>QLNU02015360.1:10877885-10896520 GCA_006491805.2 Dysdera silvatica
TTTGGATGTAGGTTATGTCAATTTCGTTAGTTTAAAAGTCAGTCAGAAATTACTTGGGGTGAGATTACAGCGTGTATAAATCTCGTGGTGTACTTTTTCCGACATTATTAATAAATTTCTATTTGATATAAGAACTACCAATATCAATGTTAAGGTTTGAGATATGTAAAGCATCAAAATTTAGCACAAAATCTCGTGAAGTTTGCCCTATAATTATTTCTATATTAGAATATATGTAAAGAAGGCTAAAATATACAATGTTTTCCCCAAATGTATTTATTTTTCTAATTCTGGACTTCACAGAAAACTAATTTCAATGATCTAATTATTGACTAAATACTTTGACAGTATATAAATCATAAAAAATTTGGAAATCTCTAAAAAGTACACGATTTACACGTTTATTTCTGAAGTAAAGTCTTTGGTAAATGCTAGTTAGTTTGATAAAACGAAAACCAACTGGATAGAGAATAGAATTAAAGACGCTAATTTTCTAAATCCTTACATATAATTTAAAGCTACCATAATAGTTGTATTTTGTAAATATTTCTTTTTATTTCTAATGTGCTGAAATTTGTTAGTTGTTTATTATTTTATAGTATTATTTTTAGTAAGGCTGTCCTTGGCGAATGCGACAAAATATGAGAAAGATAAGCAATAAGTATTTTTAAGTGACATTGCAATCTTAGCTCAAGAACTAATTAAGAAAATTATGATATGCTTACTTTTGTGTTTTTAGTAGCAGTATTTCAATTAATGTAGTGATGATATCATAGTTCATTCTCGGAATTTATCATGCTCATAATGGTAGTACTGATAACAAACTGGAGCCTTCCTGTAATTCAATCGTGTACTGTTTCACTTACTACAGTATATAGCAGGTTTAGGATCTTTTTCTTTTCTTCTTTAATAGTAGTAGTAATAAAAATAATATAATCTGATAAACAACGATTGAAGAAAGCATAATATGCTACCAGTTTACAAAAAAATAATATTTCTATTTAGAAATTCATATACAGCCAACAATATTATTCTAAATACAGAGAAAAAACACAGTAAGTATAAGTTCAGGATATTTTATATAACTATTAGTAGAAAATTTTCATCTATTTTAAAACTGAATAAGTTCGATATTTACAATATTGTGAAATCTTTATAATCATAATCAAACTAGTATCTTTTAATAACATATTTATGTTTTAAATGTTTAAAAAAAATAATGAATAAAATCTATTCGAATGGTAGACAAAAAATATTATAAATCGTTTATATGGCTAATTTTGTGTACATTAATTGAATCCAGAATTTTCGTAAGGCGGTTCTCTATTAATACATATACGCATACATATTGTCTTGTTTTCTTCAGGAGAAAAAGAAGATTAATTTCTATAAACTTAAGATTTACCAAAATGTTTGAATGGCATTTTTAAAGATATAATTGAATGCGTGTGCTGTTCTAGAAATAAGTGATTGCATAAAATTTGAAGGTAGTTATTTTTGAAGAATTTAAGTTGCTTTCTCCACTATTTAAAAAAATAAGCCTATTGGATAAACAAACTCTACTTTCAGCGAGCGTTTTGTTTCCGCGCCCCATTGTGCAAATTGGTGGACATCTAGCCATTCGGAGTGCACGGTCTCTTTGCAGACGGCATTTCTTGAACCTGCCCCACTCCCTATCTTACTTGGCATTCCATATTTTAGCTGGTCGGCATTTTGATTACGATTTCTGGATTCCCCCACCCCCCTCCACCTCAAGCAAAGAAGCGTTTATCCTTTTACAGACGTACAAATTTTTTCATCCATCGCTGTCTGGTTTGCCAGAGGACGTAGCCGTATTGTAAATGACGACCGGCGCATTGCGTTGTAGGCAGAAAATCGGCGCGCTCGTTATCGAAATTGCAATAATCACCGTCTTTATTTGTCACGGGATGGGGAGGAGCGCCGTGTGTTATCCACAATCTTCTCGTTCGTTCGTTCTCTTGAGAGCTGTCTTGTTTCTGTTTTAAATGCCTTTTTAAATCAAGTCTTCTTTCTCTCTCTTTTTCATTCACTCCCCCTCTTTGTTCGGGAGGGCAGCAGAGAATCACGAAATGATAGAGTCCATGCGAAGCGAGTTAATTGAAGAACAGATGGCATCCATCGAGCCAACCGTATGGTGATTACAGCTCAATTTGCACGTTTATGATTGCTCGCGCTGCAATAAAAGCCCTTGTCGCAGCTTGCCAGGAACCAGAACCAAGTTCGAATTGTGGCACGTCGGCCATTCCGTAACAAAGGATACGTTGATGCAGCTGAGGACATTTCTTATTGCAAATTCCGAGTAACACATTTCCTTTTCTGGAGTAATGCTGCGGAGTAATGGAATTCTACTGCGAATGGATATCTGCGTGCGTGCGACATTAATTGGCTTAAAGCCATGGCGTGTGCCACCGTCTTGCGGATAAGCAACCCACCGTTTCGTAACTTCTGTACCCGTTCTGAGGCATCCATTTTGTAGTGTATTGTACCATAGATTTCCTTCAGTATATGATACTCTTCTGCATGATGCGCATAAGTTGTTTCCAGCGCTTTACTTACAAAATCTCAGTGTGAGGATGTCCAGGTGAACGTTTCTTGGCTGGTGTTGGAATGGAGAGTCTGGATTGCTTCTTTGAAGGAAGTAAGAGCTGCAGATGTCCATATAAACTCACGGTTGATTCATTGTGGTGTGTGTTCGATCTTTCTCATTTAAAAGAATCAGAACGCAATTTTTGCCTTACTTGTCTAGTGGATGATGAGATTTTTGATAGATGAGATGGTATGGATCTTAATGTATTCCTGTTTTTAAGTGGTTCGCGTGTGATTTTAATATTCTTAAATCTTCATTTATTTCCTTTCCCTAAGGTAATTATCTGTCTTAGCTCAATAGTGCAATCCTTATTAACGTTGAATTTAATAACTAAACCACTAGCCGTTGTTTTCATTGGATGCTCATTTATAACCACGTGCAGTAACGAAGCTACACTTTTGTTTGGGGGTTAAAAATCGTTTGCCATCAACAAACTTCGACCAAGTGATAACACTGTCGAAATGCGGCTGTATCCAGCAAAAAAATCATACGTATTTGTGAGAGTCTGGAACCCTCCTAGCCCCTCTCCACGTCCTGCATTCATCAATGCTTATATGGAAGCAAACTAAATTCTGTTACCGGTCCTTTCATCATTTCTCCTAACAGAGTAGAAGGACATGGATAATAAATTATAGGCTTGAAATATTGTTTTTTCTCCCGAAACAATATCGATTAAGGCGGTGATCGATAATGGATATATTTTTAAAAATAAGTTTCGCAGATGCGATTATTTCTAACAGTATAATTTAATCCGACCGTTACAGTCCAAATTAATAGGTTTCATTATTTTTTTTCTGATGATAAATAATTATAACAATAATAATTAAACACGGAATTGCATACATTTTGCTTCATAAAGAGAATTTTAAAGAATAAGTACGGAAGAACAAAAAGTGTGATGGAAAATAGAATTTTGCCGCTGAGTGATTATTTTCAAAACATTTTTGCTAATTTTCAAACCAGAAAATAATTTATTCAACCAATATTTTAACGCCGTGTAAAGCATACATTTCATAAATTAATTCGTTAAAAAAAAATGGTTGATCGGGGAAAGTCAATCAGTTTTTATCCAACAAATAGTTTTGAAAGTTTTGATACAGCTAACGTTTTGAATTTTACTGGTCTATTTTTCTTTTCTTCATAACCTGCGTCCTATATGTTAGGTGATTACTGAAGTAGCGAGTGTTGAAAATGAAAAATGAATAAAGAAGAAAAACTTCCGTAATTTAAAATAAAAATCCTACTTTTATATAATTTTGCATTTCTATATATATACCTTTGTTTTCTGAATATACTTTTGGGTAATGAACTATATTTTGGATCTGTAGAAAGGAGAGAGAAAAAGAGAGAGAGAGTGGTGAAATATTGCATCCACAAGATTATCAAAAATATCTTTTATTTCTTATGTATTTGTCTATACATGGTATCTATATAATAGGTACTACATATCTGCAGTATCTGTTAAATATACATATTTCAAAAGATTGATAAACCTCGCACATTTAATTATAAGTGAAATATATGAAAATTTGAAATCTTCTGTTTCTTACGAGATTTTTTAAGTTGGTTGCAACAGGAATATAAGGCATTTTAGATAATTGAAAATTGTTTTGAGATATAACTTTTAGAGATGTTAAGCTTTTTGCAGTTTGCTTAAGTTTACGCAGGACTCTTCAGAAAATGCAATGTAGGATGAATATTTTAGAATGAAATAATTTCGTTTATTTCACAAACGAACACCAAACGTGTGAGATAAAGGAAAGAATTGACATCGCTGTATTTTACCTGCGAAATATTACATTCGTTTAATGCGAAATTTAAAGCTTTTCAATTTAATACGCAGCTTAGAATCTCTATCGAAAGCTAGAATAAAAATTATTGCTAATATAACAAAGTTACGCCCTGATTTCGAATTTAAAATTAAAGTTAAAACGCGCCCCATATTTTCTCTTGCAGAACTATTGGCTTTGTCGTTTCCTTTCCTATTTATCACATATATAAGTTATATAAATATTACCTATCACATATGCTGAACATCATAAAGTTAAAATTTCAAACAGTCCGTAACTATGTAGCACAGAAATATTATGGACAGTATTCAGGAATTATAGTGTTCGATATTGCAAATATTGCCGTGTGTTGTCCAATTATTCAGCAATAATTATTTGTTAACTTATGCTTTTCATCTTGCAGGATATATTTCAAATTACAGCAAAATTTGGATAATTCCACCGTGTTTAATACTAATTCGTGGTTAATTTGAGCTTTCTTTGCAGTCCGGTGAATTTAAACTTAATGGCACAGAACCTTTCTAAAGCGAATTTTTCTATAATTCGAACAAAGTCTATGGTTTCTTCAACTTTGAATTAAGCAAGTTCGACTGTATTACTGTTTACAAAACTCTAGGAGTAAACAGTCATGCATTAATTGCGATTTAATTAAGCCATGTGAAAAACGCATTGCAATGCATTCGAATTCGGTGCACTTGTCAAAGGAGGTGAAGAAAAGACAGTGAAACCTGTTTGTAACGATATTGCCTATAAGGATAAATTTGTTCATAACCATATTTTTCACTGTCCCGCTAGATATAGAGTGTGCCAGGTTCAACCTTGTTTATAACTATAAATTGTTTATAACAATAAACTGACTGCTTATAACGAAATCTTTTCCCTATCTATACATCGTTATAGATAAATTTCACTATATAAAAATTGCTCGTTTGACAAATTTTCAATTTTTTTTAACATTTTTTGATATAGTCTATTGGGGACGATTTTATCCATAAACGTTTTCGATACAAAAGTGAGTTAAATTAGTTTATCGACTAAGTTCAAATAATTTGTTTCCATTGATTTTCACACACACACACACATTGTGTGTGGGACTGTATTTGGGACTGTGTATATGAATTAATTCAGGCAATTTGAGAATGAATATATAAAACTAAATTAAAAAAATTTAATTTGAAGTGAAATAGCTATTCTCGTTGATTCAATTCAGGTACTACCAGAAACTTATTTAATTTATTTATGAAAACCGAGTAACAGAAAATAATTCTATTAAACGTCCTGCCAGGTATCAATGAAAAACGACATAAATTTAACAACAAAAAACAGTCTGAAATATATTTTTTTGGCATCCGGTGAGAATATAAATACAAAGCTTGGGAAAAATATAAGTTAGTAAAAGTTTAAAAGGTATTTTTATGTAGGCAAATCGCAGAAGTTGAAGTACTTTTTCAAAAATGTTGGAAAGTAGAATGGCATAATCATCTTCTGGTGAAGAAAAAGCGTAAAATTTGTGACAGTTTTCTTTAAAACTAAAATGCACAAAACAAATAATAAATAAATAAATAAAAATAAGCACAATAACTGTCACTGTCAAGGAATTTTATGTCTATTTCCTTTAGAAACTGACAATCGTGATTACCAAAAACACGTACGTTATTCATGTGCCTTGCGTTGATGAAAGAATTAGAATTTCATGCATATAGAAAAATAAAATAGTTTTATTTATTTTTACAATATTTCCATAAACATTGCGGAAAATTGCCATATCTGCTTTTCATCAATTTTATTTCGTGTTCAGCACGTTATATTGCTAAGAGCTTAAGTTTTAATTTCGTACGATAGATGGCGCTGGTAGATTTTTCTACGAAACTTTAGCAAAAATCTGTTGATAGAATATCGTTAAACCATTATTCACGTGACTACGACCTACTTATTTTTTAAAAAGAGTAGAAAGTAATATTAATAATAATAATTATAAGAAGAAGAAGAAGAAATTTTTTAACCCAACGCCAGAATTAAAAACAACAAAAAAACTTTGGTTAAGCCTAATTTCTTTATTAGATCCATATTGTGCAAAGTGGTAGTTTGAAAATTTCAATGAACAGTTTAAAACGTGGTGGATTAATAAGTCTGTACTCTCAAACAAATTTTCCATTTTCATTCTCTGCAAATTTATAAGCCAAATAAATGCAAAATGTAAATATACTTTTTTTTAATATCTATGTGGGATATGTAATGTATGTTCCATTTTACAATATTATAAAGCTAAATGTAAAATGAGTAAGCCATTGGCGTACGCAGGGGGTGTTGATGGGAGTTGTAACCCCCCCATTGCGGTAAAAATTTGTATATTTAACATAGGAATATGCGAGTTGTATCTCTGTAACCCCATTGAGCCTATAACCCCCTTATGAACTTTCTGCGTACGCCTATGGAGTAAGCCTATGTCTAAAATGACTTAAAAATATTTAAACATATTATTTTTACAAGGTGATAAGATTTTTAGGGACTAGTCTCTACGTGAGCACCACTGACCTCACTTAAGATATGAAATTTAATTGACTTCAGTCCAAGTGCTTCGAAGTACGTGCTGTAAAGTATATAGGAGTAAAGCCACGAGCGCCGTTAGAGGGAGGGGCAGAGGGGACCCGTCCCCCAATGTTGGTATTAGGGTTCCATATCACCCTCCAATTTCAAACAAAATGCCTTTTAAAGGTATATTGTCCCAACGATATTTTCATGTCGTCGGCGCCGATGCGTAAAGCTGTATGGGCCCGTGGGGCCCAATAATTCAAATTAGATTGCAATATTATGTATATTGTAATGTATAAAAGCATATAATATCTTCTTGCTTTTCCTCCCAATAATTTTAAACACTCTACGTTGCTGTCGAAACAGTATGCAGCGTTTAAATTTTTAATTTATACTACTCATATATACCCGGCTTTTCAGCCTGTTTGAAAAGAACGCTGATTCAGCTTTCCTGAGCATAGAAGTTGCTTTATGCGACTACTGAGAACAGGGCTTACTGTTGAAGAAGCAAAGCATTTTTGAGTTACTACATTGTACTTATGTTACTATCATTGTTATTTTAGTATTGGTTATTGTACATAACAAACCATTACTCAATATCTCTTGCACCTTCATTTATAAAAAGGTAATTATATTATAAATACCCTATTCGTCATATTTTTTTACCCATTTTAAAAAGCATATTATTTGCTTTCTGATACGCATAACGGAATTGTGAGGTTATTATGCCGAAAATGTAAGCTTCGTACCACTGGTATATATTACTGAAAGCACGTCCTTATACTGTAAAATACTTTCACAATACATTAGGAATGTCAGGCGTAAAAATCACCATTATGCCAGTACTGTAATGTGTTTGCATAAAACAATGGAAAAAATATTAAAAATCTAGTACTTTGATGATGTCTTCTAATATTCTACTCCTCCAAATATCTGTGTTGTTTTATTTACAGTTTTTGTATGTAAATGAAGAAGTATTACTAATTATTAATCTTGCAAAATCACATGCACGCATATTCGATAGACTACACGAGAATTTTCATTATCGGATATTATTTTTCTGCTTTCCTCCATGCTAGTCTTTTTAAATTTTGGTGTACCAAATTAGTAAGTTATTAGGTTGTTACCGAATAGTATCGCAACGAAGTCGGTTTACCTCTTCTTAATTAAAAACATTTTATATCTTTATGTTAGGTGTATATGCAATAAGATGATTGAGACTTTAAAAATTGATTGTAAAATTTGACTGTGAACATTGATAGCAAAAAAATTGAGTGTAAAATTTGACTGCGAACATTAATAGCAAAAAAATTGATTGTAAAATTTGACTGTGAACATCAATAGCAAAAAAATTGATTGTAAAATTTGACTGTGAACATCAATAGCAAAAAAATTGATTGTAAAATTGCCTGTAAAAGACGATTGAGATTATAAACTAAAAGTTAGCAAATTTCCGATGCAATTCGCCCTGACTGAAAATAGTTTAGACTATGAAATTAAAGTTAATAATTAATTGTATAAAAATTAGTATAAATGAGAGGTATTAACCTCATGTTTCAAAAGCTGCGAAAATAAACCTAACGATGCAATCATTTTTTAAGGATTTTCCAGATTCACATATAAATTAATAACCTGAATATTATCGATCAGGAGTTAATTTCCTAGATTTCAACTAGCGTGCGGAGTTGCCACTTTGGTGAAAACGGTCGCCATATTTATTATACAATACATTGAAAACTAGATAACAAGGAAGTAAAAGCATCCATCGAGAGAAGATCCTTACTTCACGTGTTAACCACTTCTACCGTGTATCGTACTCACTGTAGAAAATATGTTCTGCTTCAGTGTCACAAATTGCTGAAGAAGGAAGTTCTTTAAAATTTAATAAAAATACTCAATGTCACGCAGTTTAAATAATAAAATGGCTATTACATGAACATAGACGAGAGAAGTCCATGTTATTATTTGGCATAGGTTTATGAAATGGTCAGCCTTCCTCTGACCCAAGAATAAGAAACTAAGTTTCAATCATGAGGTTTCATTATGGTTGTTCTAGGGGTTGAATTCTAAGGAGATTTACAGTAATTTGGAAAGAGAGAGATCTTCGTTTCGTAAACATACACGCACTTGCAGAGGCGGCCTTAGAGTTTGCGAGGCCCAAGGCAGGGGGTATTGCGCGAAGCCCTATACAAGATTACCCACATATAACGAGGAACTTGGGACCAAAGAAAATGCTCGCTATATCCCACCCGCAAAAATCTTGGTCATTAAAAGCAATTGAATTCTATTGTACTTGACCATTATACTAAACAAAATCTATATTTTCCTGGCTACATCCGGAAACTCCCTAATTGTGCGCTGGTTATAAGAGGTCCTACCGTATTTAGAAAAATTAGGAAAATTAAACTTTTTAAATGTTTTTGATTGAGAGGGGAGGACAAGGGGGAGAAACAAATTTCTAAAAGGAAATGAAATATACATTTAAATACTAATCATATTTAATCAATGACTCAAGTGTTTGTAACAGAATATATTAATATTTAATTTGAACACTGTGACTTAGTTTTGCAGGATTACTTAAGCTTCATATCCAAATTATTGCTCAAATCACAATATTCTCGTTCGACATAAAACTTATTCATACCTAAAATTGTTTGCAAATACTTCATACTGTTTGCTTACTTTATACGTCTATAGCGCGTTAGGTAATTTGGGATGCGATCGATGGATTAACGAGGCCTCCAAATTACGTTTCCGCGTTGGTCTTAATAACGGACTCAGTAATATTTATTATAACTCTTTTTTTTCATCCGCTGCAGTCAACATGCTTCCAAATTCAAAAATAACTAAATTAATCCAAATGTTTTATAACTGTTTAAACTCGTTTTAGTGACAGTATGTAAACTATTCCCTAAAACACTGTCTCCTTTTCAACCACATGCCCACCCTATTTACAATTCCTTTTCCATTCTCACGTTAATCTTCAGCTTCCCTTCCCATACGTAGGCCATAAATTAAACTTCGTTTTTTGTTGCAGAGACATTATATTTTGCAGCAATTCCCTGCTTTTATTTAAGCAGAGAGATTTTACAATATTTAAAAATATTACTGGTAGTTATTGTTTTTTATTTATTTTTAATATGAAAAATTTTTGAATTTTCGTATGAAGTTTTTCAAAGTTTGAAGAAAGCCAGTGCAATGAAGTACTGCGCGAGGCGCCCGGCGTCGCCAGGCCCTTTGCGGTCTCTTGATTTGCCTTATACTTAGGTTGCCTCTGTATGCTTGCTTTTTTCTCTATGAACGCTGGCATTGGTTTGATAATGAGTTCGACTCCCAACAAGTTTGATTGTACGTATACTCTTTAAAACAAGCAGCAAGTTTGTATACTGAAGTGCCAGAAAAATTGGTACACCTACCTAATATCGTGCAGCCCCCCTCCGTGCGCATGCCAGAAGTGCCGCAACACGACGTGGCATGGACTCGACTAATGTCTGAAGGTATCCTGCAGGGCAGTCCACAAATCCATAGGAGTGCGAGGTGGTGGAGATCTCTTCTGAACAGCACGTTGCAAGGCATCCCAGATATGCTCGATAATGTTTATGTATGGAAGTGTCTAAAGTCAGAAGAGTGTTCCTGGAGCCACTCGGTAGCAACTCTCGATGTGTGGGGTGTCGCATTATCATGCTGAAATTGTCCAAGTCCGTCGGAATGCACAATGGACATGAATGGGTGTAGGTGATCGGACATGATGCTTACGTACCTGTCACCTGTCAGAGTTGTCTCTAGACGTATCAGGGGTCCCATATCACGCCAACTGCACACGCCCCATACCATCACAGAAGCTCCACCAGCTTGAACAGTCCCCTGTTGACATGTAGGGTCCATGGATTCATGAGGTTGTCTCCATACCCGTACACGTCCATCCGCCTGATGCAATTGGAAACGAGACTCGTCAGACCAGGCAACGTGTTTCCAGTCATCAACAGTCCAATGGCGGACCCAGACGAGGCGTAAAGCTTTGTGCCGTGCAGTCAACAATGGTACACGAGTGGGCCTTCGGCTCCGAAAGCCCATATCAATGATGGTTCGTTGAACAGTTCGCACGCTGACACTTGTTGATGCCCCAGCATTGAAATCCGCGGCAATTTGAGGAAGTGTTGCACGTCTATCTCGTTTAACGATTCTCGTCAGTCGTCGAAGGTCCCGTTCTTTCAAGGTCTTTTTCCGGCCGCACCGCTGTCGGAGATTTGATGTTTTACCGGATTCCTGATATTCACGGTATACCCGTGAAATGGTCGTACGCGAAAATCCAAATTTTGTCGCTATCTCGGAGATGCTATGTCCCATCTCTCTTGTGCCGACTATAACGCCACGTTCAAAATCACTTAAATCTTGATAACCTGCCATTGTAGCGGCAAGAACCGATCTAACAGCTTTGCCAGACATCTCTTGTCTTATATAGGTGCTGCCGACCGCATCGCGTTACGCTGATTGGTTGCAAAGCTCCGTTATTTGCATACGCACGCCTGTACCGGTTTTTCTGGCACTTCAGTGTACATATACCCTTTAAACAAGCAAAATTTAGAACCATAGGAAATTCTATTTTTTATTGTTAATAGCACCGCATTTTGGAAGAGAATCTCGTAACAAGTTACGGCTTTATATTCCAGTTCGAACCTGAAGTTTGAAATAACTTTCGTCTTCTCTTACATTGCTATAACTTTTATACTGCTCAAGTTATGTATCACTAAATATTGTATATCGGGTTGAATAAAATTATTATTATTATATGTATCCCGATTCAGAACTAACATAAAATCATTCAGGATAACCCACAGCACAGGCTTGGAAAACGCACTATATAAATATATGTCTTCGAATGATTACATCCGTTTGATTTGGATCGGAAAACGTTATCAAATTATGAGGTTGTTTGTTTTATATTGCTTATCCATTAATATTGGTTATCCCCTATGTTTATGTTGATTCTTCTAGACTAATTTATTACTACGGCAAACTCTCTCATTAACGTTTTATAGGATGGAGTAACGTCGTTAAATGGGAACAGAAGAGAATCTGAATGTGTATGATTCCATGAAGTATTTGCCGGGTCTAAAATCGTCATTAGACGGAATATTCATTAATTGTTTAAAGTTTTTGCATTTTAGTATTATATACAGTTTAAACATTCATAGTCATGGTTTAATTAAAGTAGACTAATTGCGCGTGTTTTCAAAACAGACATATTTAAAAAATGGCATTTTGACAATGTACATACAGTAAACCCCTCTTAATAGACACCCCGCAGATATAATCACCCCGTCTTTACGGTCAGATAAAAATTCCCCGGCAAGAAATTCTTTCGAAATAATACCCCTCTTATACGAACATATTTTTATTTCCAGTGGATGTCTACTAACTAAGACTTTACTGTAATTTATTAAAGATTAATTTCACATAATGTATATTATTCGTATAGTATAAATATATATAATATATATTTATGTGTGAGGAGACAAGTTTATCCTATAAATTTATTTATTAATTATACGTGTTTTTGCTTATGCTCACATGTGCATTTTTACTCAAATATATTTAAAATTTATATAAAAGATTCTCTCCTTCTCTCTCCACTAAACTTCGAGTAAAGAGTATTATCTATCGAAATGTTCGGAAAAGTGGATATCTTATGTTCAATTAATGGAACGTTATGCTTTTTTCCTGATATCAAAATTTTTCGTTTATGAGAAATGATTTTACGCATAAAGCGAAAACCCTAAAAACTTAGAGATTTAAACAACACAAGTGGAACTTAAATATTGTGAGCCCCCGAAGATTAACTATATTTGGCTAGGCATACAAGTAGAAATTGAATTTCATAAAATTATTTTATTTTATACATTTTAATATAAATTTAAAGAACGACAGTTTTTACAACGATTTGCATTGAATTGAGTAGTTTATAAAACCCACCAATGTCATTTCATGTATTGATTTATTTTGCTGTTTTTTTTTAATTTATTTTCTATATTCGACTTTTAGAGATATTAAAACTAAGAATCCTTGTGATGTGAATAGTTTTGAGATATTTCCCAAACATTGCTATAATAAGCTATAAATATCGTCTATTTCAAATAATGTTTTTATTATGTTAATGAATTAAATACTTGAATATTGAGGTATAAAACATGGACATATACAATCACTTTGTATTAGATTAATACATAGGTGTCCCTATTTTCATGTATATATACATTATATCATCAAAGTATTAGGATATCTCACGATACATGATGATGGTGCCGGTTGTATCACTTAGCTGGAGATCGTTCTATTAGTTTTTGAATTTGGAGAATCATGAATACGTATCTCGATATTCTGAATAATTCCGCCCTTCCTATATTGTCGCATTATTATGAAACTGATCGTTGTCGTTTTCAGCATGACAAATCTCCCTGGCACACATAACAACATATGGGGGAATGATTTGTGAGAATGAGGATGATAAGTAATAATAATAATTTATTTTACTTGTGATATAGATAACATGCTTGCATATTGTGAAAAGTTGATGGATTTTCTACATTGGAGTAATACAAAGGTGTTCTTCACTTTCGTTAAATAGGTCTCAAACGAAAGAGAATAAAAAGCATGATTTGTTTCGAGGCCCTCTTCCAAATGTGAGAATCTGAAAAATTAGGAAGGAAAATTGCCATTTTTAGAAACAGAAGTTGCGTTTATGGAGATTCAGTTTTCTTAAGTTTTTGAATTATCGTAAGAGTTTTTTTTTTAAAAAAATAGTGTATTGTTTTTTATATAGTTAATGGAAAATATTGGATTAGCCCGTTCAGAGTCCAGATATAAACATAATCGAGTCCCTTTATGTGAAATGCAGTGACGGTTATGACATCGTGGCAGCAACAAGCTTCAAAATCATTTCTTACAGTTGCTCTGCATGAAAGATTGGAGGACATTCCAGTCAAAAACATACCGAAATTTGATAGAAAGTATGTCTATATAGGTTGTTGCTGAAATGAAAGCTAATATGTTTATAATTAACAAAACGTGTGCGAAATGAAGCCATTTTTTCAAAGATATTAAAGTGTCCGATTGCTTTTGATAATATAGTGAGTATATATACACTCATGTACCAGAAAATTTGTGATTGCCGTGTAGAAACGAGCAAGTTTTTCTTCTGATGACGAATCTGAGCAACACGGCCAGATATGAGCTACATGAATTCTTTAAAATACTGTATAGATAGTATAAGCCATGCCTCCTGAATAATTACCTTTATTTACAATATCCTTATATTGGTCTGTGGTGGAACCTTATATAATAATAATTATAATAATAATATCTTTGATATCACAGGCCTTTGGGAAGGGCTCGATATTAAAAAAGCTACCCAGACGTCAAATTCAAGATAGACTGTGCAAACGCAGTATAATAATAATAATTATAATAACATACAAACCACATACACAACAAAAATCACCAAATATCAAGATCTTAAACATGAAATTAAAGACATGTGGCATATGGAAAGAGTTGACATTGTACTTATAATTTTATTAGTCACAGGTCTAATACCAACCACACTGCACAGAAGCTTGGAAACACTTTAAATCGACTCCAACACTTACATTGAGCTACAAAAGGCCACAATTTTAAACACATGCTGAACAGTCAGGAAGTTCCTGGACACAACACCCGAATAACCTACAGAAGGAAGTCTTAAATACTTGGCACTGCCCGTTTCAAGTCTTTACCGCCAAGAGCGAGAACACACACACAAAGTAATAATGCTAATAATATGAATATGGAGCAACAAAATTACCGAAAACAACCAAATAAAAACCCCTTTAACACTCTCGTCTTCAAACGGACAGATACTTGGAACGTAATACGTCAGACATAACACTGGTTATGGAAAATAGGCGATTATCATTAGCATCACAATATCGGGTAGCAGTATAATTAAAGAGAAGGAATTCGAAAAAATCTCCAAATATCGTGACCTTGCAATAGAAATTAATAGACTCTGGAAAAAACAAGTAACAGTCATCCCGATTGTGATAGGTGCACTGGGGCTTCATGATACCCAACTTAAAGTACTTTTTAGAAAAACTGAGCATTATTGAAATAACCACAGCAGACCTACAAAATCTTCCTTACTTGGCACCGCCTACATATTAAGGAGGTACTCGTACAGTTCTCAGGTCTCTGCGTGAGATTTGAACTGAACAAGAACTCCGGATCAAGAGGCGAGTATTTATCTCCTTGATTCTGTGTAATACAACAATGTATAACGGACATAATAATAATAATAATAATAATAATAATAAGAGTTCTCAGGTTTCTGGGTGAGACTTGAACTGAACCAAGAACTCCAGATCAAGAAGATAGTGATTATCTCCTTGAGACGCTGTGTAATATAACAATGTATAACGGACATAATAATAATAATAATAATTGCATGGTTTTGTTTAGATTTTGTACCACCATTATCGAAAAGTAATAATAAAATATATTTATGTTCAGGAAGTACGTAAACTTTTCATACTAAATTCTCAAATACTAATAAAGAAAAAAATAATAAAATTAAAAATAAAGACTATTGTTATTATTACAATAACCTCAAGTTATCTCGTAAGATTACAAAGAACAGAAGGATGTCTGTGTAATTAGATGTAAAATAATACAAATTATTACTAGTTTTCATATATGCATATATGAAGTCATCATAGTAAACTGATTTCATTTTCAATCTTTCTTCACCTTATAATCCTGTAGAGAAAATAAAAAGCGTAAATTTGTATAAAAGTATTAATTCGTTTTTATAAAAGTATTAGATAATTTTTATAAAAGTATAAGCTAGTCTTTATAAAAGAATTAGCTAATTTTAAAAAAGTATTAGCTAATTTTTATAAAGGTGTTGGTTAGTTTTTATAAAAGTATTAACTAATTTTTATAAAAGTACTAGTTGTCTTTTTATAAAAGTATTATTTGATTCTGCATAAAATATTGACAAATGAGTAGAAGTTTTAAAATCGTTGTTTTAATCTCTTCTAATTAAATGGCTCTCATTGTCAAAAATTATTTCTTAAAATTATTCATCGAATTAGCGTCCACGAATCACTTCTCATAATAAACATTTCTCCATTGCATGGGGCCCCATACCGCCATGATTGATTGATAATATAGAAATATGTATTTTTGCAATCAAGCTTGTTAAAGAGCATACTTTTAAGACAGCGGAATAAGGCATTCAAGAATTAATTTTCAAAATTTCAAAATTGCGAAATGAATATAGGAAAGATGGAATAAACAGTGTCAGCAGTCTCCGTTTAAAAAGAAACAAAAAATTAATCTTCGTGAAATATTACGTAAAAGAGGATTTTAATTGTTTATATATTACATACTTTGTTTTAAACTCATTGTAATATATAATCAGGTTCAATTATATAATAAAAAAAAGCATTTGTGTAAGATATTATTACCCTTCACAGGTATAACACAATTGCCAAATAATGGTAAACACAGAAAAGCCTCCGTGGCGAGTTTTTTGTGGGTTTTTCGTGGGGGAATTTATTATACAATAATTTTTGCCACCCACGTATATTTAGCTCAAACTAGAGCTTTTTTTATATTTGGAGAAAAAGAGGCGCCGTCCTCATCCTGGATTCGAACCAGGGTCCCCGCGTTGAGCCCGCGGTGTCTTGACCTACTAGACGAATGAGGACAAGAACAAACGCATTTTTCTCCGTATATTAGGATGTAAGATATTATTACCCTTCACAGGGATAACACAATTGCCAAATAATGGTCAACACAGAAAAGCCTCCGGGGCGAGATTTTTGTGAGTTTATCGTGGGGGAATTTATTATACAATAATTTTTGCCACCCACGTATATTTAGCTCAAGCTAGAGCTTTCTGTTTTTGGAGAAAAAGAGGCACCGTCCTCATCCTGGATTCGAACCAGGGTCCCCACATTGAGCCCGTGGTGTCTTGACCTACTAGACGAACGAGGACAAGAAAAGCATTTTTCTCCGTATATGAAGATGTGTTGACCATTATTTGGTAATTGTGTTATCCCTGTGAAGGGTAATAATATCTTATATATGGAGAAAAATGCGTTTGTTCTTGTCCTCGTTCGTCTAGTAGGTCAAGACACCGCGGGCTCAACGCGGGGACCCTGGGTCGAATCCAGGATGAGGACGGCGCCTCTTTTCTTCCAAAAAAAAAAAGCTCTAGCTTGAGCTAAATATACGTGGGTGGCAAACATTATTGTATAAAAAAAAAGCATTTTTAAAATATTAAAACTATACATTTTTTCGAAAAGTGCCAATCATTACAACGTAAACTAAAAGCTCAACACTAATAATAAAATTCACAAAATCTTAAAAATAAACAAATGCACATATTATTGCGAGTAATGTAGTCCCACCAAATAAGGCCATGCTAAGGTTTGAATCGCGGATAAATGATGGTTATTGAACCGATCTTTTTCTATTTAAACACACTTCTAAATCGATTCATGAAGAATGGAAAGCTATAAAGTTTTTGGGGAAATTTTATTTTTTTATTAAAAGAATCGAGATCTTTTAACAGTAGGCAAATTGACTTTATTAAGAACAGGGGTTCCAAATAAGGTCAACTCACAAATAATATTTTTTATTATAGAAATTCAAGGAAAACATTAGAATGTTATTGAAAAATAGCTTTACTTCAAGCTTAGCAATTAAAAAAAAGTTGGAAATAAATTGGACCTTAATCGTCGTCCCATTCTGGACACTCAAAATGTAAAAATTTGGATGGTTTTGTGACACCAACGCAAGGTTCGTGAACGTACCTGTGATAAGTTTGACACAAAATAATGTCTTTGATTTTGTCCTCCTTACAAATAAAACAGTACCAGCTTTCTTTGCAAACATTTTGCGTACCACTAGATCCCGGTTTGCTCAGTTCAACTTTCTGTTGAGTTTTTAATTTTGGCTTCTTTAGAGACTTCCTTTGCTTCATTTTCTCCGACTTTCTGTTTTCAAACAGTGATCTAATGATTTGTGTACCTTTTTAATTTAAGCCTTCTTCCCGTTGGTAGCTCGATGTTTTTTAATCTTAGGTGAGCGTAGCAGTTTTGTGAAAGAGTTTGAAGCATCTGCCTGAGTGGGTGTTAAGGGAGTGAACAGGAGTGTCAGCTAAATTGGTATCGAAATCATCAGTGGGTGGCAAATTTAAGCCCTCAGAAAAAGAGCTATCCGATAAGCCATCAGATAAATCTACTGCACGTCTCTTCTTCTCTTTAGTGATAGTGTAGATAGACGCTTTGTTTTTGGGTGCAGAACTTTCAGGAAACACATCTTCACTTTCAGTTGTTTCACTGGGAGCAAAAGCTTCTGGAGGAATGACATTGGGATCATATAAATTCCTGTTCCACTAAAGCCTGAAATGATATTTGATGGTGTTACTGCTCGCGACCAGACTTTTGCAAAAGTAAGCCGAAAGTTACCTTTGTGATTTTACGGTCAGGATGTGTTTCCCAGAATCTCAAGACTTCCTCATCCTAGAAGGATTCAAATGGCTTGAAAACAGATATGTCCATTGGCTGTAGCCAATGTGTGGTGTTGCTAGGGAGACAGCACAGCGTTATGTTGTTCCTCTCAGCGACATCCACAAGGTTAGCATCTAAGCGAGAAGACGC
>QLNU02015360.1:10909122-10925625 GCA_006491805.2 Dysdera silvatica
GTTACAGGCTTTTGTTTCAAAAAAGTGTGCTGAAAATAGTGAATACTCATATCTATGTTCAGTTCATATGTTTATCCATAGATCATATTACCATATTTTAGAAAGAAGTCTAGAATAAGATAAATTCAAAAGATTCCTTCCTTATTTTCTCCCGAGCTTATAAATAAACACCTTGATTTACTCTAATGATAATTTTTACTAGCTACATACACATCTCTTTTTTTATTTTGAACTCACTGTGGTTGTTTTAAATTGCTTTAACCTGAAATTTTAAATAAGTAAATTTGTTTTCTTGACAATAACCAATTTAGTTTGCTTTCTAGTTTTGCCAGAAAGGCAAATAATTAACCATTTCTTAACAGTGAAGAAATAGAGGAATATGTAAGCAATTTAATGAATTGGTTTTGTGTTTTCGATTAATTTTAATGACTATTAATAAATTAATGCTATCAAGATATCCAAGAACTCTTAGGCCTTTCGTTAAGAATATCTTACACATTTGGGACTTCTCTCCTGCGTGTCGTCAGAAATTGAGTAATTTTTATCTATTCAATTAGAAGTTTATCCACATTAAACGGATTCTCATTTTAGAGCAGTTCAGTTTAATTCCATCAATGTATCCCTGCTATCTATATAATCAACTAGAAAATGAAAAATATGTTAAATGCATAACAAAAGGTGGAAAAACTGCGTATGTTTTCATTGGTTGGTAAGTTAAAGTATATAAGAAAGAAGAAAATAGTTAGAATTATTTCATTAAAAAGTATTATTAATCCCTAGAAATATTTGTATTAGTGAGATATTAACAAACAGGCAGAGACGGATTTCCGAGTAAGCACGCAAAGCACGTGCCTATAGGCGGCATTGTTGGGGAAGGCAGTAGAGAACTTGAAAACAAATTTTTTGAAACTAAGCAATGTTGCAAAAAGAGTACAAACGTACAAATGCAGAATGAATATAAGAGAGAATATAAGTCTGCGTTGGAAAAACTTGTTCCTAATGGAATAATACTTGTATGTATATAAGACTTGTGCCATATCTGGATTTTAACGCTCTCTAAGTGGCGTGTCTCTAATAGTTCTTTCTGCAAATCTTGGGGAGCGGCAGCTGAATGTCCAAAATTATTAGTTATTGTATAAAGATATTAGTTAAAATATTAGTTTGAAACATGTGAGAATTCACCTTAACTTATAAAAACTTAAGAGTGCGATACGTGTGATAAAGAATTGTTTTCTTCGTAAGGGAGGAAGTGGGTGGCAATACAGGCTGTGTCTAGGGGCAATGATACAGCCTGAGCCTAAGGACGGCAATACAGCCTGAGCCTAAGGACGGCAATACAGCTTTGCCTAAAGGCCGCAATTTTCTAATTCTGCAACTGAAAACAGAGTACCTTATTTTTGAAAGACCTTGCTTAAAACCTGCAGATATGTGACTGCAAAAAAAGTTATCACTTAATGAATATTATATTCTTAACGAGTACACTCTAATTATTTGGAACTCTTGAAAGACAAAACCAAAAACAACTATTTTTTAAGCTCAGGTCAGTCAAAAATGGAGTTGCAATCCGAAGCCAAATTATGGATAAAAAAAAATAAAATCGCCTTCAATGCGCAGTGTTCGAATTATGATTTATAAATACACAAACAATAGTAATAATAATTTTTATTCAAAAACTTGATATACACTGTATTATTTCATTTGGCAAAAGTTGAGATCATATAAATGTGTCAGAAAAAAATATATAACAAAAGTTAAATTACAGATGGTGACGAATAAACGTTAAACGCTTCGATGTGTTGTTAGCAGGCTTTAAAGAAGGAAAGAGAATTAAGAAACCTCGCTCTCTTTCTATTGTTTGTAGCTAAAATCTATTAATATTATTAAAACATGGTTAGGCAAAATTAAACCAAGTTGTCTGTAGAGATGGCCGAACTATGATTGCTCTTCACACTCCTATGAGTTAAAAATTAGAAGAAAAAAAGAAATCAGAGAAAGAGAAATTAGAAAAACTTCTTCAATTAGAGAACCCTTCGATAAACACATAGCTTCACCTATCGCTGTGCTTGTTACACAGCCTAACAGTCGAAGTATCACGAAGTGAACCCAACGATTGCCGGTCGAATCCAATCTCAGTTAGTTGGTAATTTCTTTCTCTTCAGACACAGAGTGTGATACATTATTCACATGAATATTTTTTCTCGGCACAGTGGCGCCATATTGAGCTGCAGCATGTCATACAGAGCAGCAGTAGATCATTTAACACTTGTTGCTTGGAGGTATGATTGCTTAGCGGATTACGCTTTCTACAATCTTTGGCCAACAGCTATGGTCAACAGTTTTGATCAACAACTATGGTCAAACAACAATTATGGTCAACAACTTTGGTCAACAACTATGGTCAAACAATAACCGCCAATCAGCGTGGGATACATGTAAATAATTCTTTCGATACTTTTGCATACAAAAAAACGGCAATTCCTGTTTCTTTAGTCAAACTGTTGAGTTGTTTCCGAGCAAGACAGTATGCTTAGCATGAAAGGAAAGGGTGCTAAGGATCTTTGAAACAGTAAAGGTCATACTACCTGCTGTTGGCCATAGTGGAGTCCAAAAAAATGTTCTCGTTCCCTCGAAGCAAAGCTACGAGAGTTAGAAAAACTTGAGATTACGAAATGCAAGCTGGATGAAGCGAAATAAAGATGGATAAAGAATAGAACAGATAGCAAAACTATTAAAAAGTGAAAAATGTTTCTATCTAAGCGATAGGAAAGAGACAAGAAACGAAGGAAACGTAGAATTTAAAAAAAAAAAATTCATAGCGAATATCGAGGGTCACTGGAGCTTCAAAATATATCATACAAATACAATATGATATTCAATACGGGTAATTCAAGTTTATGCTCCAACTTCATTACTCTGATGAGAAATGGGAACATTCGACGATGATGCCAAGCGACTACCTGCCAAAAGAAAGAAATAGGATGAGATAACACAGTCGATTTTAATGCAAGAATAGAGCAAGAGCTGTGAAGAATATTAGTCTTCAACATAGACATGGTGAAATAAACAAACGGCTTTATCAACAATTATGTAGAGATAAAAACATTCAGCATCATGAATTCCTTTTTCAAGAAGACGCCATAATGAATGAATCTACACGTACGTGTGCATGTGTGTGTATGTGTGTGTGTGTGTGTGTATGTATGTATATATGGCCTGCAAAAGGGTTGCTGGTATCTAACTGGAAGGAGACCCACACGCTGAACGTATGTGACGATGTGTGGAACCGGCCAGGCCAGTAACCTAGTGTCCTACCCCGCCTTCAAGTGGTGCAGGCTGAGCTTTCTATTTATGTGGCAAATTAATATTTGCTACACGGATAGAAAGGCGGAAGGGGAGGGCTAATTCACCAACCCGTCTAGCCAGCGTGGTGAAATTATGGCTAATTCCTCCATTATGTTGACACACCAGAAACCATGGCCCCTAGTCTCCAGGTGCTGGAGTGCTCCTGATCAAGGCAGCGGTCAGTGTGGCATGAAAGCAGGGGGTGCTAAGAATCACTGGAATGGCCCAGGCTGCCGTTTGTTATTGACCTTGGCAACGTATAATGGACGATCCCTTGCTTCTGAAGCAAAACTTCAGGAATTGGAAGAAGAACTTGACAAGATCAAATGGGACATTGTAGGACTCAGTGAAGTTAGAAGAAAAGGTGAAGAGTTGGTGGAACTTAAAAGTGGACATTTGTTTTATTATAGAGGAACGGAAACTGGAAGAACAAGTGGTGTTGGCTTCTTAATCAACAAAAGAATTAAAGACTACCTTCTTGAAGTCGAAAGCACGTCAGATCGAGCAGCGAGGCTCGTTGTTCAACTAACCCAGCGATACCAACTTCAGATAGTACAGGCATATGCACCAACGTCAAGCCATACCGACGATCTTAAAAGAAGAAGTAGCATTTGCAATAAAAAGTATGAAGAAAGGAAGATCCCCTGGCGATGATGGCATTACATTAGATATCTTAAAAGAAGCTGGAGAACATGTAGAAGACATACTCGCAAAATTCTTTACCAAATGCCTCAACAGTGGTAACATACCAAACCAATGGGATTCTGCAACAGTAATTCTTTTGCATAAAAAAGGTGATAAAGAGGATTTAAAAAATTACCGACCAATTAGCTTGTTACCTGCTATTTATAAAATCTTCACAAAAGTGCTAACACATCGCCTGCAGAAAAAATTAGATGCAGCTCAACCAAGAGAACAAGCTGGATTTCGAAGTGGATTCAGTACAGTGGACCATATTCAAGTATTAAGAGAATTAATTGAAAGAACACATGAATATGAACTTCCATTGTGTGTGGCATTTATTGACTATGAGAAGGCCTTTGACTCTATTAAAACATCAGCAGTCATCAACTCTTTAAGATCAGCAGACATCGAGGATGTGTACATTGACATGGTGAAATGTGTGTATAAAAATGCAAGTGCAAAATTTCGGTTACATAAAGATACCGAAGCTATCAAAATTGGTAAAGGTGTGAGGCAGGGAGATACCATTTCTCCAAAACTTTTTACTTCAGCTTTACAGATGATTTTTCAGCAGATAAATTGGAATAACAGGGGAATAAAAATAAATGGTGAATATTTAAATCATTTGCGGTTTGCTGATGACATTGTTATTTTTTCAACGAACCCATCAGAACTCCAAGACATGGTACAGGAGCTCTCAACTAGAAGTAAAGAAGTTGGACTCAAGATGAACCTACAAAAAACTAAGATCATGTTCAATAATTTTGTAGAGGAAACAAAAATACAAGTTGACAACACTGAGCTAGAAATTGCTGATTCATATATTTACCTTGGCCAGCTGATTTCAATGGATGGCAACATTATGAAAGAACTCAACAGACGTATTAAACTTGGCTGGAGTGCATTTGGAAGAAACAGTTTTATCCTGAAGGGGAAATTGCCTTTGTGTCTAAAAAGAAAGGTCTTCAACCAGTGTGTATTGCCAGTCCTCTCTTATGGATCAGAGACATGGAGTCTAACAGTTGGAGCAATACGAAAGTTACAGACAACGCAAAGGAGCATGGAGAGGTGCATGCTTGGAATAACTAGGAGAGATCGAAAAAGAAACACTTGGGTGAGAGAGCAAACTAGAGTAGAGGACATCATTGTTAAAGTAAAAGGGCTGAAATGGCGATGGGCTGGGCATATTGCAAGAAGAACTGATCAACGATGGACAACAGAAATTCTGAACTGGATTCCAAGAGACCACCGAAGACCTAGAAAACGTCCTCAAACTAGATGGGTGGATGAAATAAGAAAACAGGTTGGGGTGACGTGGAAGCGAATTGCTCAGGATAGACTTGTGTGGAAAGCATTTGGAGAGACCTTCATCCAGCAGTGGATAGATAATGGTTGAATATGATGATATATATATATATATACTTCACCTACTCCTTCGGGATCATCAAATGGTCCAACACTGAACTAGAACAACTCCAGCGGAAAATGAGAACCATCCAGAGAAGAGCCGGACAACTACACCCTGCAACGGCAATTGAACGGCAAACACTACCCCGGGAAGAAGGAGGACGCGGACAAGCGGACCTCAAAGACTTACATGACAAGCAGATCCAGAGCATGAGGCAATACTTCCAGTTGAAGAGTCCCCGATCGCCACTCATCCAAGCCATAATACAAGCAGATGCAAATTACACGCCACTAAACCTGTGTAGTACCGAAGAGCGTGTCCTCGAAACAGCCAACGAACAGAAACTGAGAACTTGGGCCGGAAAACCATTACATGGCAGGCACTACAATGACCTGCAACAACCACACGTTGACAAAAAGGCATCAAATTCTTGGCTGGCCAAAGGCACTCTCCAGCCAGAGACAGAAGGATTCATGCTAGCCATCCAAGACCAAGTGATCGCAACAAGGAACAATCAGAAATTCATCCAGAGAAAAGACATAGAAAGCGACAAATGCAGACACTGTCATGCGGCATCGGAGACAATCCAACACGTGATGGCAGGATGCAAGATCCTTGCGCAGTCAGACTACAAACATAGACACGATCAAGTAGCGAAAATAGTCCACCAGAAATTGGCAGCGAATGCTGGCTTTCTGACAGAAAAATGCCCGTACTACAAATATGAGCCAGAGACCGTGCATGAGAACGAAACACACAAGCTTTACTGGGATAGAGCAATCATAACAGACAAGACAGTCCCACATAACCGTCCTGACATAACCCTCGTCGATAAATCGAATAAGACCACGTACTTAATCGACATAGCAGTACCCAACACCAATAACATACAGACAACCTACACAACGAAAATCACCAAGTACCAAGATCTCAGACATGAAGTACGAGATATATGGGGTATGGAAAAGATCCTCATCATCCCGTTAGTCATCTCAGCAACAGGGATAGTACCAAAAACGCTTGCGACGAATTTGGAGATACTCAACATTGACCCAAACACCTACATTGAAATACAAAAAGCCACAATCCTAAACACGTGTCACATTGTCAGGAAGTTTCTAGACATGGCACATTAAGAAGTGATGTAAAAAGAGGCTTGGGAACATGGCGCTCTGCCCGTCCCAAAGCCTGTTTCCGCCAAGAATGGGCGAGGAAAACTTTTTTTTCCTTTTTATGCACACACACACACACACACACATATATATATTAATTTATAATGAATGATTATGGAATTTTAAAATGGATATTTAAAATAGAAGCTGCCCTAAACTTGAGATCAGGGTGTGGACGTAAAAGCTTTGTATGGGCTCAACTCTCGTCCTCAGCAACAACGTAACAAAACCATGTATTTAAAAACAGTAAAAATTGAAGAAATGAATAATGAAGATGAAAACAATGGATATATTTACATGTGAAAATAAATATACACTAACATCAATTATATCCAGAGCGCATTAATATGTATTGCAAAAAAAATATACATTATTTACCTTTATTATGGTCATTAAGATAATTGTCCATTGTCTAGAAAACTTATTCAATCCATTTTCAATTTATTTAAACAAACAATTCCAAATAACATTACTATAGAAGTATATCATAGCTATCCTCCTCTATATCAATCCTGGCCTATGATCTGTTGCCATTTCATCCAAGACAAGAAAGGAATTCATATTGTTGAATATCACAAAAATGTTCATTGTTTAAACATGATGAAATTTTATGAAAACTTTAACAATGGTTAGAAATGGTATTTATAAATATAAATATTAATTGAAAAAGGATATATAAAAATTGGGAATGAAAGAAAAAATTAATTAGTTTATTTATTGGCGCCATCTATGATATATGTTTATAAAAAATAAGAATATTGAGATAAAAGTTTTCGCCCAATTCGCTAAACAATGGTTCTTTGTGAAATTAGCTTTAACACAAAAAACTAAAATAGAAGTGAGAATAGCTGTGTAATATATCAAAATTTAAAATTCTTTCTAATATTATTAAAAAAATTGAGGGGAAATTCACTATTTTTACACACAGCTACCAGTTCTTTTGTGCAGTTTTGCAAATTTCGTTGTGTATTAGTAATACGTTGGAGGCGAAATAATTGATTAACACTATATTTCTTATTATATTTAGTGTCAAATTAGAATTGAATTCTAACAATGCGAAAATCACAATTGAAATCAATGTGAAAATCAGTGTGAATAACAATGTGAAAACAATTAATAACAATGTGAAAACAATGAATAACAATGAAAACAGAACAGCAATGTGAAAATCACTATCTACTTTATTATAAATATTTGTTACTATACTAGAATTGGTTATTTTAATATTTACATCCAAAAAGTTTGCTTGTGTATCATCATGCTTAGTTCGAATTAATTTTAAGTTCATCATCATCATCATCATATTCAACCATTATCTATCCACTGCTGGATGAAGGTCTCTCCAAATGCTTTCCACACAAGTCTATCCTGGGCCATTCGTTTCCACGTCACCCCAACCTCTTTTCTTATTTCATCCACCCATCTAGTTTGAGGACGTTTTCTAGGTCTTCGGTGGTCTCTTGGAATCCAGTTCAGAATTTCTGTTGTCCATCGTTGATCAGTTCTTCTTGCAATATGCCCAGCCCATCGCCATTTCAGCCCTTTTACTTTAACAATGATGTCCTCTACTCTAGTTTGCTCTCTCACCCAAGTGTTCCTTTTTCGATCTCTCCTAGTTATTCCAAGCATGCACCTCTCCATGCTCCTTTGCGTTGTCTGTAACTTTCGTATTGCTCCAACTGTTAGACTCCATGTCTCTGATCCATAAGAGAGGACTGGCAATACACACTGGTTGAAGACCTTTCTTTTTAGACACAAAAGGCAATTTCACCCTCAGGATAAAACTGTTTCTTCCAAATGCACTAAAGTCAAGTTTAATACATCTGCTGAGTTCTTTCATAATGCTGCCATGCCTTGAAATCAGTTGGCCGGGGTAAATATATGAATCTGCAATGTCTAGCTCAATGTTGTCAACTTGTATTTTTGTTTTCTCTATGAAATAATTGAACATGATGTTAGTTTTTTGTAGGTTTATCTTGAGTCCAATTTCTCTATTTCTAGTTGAGAGCTCTTATACCATGTCTTGGAGTTCTGATGGGTCCGTTGAAAACATAACCATGTCATCAGCAAACCTCAGATGATTTAAATATTCACCATTTATTCCCTTGATATTCCAATTTATCAGTTGAAAAACCATCTGTAAGACAGAAGTAAAAAGTTTTGGAGAAATGGTATCACCCTGCCTCACACCTTTACCAAGTTTAATAGTTTTGGTATGTTTATGTAAATGAAATTTTGCATTTGCATTTTTATACACACATTTCACCATGTCAACGTACGCATCTTCGACGGCTGCTGACCTTAAAGAGTTGATGACTGCTGACGGTTTAATAGAGTCGAAGGCTTTCTCGTAGTAAATAAATGCCACACAAAATAAAGTTCATATTCATGTGTTCTTTCAATTAGTTCACTTAATACTTGAACATGGTTTACTGTACTGACTCCACTTCAAAATCCAGCTTGTTCTCTTGGTTGAGCTGAATCTAATTTTTTCAGCAGGTGATGTGTTAGCACTTTTGTAAAGATTTTATAAATAATAGGTAATAAGCTAATTGGTCGGTAATTTTTCAAATCCTCTTTGTCACCTTTTTTATGTAAAAAAATTACTGTTTCAGAATCCCATTGGTTTAGTATGTTGCCACTGTTAAGATATTTCGTAAATATCTTTTGTAAGTATGTCTTCTACATGTTCTCCAGCTTCTTTTAAGATATCTAATGTAATGCCATCATCGCCAGGGGATCTTCCTTTCTTCATACTTTTTATTGCAAATGCTACTTCTTCTTTTAAGATTTTAGGAGCTGTTCCTTCGACTATCTCAGAGTCTTCGTTTAATCCACTGTTTCCTTCATATAGTTTTCTGTAGAATTCTTCAACTCTTCTAAGTATTTCTTCCCTATTTCTTGTTACAGTGCCATCCTCTCCTTTTAATGCAATGATGTGTTTCTTCCCAATAGACAAACTCCCTTTAACAACCCTAAGGCTCTTGTTGCTTTCAATGGCCTTCCTTACTAACTCACAATTGAATTTTCTTATATCTTCTTTCATGTTTTTGCGCAAAGTTTTGCAAAGTTCTACATACTCGATCTTGCAACTGGTATTTTGATTGTCCACCTTCATAAGTCTTCGCCTTTTCATGAGTTGTTTCGTCTTCTCAGATAATTTGCTATTCTGCTTTTTACATATTACACCACCAATTTCCCCAGCAGTTTCAATTATTGTCTTAACAATGTTTTCATTTGCTTCTGAGATGTCAACTTCTTCAATAAGTCCTTCCAGTGCAGAAAAGCGATTTTTTAATTCCAACTTGAATGCCTCGGTATTTTCTTTTAATTTCTTTAAATCCACCCTCTTACATACTTGTTTCCTAATGAGCTTCTGCCTTTCTAGTTTAGTATTTAAGTGCATTTTACATCTCACCATCGCGGTGTTTCCATGTCCATTTTCTTTGTAGTTTCTTCTTAAAAAATGAATTCATGATGCTAAGATTTTCAGCTTCGGCAAATTCTATGAGTTGATCGCCACGTTCATTCCTTTCCCCGTATCCGTATTTACCAACCGATGTCTCTCCTTGTTCCTGTTGTCCAATTCTTGCATTAAAATCTCCCATGATGAGCTTGATGTGTTGTTTCCCCTTGGTATGTAGCTGTTTGATTTCTTCATAGAATTCCTCAACCTCCTCGTCGGTATGGCTTGATGTTGGTGCATATGCCTGTACTATCTGAAGTTGGTATCGCTGGGTTAGTTGAACAACGAGCCTCGCTGCTCGATCTGACGTGCTTTCGACTTCAAGAAGGTAGTCTTTAATTCTTTTGTTGATTAAGAAGCCAACACCACTTGTTCTTCCAGTTTCCGTTCCTCTATAATAAAACAAATGTCCACTTTTAAGTTCCACCAACTCTTCTCCTTTTCTTCTAGCTTCACCGGGTCCTACTACGTCCCATTTGATCTTTTCAAGTTCTTCCAATTCCTGAAGTTTTGCTTCAGAAGCAAGGGATCGTCCATTATACGTAGCCAAGGTCAATAACAAACGGCAGCCTGGGCCATTCCAGTGATTCTTAGCACCCCCTGCTTTCATGCCACGCTGACCGCTGCCTTGATCAGGAGCACTCCAGCACCTGGAGACTAGGGGCCATGGTTTTTGGTGTATTAGCATATTGGAGGAATTAGCCATCATTTCACCACGCTGGCTAGACGGGTTGGTGAATTAGCCCTCCCCTTCCGCCTTTCCATCCGTGCAGCAAATATTAATTTGCCTCTTGGATAGAAAGCCCAGCCTGCACCACTTGAAGGCGGGGTAGGACACTAGGTTACTGGCCCGGCCGGTTCCACACATCGTCACATACGTTCAGCGTGTGGGTCTCCTTCCAGTTAGATACCAGCAACCCTTTTGCAGGCCTAATTTTAAGTTACTTGAACAAAAGTCAAAATCAGTTTCAGAACGTTCTGATATTTTCAAATAAATTATATCATCTATGTATCTTTTAAAGATATATGTATCTTTTAAAGATATATTTATCTTTATCATGATGTTCTTTTAATAATTATGTAGATATATATTCGCTAAATAACTACGACAAATACCACCTTGTAGTATGCCCTGTGTCTATTTATAAAATTATATCCATCAGTAATGTAGTTTTCAATAGTACAATTCTAAGGAGTGATTGATATTCCAGTATTTTAATTTTCTCTGATATTAAATTATGTTATTCACTAGTACATTATACAAGTCATTTATATCCGTATTGTTGAAAGATCAGAAAAATCTAAGGTTATTATAGATTTTATGTTGTGTTTTTTTATTAATTCTATTATTTCCACACTATGGTTAATTATAGCAGAATTATTAATTTCCTGTGTTAAAATAATTTTTAAGTAAGTCGACAGTTTTTATGAGAATGTAATAACTATATATATATATGGAAGGAGACCCACACGCTGAATATATGTGACGATGTGTGGAACCGGCCGGGCCAGAAACCTAGTGTCCTACCCCGCCTCAAGTGGTGCAGGCTGAGCTTTCTATTTATGTGGCAAATTAATATTTGCTACACGGATAGAAAGGCGGAAGGGGAGGGCTAATTCACCAACCCGTTTAGCCAGCGTGGTGAAATTATGGCTAATTCCTCCATTATGTTGACACACCAGAAACCATGGCCCCTAGTCTCCAGGTGCTGGAGTGCTCCTGATCAAGGCAGCGGTCAGTGTGGCATGAAAGCAGGGGGTGCTAAGAATCACTGGAATGGCCCAGGCTGCCGTTTGTTATTGACCTTGGCTACGTTTAATGGACGATCCCTTGCTTCTGAAGCAAAACTTCAGGAATTGGAAGAGGAACTAGACAAGATCAAATGGGACATTGTAGGACTCAGTGAAATTAGAAGAAAAGGTGAAGAGTTGGTGGAACTGAAAAGCGGACATTTGTTTTACTATAGAGGAACGGAAACTGGAAGAACAAGTGGTGTTGGCTTCTTAATCAACAAAAGAATTAAAGACTGTCTTCTGGAAGTTGAAAGTACATCAGATCGAGCAGCGAGGCTTGTTGTTCAACTAACCCAGCGATACCAACTTCAAATAGTACAGGTATATGCACCAACATCAAGCCATACCGACGAAGAGGTTGAAGAATTTTATGAAGAAATCAAAGAGTTACACACCAAAGGGAAACAACATATCAAGCTCATCATGGGGGATTTCAATGCAAGAATTGGACAACAGGAACAAGGAGAGACATCGGTTGGTAAATACGGATATGGGGAAAGGAATGAACGTGGCGATCAACTCATCGAATTTGCAGAAGCTGAAAACCTTAGCATCATGAATTCATTTTTTAAGAAGAAACCGCAAAGAAAATGGACATGGAAACACCCAAATGGGGGAACTAGTGAAATTGACTATATCCTGGCAAACAAGAAATCAATTATTGAAGATTGCAGTGTACTGAACAGATTTAATACTGGAAGTGATCATCGAATGGTGAGATGTAAAGTGCACTTAAATACTAAATTAGAACGACAGAAGCTCATTAGGAAACAAGTAAGTAAGAGGGTGGATCTAATGAAACTGAAAGTAAATACCGAGGCATTCAAGTTGGAATTAAAAAATCGCTTTTCTGCACTGGAAGGACTTATTGATGAAAGTGATATCTCAGAAGCAAATGAAAACATTGTTAAGACAATAGTTGAAACTGCTGGGGAAATTGGTGGTGTAACCTGTAAAAAGCACAATAGCAAATTATCTGAGAAGACGAAACAGCTCATGAAAAGGCGAAGAGATATGAAGGTGGACAATCGAAATACCAGTTCCAGGATTGAGTACATAGAACTTTGTAAAACTCTGCGCAAAAGCATGAAAGAAGACATAAGAAAATTCAACTGTGAGCTAGTAAGGAAAGCCATTGAAAATAACAAGAGCCTTAGGGTTGTTAAAGGAAGTTTATCTGTTGGGAAGAAACACATCATTGCATTAAAAGGAGAGGATGGCACCGTAACAAGAAATAGGGAAGAAATACTTAGAAGAGTTGAAGAATTCTACAAAAATCTATACGAAAGTAACAGTGAATTAAACGAAGACATTGAAATAGTCGAAGGAACAGCTCCTAAAATCTTAAAAGAAGAAGTTTCATTTGCAATAAAAAATATGAAGAAAGGAAGAGCCCCTGGTGATGATGGTATTACATTAGATATCCTAAAAGAAGCTGGAGAATATGTAGAAGACATACTTGCAAAATTCTTTACCAAATGTCTTAACAGCGGTAACATACCAAACCAATGGGATTCTGCAACAGTAATTCTTTTGCATAAAAAAGGTGATAAAGAGGATTTGAAAAATTACCGACCAATTAGCTTGTTACCTGCTATTTATAAAATCTTCACAAAAGTGCTAACACATCGCCTGCAGAAAAAATTAGATGCAGCTCAACCAAGAGAACAAGCTGGATTTCGAAGTGGATTCAGTACAGTGGACCATATTCAAGTATTAAGAGAATTAATTGAAAGAACACATGAATATGAACTTCCATTGTGTGTTGCATTTATTGACTATGAGAAGGCCTTTGACTCTATAAAAACATCAGCAGTCATCAACTCTTTAAGATCAACAGACATTGAGGATGTGTACATTGACATGGTGAAACGTGTGTATAAAAATGCAAGTGCAAAATTTCGGTTACATAAAGATACCAAAACTATCAAACTTGGCAAAGGGGTGAGGCAGGGAGATACCATTTCTCCAAAACTTTTTACTTCTGCTTTACAGATGATTTTTCAGCTGATAAATTGGAATAACAAGGGAATAAAAATAAATGGTGAATATTTAAATCATCTGCGGTTTGCTGATGACATTGTTATTTTTTCAACGGACCCATTAGAACTCCAAGACATGGTACAAGAGCTCTCAACTAGAAGTGAAGAAGTTGGACTCAAGATGAACCTACAAAAAACTAAGATCATGTTCAATAATTTCGTAGAGGAAACAAAAATACAAGTTGACAACATTGAGCTAGAAATTGCTGATTCATATATTTACCTTGGCCAGCTGATTTCAATGGATGGCAACATTATGAAAGAACTCAACAGACGTATTAAACTTGGCTGGAGTGCATTTGGAAGAAACAGTTTTATCCTGAAGGGGAAATTGCCTTTATGTCTAAAAAGAAAAGTCTTCAACCAGTGTGTATTGCCAGTCCTCTCTTATGGATCAGAGACATGGAGTCTAACAGTTGGAGCAATACGAAAGTTACAGACAACGCAAAGGAGCATGGAGAGGTGCATGCTTGGAATAACTAGGAGAGATCGAAAAAGAAACACTTGGGTGAGAGAGCAAACTAGAGTAGAGGACATCATTGTTAAAGTAAAAGGACTGAAATGGCGATGGGCTGGGCATATTGCAAGAAGAACTGATCAACGATGGACAACAGAAATTCTGAACTGGATTCCAAGAGACCACCGAAGACCTAGAAAACGTCCTCAAACTAGATGGGTGGATGAAATAAGAAAAGAGGTTGGGGTGACGTGGAAACGAATGGCCCAGGATAGACTTGTGTGGAAAGCATTTGGAGAGACCTTCATCCAGCAGTGGATAGATAATGGTTGAATATGATGATGATATATATATATATATATAAATTAAATAAATAAATTGATAACTCTACAGAGCAAGATTTAAAAAAAAAGACAATCATGACATTATAATGAAGTGCAGTTTAGTAAGGGCAAGTTTAATCTAATTTGACCAGACTTCATTAGAGAATTGGATAGAATGTTTTATTAATTTTTTTGTTTGTATTATGTAATTGAAAAACTGTTGCCAGTGTATTCGGAAGAAAAAGTACATATAATATATGCATATTATATTACTTTAAATATTCTCATAACACAATACACTATCTAAATTCCTCATCTTTTCTCCAGTATATTTGGCAACAATTCTTAAATTGCATGTAAATAATATCATTATACAAACAGTAAGCAAATTAATAAAACATCTACTTTAATTTCTTGATAAAGAGTAGCCAAACCTGATGAAACATGTTGGAATACATTTACTAAATTACATTTCATTATAATGTTAAATGTCTTTTTTAAATCGAAATAAAAATTTTATTACATATACACAAATTATTAAAACTGATTTAAAAGTGCTTAATAACTCTCCACTCAAAAAGAGAAGCACAAATTGAACTAACATACCCCTCAGTTACGCTTCATCGGGGAGATTAACAATCGCGACTCGCGAGGTGAAGCAGCTTTCTGGCAACTTCTCGATATAACTCCGTTCTCCATGGAGTTCATCCGTGCATGTCTATAATATACAGACAAGTTCCACAGAGAGCAGATTTATATCAAAGTGGTGGCTGAAGGCTACTTCACCTCACGAGCTGCCAATAACCATTATATTATCTAAAACAAACATGAAAATGAGAAAATGTGACAAAAAAATGTTAGCTATCAAAATATTAAATTCTGCAATTACAGTAGTTCAACTTACATGGAATAATACAGAAAAAAAAGTACCAGAGTGTATCTGTAATTTGCAACATTGGCAAAGTCTTGATAAATTCAAGTAAGTAGTAGTAGTTTCTGGATAAATTCAAGCAAGTCTTGAATAATTCAACAATGAAGGATTTGGAAATTGGAGGGGGAAAAAATAAAAATGAAAAAAATTCACATAAAAAACATTAAAAAAAATTTAGAGAGCAATTTATTAAAAAGAGATTTAAGAGACCAAATAAATTCCTAAAAAAAAGAGACTTTTAGAGACAGATGAAAAAAAAAAAGAGACTTAGCTACAAAGGAGGCTTGCTCACATCCCTGCCTTTATAATTTTTAAGAAGTTCCGCCTCTAGTCAACAATATTACATTTGCTTATAGAAGACCCAAGATTTATGTTTGCTTATATAGATTATCTGTTAACATTAAACATTGACTATATGTAGCTATAAAATAACATGAGTTGTAGTATAGTACTTACCACCTGGTTACACTTGTTCAAAAGATGAACAAATCCACCACTTGCAAAGCCCATTTTTACAAAAACATCACGAGCAGCTTGTGGCCCTTGGGCAGCCATTGCAGATAGAAGATGGAGTGTAGTTTGCATACGTAAAGGTTTTTGACTGACTTTAAGAAAATTGTGTAATGTTTTGCAGCCAAAATTAAGTATTTCCGCAACTAAAGATACTGCGATGCTATGAAAATTCTTTAAGTCATTAGCTATTCTTACTAAAATGCTAGTGCAGATGCTGATCAAAATACCTGCCTATAAGAACAGAAAAAAAAAAATTATTATTGGAAATATGTATCATTCAATAAAGATTTTAATTATTTAAAACTAAACATTAGAGGATGTAGGAATTATTATTTTTTTACTTAATTTTTGACACCCATACGGATATAAGC
>QLNU02015360.1:10925725-10955130 GCA_006491805.2 Dysdera silvatica
TCTTGAATAAGGTGGATGAATACAATCCGAAAACAGGTTGGATAACATGAAGGTACAAACGCAAGTATGGATGAAAAGAATAGTGGAGATAACCATCCATCGTCTAGCAATGGATTAACAGTAGCCAGCAACAATAATAGTTGCCATATTGCTATATTTAACTATCATCGCTGTTGGCGATTCCTCATTGGATGTTTATTCTAAACTGCTCGAGTCCAAGTCTACGTTGATCTAACTTGTTTTGCGATTCGTTTGTTTTATCCGAAGATGTTGATCCGTATTCGATGGTTTTTGACATCCAGTTGAAAATTTCGATTGTAACTTGTTGAACGCCAATGGAAACATTTTCTTGGCTACTGTAACACGCTTTAAGACAGCAACGAAAAAAACATGCAACTATCTGATGCAAGTATGCATATTATAGAGCCGAATATACAAATGGTAATTGTGAACTACGAGTACAGAATGTTTAACCTCAATTAAGGAGGTGTTTTACCAAGTTATACCAAGTTATTTTACCAATGTTTTACCAAGGAGGTGTAAATTGCAGCTTCCCTAAATTATTTTCAAGATTACCCTACAGGACTCCAAATCAACGCCCTGCAATTTTTCAAGCAGGAGGGGGATATAAAAAAAAATCTTAGTCGTTTAGACTGCTAAAGTAAGTTAACACTTATTGTTTAGTTAGAACCATTCACTTCTTATTCACCCTAACACTCTAAATAAATTGAAATATTACTTAAGTTTGAAATCGTAATCTTATATTATAAAGACCTTTATAACCTATTAAAAATACTCAAAAACACTCTCATTCTGAAATTTCCAAATTTGATTTTATATATTAGCGAAACGTATCGATACAAAACATTTAAAGGTTTGTCAGTAAAAACTCGAGGTACGAAAAAAAGCTATAATATGTGTAGATTTTTTTTATTTCGATCATAATTTACCATATGTGACTTATTTCTATTCTTAATAATAAAGAGTACAGTTAGTAACTAATGTGGGTTGAAAAACAAGGACAAAAGCCATTGATTCACAAGGATAGATTAACAAGTTAAGTGAGTTAATATTAGAGAGTAGAAGTGGTAAGACAAGAGAACCTGTCCCTCATCTGTCTTACACAAGTATTTCTTTTTTCTCAAGGATGTTATTCGAAATAATTAAACATTCTACATAAGTTGCGCATGTATTTTGGTTTCCATGAAACTAGATAACGTGTTAATACAGATATTCGAAAATTATGTTTTCTTTATTGAACATAAGTTTGATCTGCTGCACACAGATACAATATTTGATAGAGAAAATGCAAAGTCTTGAAGCAGTGCTGGAAATAAAATGAAATTAAAAATAATAACAATAATAAAATAACATATAAAAACAGGTTATAGATAAGTAATATTAATTTTCAGATTTAATATTAAGATAATAGCCAAATAGAGAAGGTCACTTAGTCTCATTTCATAGATTGCATGGCTGCCATATCGGGTGGTACGATCATAGAAGGGCAAAATTCGTTCGCTACCATTCGGATTCAAATTCAAATTTCATGTGCTGTAAACAAACGCATTAACACCACGCCTATAATTTGGAAAATTAACATTATGCCAGGCTAAAGCCTGCAAGTTTCCAAAGGATTCGACCTACCATGTCCTAGGCCTTAGGACATAGGGAACCCCTAAGACCTAGGGAAGCAAACGAACCCACAAAAAACAGTTCGCGCTGCAGAAGGTCAAACTTTTTTATAGTAAACAAACGCGTTACCAGTTCTACATCACCGTATATGTGTGACAGAATACAAAGCTAGTTATGAAAAGACGAAGGACCATGACAAAATATACAAACTGAATACCACTTTTTTTTTAAATCAGGACAATATTCCTTCTTTTTCTATACATTGAAAGCTCTAATTCGAGCCCGTGGGTGTCGGAAAATTTCTATATGAATACCACTTCTCTGGAATTCAATATATAGAACTTTTTCTAAGTTCCATGAAAAAGAATTAAGGAAGACATAACAAAATGTTGTAACTGTGAACGTTAGTAAGGAAAGGTATTGAAGACATTAAGAGCATTCAGACAGTTAATATGAACGAAGATCATTCCACTAATGAATCGGAAGGCGGTAGGAATATAGACCAATTTGTTAGTATAACATATTTATGTTATACTGACAATATATAGTTATTTTTTGTCAGTATAACATATTTATGTTATACTGACAATATATAGTTATTTTTTGTCAGAATAGGCTACCTTTCAGAACACCAAAACATCGTGGAGGGACTAGCAACTAGAAGTAAAAAAAATTTGGCCTAAAACTGAATCTATAAAAGGATAAATCATAGTTAATGATTTCATAGAGGAAAAAGAAAACTTGTCGACAATATTAGAATAGAAAGTTTTAATCCATGTACTTACCTCGGTTGCCAATTTCAACAAAAGGCAAGGTTAAGAAAAAACCTTACGGGCGAATTAAACTTCAGTGGAGTGCATTTGGAAGAAACAGTTCAATTTTAAAAGGGACATTACCTTTGCATCTAAAGAGAAAGAGTTTTAACTAGTGTCTATAAGAAGTTCTCTTTTCATAACCGTACGCAGAAAGTTTACAAGGAGGGTTACAGGCTCAATGGGGGGGTTTACAGAGTTACAATTACATATATTCATATGTATATATGCAGAATTTCATCGCAATGGGGGCTACATTCCCCCCTTCAACCCTACCTGTGCACGCCAGTGTCTCTTATATAGGTCACAGCTATGGAGTTTAAAGAAAAATTCAATAAAGAAATTTCAAACGAAACAACAAAACAGTAGAGTAGTACCTATTTGGAATATCTAGAAAATATCGAAACGAGAAAGTTAAATTTCTAATTAAATTATGGAGTAAATCAACGTCGGAAACGTTATTTTAAAATTGGCGGGATTTGGCGGGAAAAGTTGGCGTAAAAATGTAAAGAAAAGTACTTGGGGAAAAATGCTCTTCAAATATTTTTATGGATTCAGTAACAACGTTTCCAACGCTTAAAAATATACTTGGGTGAGTGAAGAAACAAAAGTTCCGTACGTCATAGTAGAAATACAGGAGTTTAGATGGCAATAAGTTAGGGATATCGCAAAGAAAACTGGCCAAAGATGGACAACCGACATTCTCAATTGGATACCAATAGATCATTAAATGCGTTAAACAAAATAGGTGAACGAACTGTTATTAACCGAACTATTATCAACGGCAATTGCTCTCGTGGGCCATTATTGTATGAACGTTTTTCCCCCTTGATGTTTTTGCTCGTTCCCATGAATGTCTTGTTTAGTAGGTGGTGGAAAAAATGGCGGACATAGGATAAAAGTAATGCAAAATTATGAACACGTCAAAAGCAGTGTTTCTCACCGTTTCAGTCTTACTTGAATTTTTACCCCGTTCCCTAATTTTTAAAGACCATTTGCACGGGAGCAGAAAAAAGCATCAATAAAAGAAAATTAATAAATGATGTCGAAATAATAAAAGCAGTCAATAATTACTGATGTATTTAATATGTATACATATATATACAACACTGCATTTAATTACATACTACTAAACTAATATACTGATAGTGGAAAAAGGCATGAAGTATATACTAATTACGATGTTAAAAGTTTTTTGGAAATAATATGATGTACATATGAATAACGCAGTTTGTTTGCACTATTACGCTGAAAAGTGAATTTCCCGATTATACAAAATTTCGCATATCCTGTTTCTACACATGTAACAACTTGGTGTACGAATAATCGTTTCACGTATTCGCTTTAACATCATTTCACCCTACTTTTCCAAGGGGGTGAATTACACTTATTGTTGTGTGAATTTAAATGTCATTACTCCTGATGAAGGACTGCTGCTGATGCGTCCGAAAGCTTGAGTGATTTTTTTTTCATTTGCTATCCTCCTCCTCCTCCTCTTCTTCTTATTATTATTATGATTATTGTCATGTTGTATCCGTTCAACGGATATTGACCATCATATCGGCGATCCCTCCCTTGCATTCTGCTGGACAAAAAATGCTATATTGCTCTAAACTTCTCGGCTGCAAGCTATTCGTCTAAAATCTGCCGCCATGAGAAATCTGAGGCCATAGGCTTTAACTTACTTAGACTATTGGTAAATCTCCGCTATTGATCCTCAGTTACCCACGATCTTTTCCTATATGATAATATATAAACTATGTTGTTTTTAGCGAGTCGCATTACATGTTTAAAATATACAAAATTCAAAATTGCACGTTACTGGAAGCGTTCTCTTGATTTTCTCATACGATACAATACCTCATGTCATTTCTGATTCCATCGGCCCAACTTGTACGCAACAGCTGTCTGTATATCCACATTTTAAATGCGTCAAGTTTTTTCACATGGGTTTCTGTCCGCCAGAAGTGGGCAGACATAAATTGATGGAAAAGAATTTTCAGTAAAGCTATGGAAAGAGAGCAGTAGCAAAGCTAATAACGGAGCTCTCTTCTAGTAGAAGGTTTTGTGCTCTTGCAGCCGAAGAGCTACAGTCATGTCGGGCAGGTAGCCATATTCCAGTAGAATGCACGGAGTTTATTACCATTCTATGTAACTTCTAAACATATAACAAGTCTACAAATATTATTATTTTATGATTCATAAAATCGCATGCACTTCAACTGTCATATGTTCAAGATATTGAGCGAAAGTTTTTTCCTGATGGAGGACGTGCCATCACAGTATCGGTAGAAGAGCAGTATCAAGGGCGTGCACATGATGTGAGAAAGTGTGTGAAAATAGGGAGGGTTTTAATAGAAAATTCCATTCCTTTCATAAGGCATTTATTTTTACGGACACAATAAAATTGTTCCGGTGGGGGTTTAACTCCCAAACTCCCAACCTTGTACTACCTGTTCACGAAAAGAAGTCCGATGGTACCATTAGAAATAATGGGAGATGGCGTCACAAATTGGCTAGCCCCTTACAGCAGAGTAGGACTCCAATCTCAGAACTTGTTTTTGGCGGTCGTCAAAAACGAGTGCTACATTGTTGTCAGCGTGTTGTCGGTTTGTGACGTCACCTCCCGATATTTCTAACTGTACCATCGGACTTCTTTTCGTGAACAGACAGTACACGGCCTTGGGGGAGTACTGTAGTGGTTAAAAACGTAACACACTCCGACGCACACAAAATAAATAAAACTAATAAAAAATAGGGGATCGGAATTTTTTTAGCAATATATAATTAAAGTTTTATATAATAAACAGAATACTTGATAATAAAATAATTCATCTACAGCTCAGTTTCGGGAATTTAACGTGCAACTTCAGGAAGAACGTAAGAGATTGATCCAAAATAAGCCAAATGGATCGACTATGAGAGAACAAATAAATGAATGAAAGACATTACATGGACAAATCATGTGTGACACCCCTAAAATCAACATGAGATTACAAAATTTTGGTGTAAATCACGAGAAATGTGGTTACTCGCAAGTTTTGCTGAACTCGTCTGAAAATATCAAGGGACACAGCAACCACACGACCAAGTTTCGTCTTAGATCGAGAAAGAATTTGAGAAAAACTCCTGATGAAGGACTGCTGCTGATGCATCCGAAAGCTTGAGTGACCTTTTTCATTGCTATTTTACCAGTGTTTAACCTTTTGTATGTAAATTTCTTCCCTGGTACTTTGTATCTTGCTTCTTCAAGAATCTGAGATTACAAGAAAGCAAACTATCCCTTCGAAGCAACGGTGCTTGCGATGTACGGAATAGGGACCATAGTTCACCCGTTGAATGAGGATGAAATCGTAGCTAATGAATTACAGTAAATCAATAAATTTACTAACTTTTTTTTTAGGGTTTGAGGGGACAACTAAATATTACATCTAGCTCATTCCACCGCTGAAATGATTTCTACCATTGTCACACTCTTGTCACAGCTCTTTGGGACAGAGATAAGAGAAAAAAAAAATATTCAACGTATATATTAGCCTTCATTCCATTTGTCTTTCACTAATGTGGAAAGTTTGAAATAATCGTACCTTATCGCTGTTCCGCCTACATATGCATTTTGATTGTGCTGGATCTGCTTGAAAAATTAACTTTCTTGTGTTGTGATGATCAAACGGGAAAAAACTCGATTCTCAAATCTATTGTCATACATTTCGTTACTCGCAAAAAAACAAAAACACTGGTAAATTTTTCGTTGCCTGATGTAATTTTCTAAGTTGTAGCAGGTAATTTTTATTGGACGAAAAGTTCCTTTGTGAAACTTGTTATAAAAGCGGAATAAGGAAAATGTAAACTTAAGTTGAGTGAGTACAAAAAGAGAAGCCATAACACGTACACACTGGCGTACGCAGGGAGGGGGGGGTGTTGATGGCTGTTGTAACCCCCCATTGCAATGAAATTTTGTATATTTAACATAGGAATATGTGAGTTGAAGCTCTGTTAACCCCCCCCGTGCCTATAACCCCCTTAGGAACTTTCTGTATACGCCTATGTATGGACGTGTAAGATTAGCATGACGACGTAATACTACGCGGTATAAATAAAGAGACTAAATCCAACCTTATAGGCGTTGAAAATTTAATTGAATCGAAGGTTACAACATAAGTTGTAACCTTTATTTAATTAAATCGTTGTAATTTATGGATTTTTATTAAATTTTGGCGAGCTAGTCAGTTTCGTGTTCAAAGAAGTTAGTTTTCTTTTTTATACTTGCGGGCTATTTCAGAATTCTGATGTGAAAAAATTGCAATCTTTCCTAATTTACCATCATGTGGATAAAGTTGTCGTCTTTCCTAATTTGTCATCATATGGATAAATTTATCTCCTTTCCTAATTTGTCATCGTATGGATAACATTGTCATCTTTTCTAATTTGACAGCATGCGGATAAAATTGTCATCTTCCCTAATTTTCCAGCATGTGGATCGGTCTTGATGTTACAACAGCAAACGTCCCTAAACTGATTTACTTAGGTATTGTTTTTTCCTCCCAATAAACAGATTTATGACTCACAAAATGGCAACGTTGGCTGGAATCGTTTGGCAAACGTTTGTTTGTTTCGTTCCGAAGAAGCTAGCACGTGGCTACCGAAACAGCTGTTAACGACATTATAAATTTTAACTGCGGTACTATTTTGTTTATTATTGTTTATTTGATCGCACACCTATGATGATAGTTTATTAAAGCCAACGATATTCTCGTCACGACCGATGATGTGGTAATATAAGATGGCAAATTACTCGTAACGAAAAGAATGATTTCTCGCGCATTCTGGGGACCGAAGCCACAACTTCTTGATAACCCATCAAGTGCGCCTACCAACTGAGCTACATGTGACGACATATTCGCTCGGAGAGAGGAGTTTGGTCGTTATCTGTAGCTCAGTTGGTAGGAGCACTTGGTTGGTTTCCAAGAGGTTGTGGCTTCCGTTCCCACCAGGCATCGAGAAATCATTCTTTTTTTTGCTAGTAATTTATCGCCTAATGACTCAACAGATCAAGAAATGAAGTGCTAAAGCAACTCGAATATTTCGTGAGATGAAGAAGAAACTGAGTTTAAAGATGAGCTCTGTTTACTGAAGACTTGAGAGCGACTTCATATACGTAGATCACGTAATTTTATTCATACAACTTACCACTGATTTCAAATACGTGTCAGATAAATAATGTTAGGTAAAGAATTGACCTAACAAACCTGTAGCCAAGACGGGGCCAGAAGAGGCGTGTCGCCAGTTGCCTCACGCTTGTGCCCCAGCCGCAGTTGCCCCATCGAGCTATATATATAGTAGAATAATCCCTGAGTGCCTTGTGCCACATATGACCTTTGCGTGCCTCATATGACCTTTTCTTTACCTCAGCTGACCTTTCATCCTGGCTACAGGCCTGCAACGTAATATCAGGTAAACAAATCACTACATTATCTTAAATATTGCTATGCTGTTCTATGCTATTCTATATATATACTAGGCTATTATTTATGTATAATTACATTTATATTAATTTATATAAACATTATAATTACATTAATTACGATGCTTTCAAGAATACCAGCAATACGAGAGAAAGAAAAAAAAGAGATGTCGATTTTTACACAAAAACATGTAAAACAAACTATAGGTCGATGTTGAATATTTGCAACTCTTCTAAATCTGTTCACTGCTTCAACTTCTGGCAACTGTTCATTGCTTTAGAATTCGCCTTCCAACACTTCTGTCATTATTAAAGTTTGTTTGTGGTTTTACGGCTCAAAGACTACAATGGTCATGCTGCGCCGGGACCTACTGTTTTCCGAGGAATCCGAACCTCTTAAGGCCTAGGGAACCAAACCCCGGACTACAGTGAGCAGTGCGATCTTTTTATGAGATCTCTGAGTAAGCGTTCTTTGTACACTGTTGGGAGTCGAACCCGGATTAACGGCGCACTAGGCGAACGCGTTACCACACTGCGCCACCGTATGGCGCATTATGGTTAGTTATATATAAAACACAAAAATTACCAACTAATCAGTTCTAAACCCTACACCGTTTCTCAGCTTTTGAAAATCTTTTCACGAAAACGAATCCACGTGAGTATTATAAAATTGATTAAATCATTTCTTCAATGTTTTTAATATCCGTACAGCTGTCTAATTAGCAATTATAATTTGAAGCGTAAATTTTCAAGAGAGAGAATATTTTGTTTTTAAATCTAATTATTTAGAAGAGTAACAAATATTTATATAAACTAAAAAATCTGCTGCGGTCAAATAAAGTTCATTTAGGTAACACTGTTAATCATAGAACTAAACGTGCAGGGAGCTTGTTGCTATGGGAGACAGGACGAAACAACTAGGTGTACAAATAATCGGTTCACGTATTCGCTTTAACACCATTTCACCCCATTTTTCCAAGGGGGAGGTTACAGTTATTGCTGTATGAATTAAAATGCGCAGCAATGGGGTCGTTAAAATAATCGCAATTGGCGTAACTTGGTCAAATAAATGTGTGTTCAAAGTTTTATCGCCAAAAGTTGGCACACCCACGACCATATACACAACTAGTAAAGTGTAGTATCCGTCACTGTGTTTCAGTACATTACTCCAGCATTTTAGCAAAAATATTATCAAGTTTTCCAATCGAGAAAAAGCATTTTAATCTCTCTCTTGAGATCTTTCTTTAACCATTAGAATGGTAATTTTTCTGATGAAGATATTTCATAAGAACGATGGAACGAATGAACCATGAGGATTGTTCATCACTGTTTGCAGGAGTTCGTCTTCTTCGATTCAAAAGCGACGATATAAATATTCACTCGGATGTGCTAAAAATATCCAGAGAACAAACATCGAATAGAATTGCCAATTCCACCAGCAAAATCTGTTCTTTGCTAAGCAAACGCATATCGACTTTGGACAAACTTTGGAAAATTTTATTTAATTAAAAGCAAATTATCACGCGAAGCAATTCTGAAAGGGAAGTAAACTTATATCTCAACGACATGCGGCCATAAACAAAAGCTAAATGTAGTAAAACTAACCTTTGAGGACGTGAGTTAATTACAAAACCTGTAAACGGAAACGGGAAGAAAAGAGGCAATTTTTATTAACTTTTTGAATTCTTATTAAAAACAATGCTGACTTCTGATGGTTGGTTATAAATTGGGGTAGTGTCCAAAAATGTAGGCGACACACCTTTTAATAAGAAGATAGAAGGAATTTGAAAGGCTAATTAAATACAGGAAGTGGGAAAACTGGGAACGAAAAGCTTGAAAAAGGTGGTGAATTAACTATTAGATTCAGGTGGAAAACTAAGGACTGATATGTGTAGAGTTGCATTTAGAAAAATATTTATCAAAAGGTAATAGATTATGGTTTAATATTAGATGTTAGATAATGGTTTAATATTAGATGTTAGATGGTTTAATATTAGATGTTAGATAATGGTTTAATATTGATGTGTAGATAATGGTTTAATATTAGATGTTAGATAATTAGATTTAATATGGTTTAATATTAGATGTTAGATAATGGTTTAATATTATAGATAATGGTTTAATATTAGATGTAGATAATGGTTTAATATTAGATGTTAGATAATGGTTTAATATTAGATGTTAGATAATAATGGTTTGTATTAGATGTTAGGATAATGGTTTAATATTAGATGTTAGATAATGGTTTAATATTACACAGATAATTTGTTTACTATTAGATGTTAGATAATGGTTTAATATTAGATGCTTAGATAATGGTTTAATATTAGATGTTAGATAATGGTTTAATATTAGATGTTAGATAATGGTTTAATATTAGATGTTAGATAATGGTTTAATATTAGATGTTAGATAATGGTTTAATATTAGATGTTAGATAATGGTTTAATAGATGTTATGTAATTTAATATTAAAATATGCAGTTAGATATTCAGTAATAGTCAAAATAAATTCCTATAGAGTTATTTGAGCATGAAGAAAGCATTTAAAAAGTCGTTTCCTTTTTTTCTTTGTGCTAATTAAAATTTTATATATTATAGTACAGTTTCACATTCTAATCCGGGTTCGACTCCCAGCAGTGCAAAAAGAACGCTTACTCAGAGATCTCATAAAGATCGCACTGCTCACTGTAGTCCGGGGTTTGGTTCCCTAGGCCTTAAGAGGTTCGGATTCCTCGGAAAACAGTAGGTCCCGGCGCAGCATGACCACTGTAGTCTTTGAGCCGTAAAACCAAAAAGAAAGCGAAAGCGACAGTTTCACATTCGTAAACGCTTGTTGTGGCTAGTCAAAATCAATTTCTGAACATTTATTACTGGAAAAAGTGTCTAAAAAAATAACTTAATCCTGGAAATGCAATTCGCATTTAAAAAAATAGTTCTATTTAATCTATTCTGGCTAGTTAGATTTCGTCAATATCTATCTTTTAACTATTCCAGCTTTTGAAAAGTTTAGTCATCGCCAAGTATTGGAAATGTTACAGGAAGATTATCCTGTAACAATGTTTTGTTTTAATTTGTATATTTTCCCCTTAAACTGTACGTTAAGCCATAAAAGAAAGCACTCACTTTCCGTTACAAACAACGTCGCCAAGAAGATGTTCTTATGCACAATACCCTTCCTGCAATTGCTCTCATCCTTTAGTACAACCTAAAGCTGTCTGCAATATACCAGAATTTTATGGCCTAAGGAAAGAATAGACGGCGCCTGGGCATGCCGTCTTTTTAGCGCTGCGTCTGCACAATACAAACCCTGCTAATTGGAACCTTCAAAGGTCCGTACATAGAATCCCTATCCATAAAAGTCGTTTACATCAATTGAAGAAACCTCGTAAACGTCAATAGAAGTTATTGCCTTTCCACGGAAGCGTCCAACGCAGGGGAAATCTGGACCTCCCTGCACCAAACCACAAGACACGGACACGTAACTGATAGGTTAAGCCAATAACCAATCACAGGTCTAAACTGCTGATGGTGTATTTTGTAATGATTATTATGGATTGCAATATGTGTTCCAAAACTAAAATGAACTCCACAAATGTAGCTATAATTGATTGTTTTATGATATGTGTGTAATACCCAAGATAGGCTACATCCATAGTCAAATTGTTAAAATAAAAAAGGTGTCGAAAGATCAGCAATCTAGAGAGGAAACTAATGGAAGCTCACTTCAGATGAGCTATTTAATAGATGTCGGCATGTTTAGCCGCGCCATAGTTAAGCCTCAGACGAAGTTATCACAATTATCATTTTTCATGCTTTCTACTAGTCTCATGTTATGTTTAGCTATTAATAAATGTTTTATGTGTGTTACCTACCTCCTAGTACTTATTTGCAGTCCCGTGACATTTGTTAAGATAGTTAAGTTATGTCAGTAAATGAGGTAGAACTTCGCATTATAGTATTTCCCTTTAGATCACCTGTCTTCGCCGACAGAGATAGCCGTTTCAAGTAAGCTTCGTTCGCCGGGAATTCACGCCCCCATTCAAAGGGGATCGTAGTGGTCGAGAGCAGACCCTAAGCTTACAGAAACAACTGTCATTGATTTATCATATATTTGAACGAGAGTAGAAAAAATGGCCAAACATGTCCACATATTTCTGGCTTGCCACAAAAGAAATTTCAATTTGTGACATCGTACTTCTATCGTTTCTCACTAAGATTGAAATATTTTCATTCACCTTGAAAGAAAAGCCTTTTTTTAAAACTACAAATGGGGGGTGGTGAGAAGCAGTGGCATGGGAGAGGGGGTTCAGAAGGCCCCCATTGGATATCAAACCACATTATTTTCTCTAAGAGCGCGTCACATGATTTTCTTTAAAGTCACTTGATGCCCCCCCCCATAATTTTTGAATTGCTACACTAACGGTGGGGACTTACAGCTTGTAAGTAGTTTATTTACAACACTCTAAATGAAAATGAGATCATGATGTATCATAGCAAACAAGAATTTAATTGGAATTTGTACGTGAAATGCAATATTTCTAGAAATTCCGTTTTACTATAAACATTCAAATGTTTTACAGAATAGCATTTTACGTCATCCCTTCAGAAGCTATCAAATATATATGCTTATATATATATAGCCCTTAAAAGGCATTGACACAGGAACGGGAAATCTCAAGCATTAAACATTTGTGAAGACGTATTTATAACAGACAGATCTATGGTCCTACCTGGTCTCTAAATTAACGCAAAACGCGCTTTTTTTTTTTTTTTAAACTTATGGAACACGTTTTATATTTGACTTAAAAACAGGATGAAAGGGAAGAGATAAATAACTGCTCATCGCCATCTGAGGGTATACACCGTTCGGAAATGGTTTTTTTTAGAGGTAATAACCTTTAAATTGCACCATTTAAGCATTGAATAATAGCAAAAACGTTGTAGAATGTTGTTCTTGATGTTAAATAGAACATATCGACGCGTTTCCAACAGGCATAGCTGTTCTTTGTCCTGAATCGACTGAAACTAGCTCCAAATATTCAGTCGATTTATGATGAAGAACAGCGAAGTCCGCTTAAAACATGTCGAAACGTTTAACCCAACATCAAGTACTAGGCTCCAAAATGTCGTTACTAACACTTAATGTATTTAATGCAATACTACGTCAATTTTAAGCCCAGTTAAACCATCTCCATAGTTAATTTATATCGATTATAATTTGTAGGACGGTTTGTTATTAGTACAGTAAACCAATGAAATTATTCTCTACCATCCGCGTTTTCGGTTCAAACTTGATCCTTTGACCTATATCTTAAAAAAAAAAACCTCGTCTGAAGCTCGACTCGAATCTGTGAACTCTCGTTCCAAGCATTCAGCCACCGAAACATAGCTGATTGGGCCTAATTTCATACTTATGTTTGTTAAATTAAAATTTACACTTTTTAAAATAGAGGTTAAGGGTCAAAGGGTTCCAATTTGATCTGAAAACGTGTGAGGATTTAATTTCCTTTATTAATTCCCTCCTCGAACTTCCGCTTTAAAATAGCGTGAGTTCAAAATAGAAGAGCCTCGTCAGTTATGTCTCAGTAGTCGAAAAGCCAGAACGCGGGAGTAACAACCAAGAGGCCGCCGAATCAAATCCATCTTAAGGCGAAATTCGTTTCTTCTCTCCAACGTTTACTATACGCTGCTCCTTGTGAATTCCCACTTTGTACCTTTCGTAGTTAAAGGAAGACAACCATGTGAGGGGAAATCTTTGTGTGGGGTGCATGAGTGAGCGGACATCTTTGTGTGTGGTGCATGATCGACTTCCGAACATCCCTCCCCACCAATTCGCCTTGGTGGTTGGTTGTGTTGTTTGAGCACCCTGTCTGGTATTACAGCGCCACCTTCGGCTGCCACCCCCCAGCTCAATAGTGAAATGTACCTTTCGTAATAATCGTGCTGATCCTGGGAACGGCGATAATATTCAGTTTTGTAATATATAGGTTAGAGAGTTCTAATTTGGGCCGAATCTCTGTCCGTTTTAAATACGCGAGCTTCAAATTGATACACAATGAATAAAGTTTGGACCTTTGGAGTGTGATAGTTTAGATTTCAGATTTTGCCTTTAAAATTTTGCGTGTATGATGTTCATTTTTAGCATTTTTTTTTTTTTAAATTTTATATTGAATGTTGTTCAAAAGAGGATATGCAGTTAAAGTAGGTCTGAAACTTCTTGCCGAAAAAAATTTTAAATATGTAATTTCAAACACGGAGGACTTAAAAATTAAAATATCAATTATTAGATTTTTTATAGCACCTCCCATCCATAGGCATAGGCAGGAAGTTCATAATGGGAGTGTTATATAGGGTCAATGGGGGCCACAGAGCTACCGCTCTTATATTCATATGTTAAATATATATAAAAAAAATGCGAAAAGGTAAAGGGCATATTTTTAAATACACTCTATCCTGGTTATGTAGATTTTTAAGGAATTGTCGAAATTCTGACGCTATGACCTATAAACTATTTTAAAATTTTAGTACACATTATTAAATTTTGTAATTGGGATTATTAGTAACATATATGCAGTTTTATCTTAACATCTTCTCTAGTTAGTAAAAAAGTACAGACTTATACTATATAACAAGAATCAAAGGTTTAAATATACCGGTGTATAAATGTACTAGTGTAAAGTAATAAAAAAAATTTCACGCGTGTGAAATAGTAGTAGTAATAAAAGTAGTAACCAACTTAATTATCCCAAGTTTCTGGAAATTTTATGACTTTATAATCAAGACGAAACAATGTTATACTTTCAACGCACGAATTTTCGAGGGAATTTCAGAATTTTGAGGTAATAAACGAATTCTGGTTATATCCTAGTTGGACTGTATTTTCAAATTTAATTGAGAGCTGAAATTTTGCTTCTATTTGCTTTCGTCACATCGTACTTCAATTTCAATATTTCTCTTGTGTATTTGGCTTTAATTTTTCCAGAATGAAACAAATGCTTGCTGAAAAAAGTTATCACTTCATGAAGCAACCAGAAACAGTGAATGCTGAAAAGGTATTTCGACGAACAATTACACGTTGGACGTTCTGCGTTGTTTTGTGTAGAAAATTGAAAAGAGGTAAATTTATCAAAAGATAAAACAATCAATAAAGATTACTCTATTAGCGCAAAATTATATAGGTTTTTTTTTTTTGAAGTCAGGTTTTAAAGTAAATAAAAACGTTCCGCTGTCTTTTATTATTATTTTCATTTTTATGGATGGTTTATTTTCCCTTTGTTGAATCTTAAAAAGAAATCCACGTTCGGTTTGTTCTGGGAAGCTTACGCCGCCACAACGTCTGCCGTACCCGAATCCCATGCTTTTCTGTCAAAGGTCGAGTTTGAGATCCGCCTTTCGGTACTTTGAGAGCCAATAGAACGCGCTCAGAGAAACAACAAAAGCGTATTAAGCTCCACCTTGAATACCGCCTTTCTTCTTCCATTTCTGATACCGAGTAGGCGGGCCCTGAAATGGGCGTATTCGGTACGGAAGTGGAGGCGTGGCTTCGCGTTCTAGAGCACGTGATTCGAAATGGTTCACTTTTCCCTTTCGGCGCGCATTATTACCATTGGTTACACACTTGCGGATTATTGGGTGAAGCGCCCTCTGCTGGAGGTTCCAGGCAATTGACGACTTGACACAATAAGTGGGCAAACAAAAACAGATAATAAGCTTGATGATACTCTTTATAGCTAATCATTTACACCTTGTTTCGTCTTTTCAGTTTGGTCTTTTTATTTGGCGTTTGAAAAGTAAATGACGATACAGCCCATCTTTACACCCAATTGAGAACTTCGGCGTTTAAGTGAGATGTAAACAAACTGATAGTGTACAATATAAACCTGCTTTTTTTTGTTGCTGCAAATACAATTACAACGTGTAAATGCATCTTTTAATTGCACTGTGTTTCGGAAAGCTTTTTAGATCGTGGTGTGATATAATTTAGATTTCAGATTTTGCCTTTAAAATTTTGCGTGTATAATGTTCACTTTTAGCACTTTTTTTTTAATTTCATATTGAATGTTGTTCAAAAGAGGATAGGTAGTTAAAGTAGGTCTGAAACTTCTTGCCGAAAAATAAATTTTAAATACGTAATTTCAAACACGGAGTTCTTAAAAAATTAAAATATCCATTATTAGTTAGATTTTTTTTTATAGCACCTCCCATCAGTAGGCGTAGGCAGAAAGTTCATAATGGGTGTGTTATAGGGTCAATGAGGGGGCCACAGAGCTACCGCTCTTATATTCATTCCACTGTTAAATATACAAAATTTCATTGCAATGGGGGGTTATAACCCCCAAAACCACCCCCTAGCTACGCCTATGCTCCCATCCATCCGCTGCGAAATTTTGAATATGATTTTGCCGATAGGAAATCATTATTTTCCAAACAAGTTGTGTCAGGATAACGGAAAATAAAGTAGGATAAGTTTGAGATGAATATTACCAAAGTCACAGATACATGACATTTCCGCTGGAAACAGAACTGTAATTTTATTTCCATTAAATGATAGAAATTTATTCTTTTACATGCGTTTCGTTTGATGCTATTTTACAGCGCATGTAAAATACAGATTAAGTAGGTATAATATCGCCTAGTGTTTTTTTTCTGCCAACAGATGGCAGCACGGGTTTATTCAATGGGACCTTTGCTGGCTTGTACTGCGGCTCCGAATGCAATGTTTATTATGCAGGACCTCACGGCTGAAATCGTTATTAGTTATCTCAACGTATGTAAATTTATTGTTTAATAATAGACTGTAAACATTACACGCGCGTGTAGATTCGCCACCAAATATACATCAAATGAAGAAAATATTGACGTTCTTTCCCCATTAAATCTCGATTAAATAAAAAATATTCTATTTTGAAAAAGATGGAACAAGTCATTACATGTACTGTGAACATTTCATAAATTTCATTATTTTCTTATTGGGAGCAGTGCATATGCAAATAATTAAACGGTGCTTAATGGAAGAATCCATATAAATTTCTAGAATAAGTATGCGTTCATTAATAACATATTACCACACCTTTAAAGATGAAAATGTATCACATGTTATTTTATTTAAACAGAAGAATAATGCAGTACACAATGTTGTTGGCAGGGGCGGACTTCACTGGAGACCTCCTGGCCGGTGGACCCGCATGGGTGAAAGGACTCGCCCCCTCCGAAAATCCGAGGTATGCGCCCACTTGGAGGACTCAGTCCGCCCCTGGTTGTTGGTCCACTTTATTCGATGTCCATCTTAGCAAAATAAATGTCGATTAATTGATTGATTGATTGATCAAGAAATATCAAAATACACTTTAATATATGGACTGTTCTTAGTAAAACATGCTCAGAAATATGAACATTAACATATATGTATGGTGGTTGGATTAAAATCGCTGAAAATTTTGAAATTTACATAATCATGCTACATTTTAAACCATAAAGTGATGCTGATTCATCAAGACTGCGCATGTGCTCATATTTGTCTACGTAACATCATTGATTTTTATACGTGCAGATAAGACCCATACACACCCTATGATGCGGGAGTGGGTAGGGTGTTAAGGCATTTTGAGAAGAGCAAAATGTCAAGATGGTCTGTCTTTATGGTAGCCGGTCATGCAAAAGCGCCAACTGGATGCTATTCCCTTTCTTTGGATGTACCTTCAACAGCACGTTTTTTTGGGTTTTTTTTCCAGCTTTGAATTCATCGTGCTTAGGTACAAAGCTACAATAATGCAAGAGAACAATCATACACGATTACAAATGCTTTACAGAAGTCCACCATTGATTCGACAATCAATGAGTATGGGGTGGAGGGGCATTTAACCTGCAGTTCTACTAGATTCTAGCCCGTTGACAACGACATGAAGGTAGCAACTGGGACCATGAGGGCGACATCGCATTCAAGCAATAAGTCAGCGAAAATAAGTGTCACGAAGTTCCCAAAACACATGTTTAAATTCATTGTTGAAAGGCATTGTTGCTGTTCTTAACAAAAGATCATTTTTGGAAATACAATAACAATTGTTCTCGAAAGGGGTAGTTGGAAGATCTTGCGCGTGCGCGTACTTTTTTGGAGTACAGAATCAACCGTCATATTTAATGTTTCTATGGATTATTTTTATATTTATTTATGGGTGCTATTATATGCAGCACCCTACAATCACGAGTTATACTTTTTTGTGGCTCTGCTCCCATTAAGGAGCTAGTGCAGTCCGGTGTGACATACAGATGTCGGCTGCTAAAAATGAATAATGGTAAGCAAAGTATACATAAGTACATGATTTCTATCCTTTTATATTACAGGATTCTGACATGAAAACTACATAAATATAATGCATTGTTCTTCCTCGGTTTTCATAATTTTAGGTTTTATGAACATGCGCTATTGAAGAATATTTTAGACCAGAGAAATGAACTATGTCCCCTTACGAAAAAGATGTACTAAACCGGATTAAACAATGTCATTCTTTATATTCCAGGTATGTAAACGTGTTATGTGATCATTACACTTTCCCAAATTTGTGGCTTTAAATATCTTCTTAATTAAATAATGTAGTTCAAATGTATATAGTGAGAGGAACTGGATTTTATTTTATCATTTTAGAGGGAAAGTGCTATAACCAAAAAGTAACCATAAAAGTAACCAAAAAGTAACCACTCTGCAAGTTACCAGTTTAAAAAATATTGATCACAACTCCACAATTGCCTCAAATTTATCTCCGATATATTTGTATAGTGCGTTCGCGTTCAGTTGTCGCCCGATACCGTTACCAGACGGGTTGTTCCATTGCAGTTTAGGGAAGGGCGTCTTGCGGGAAAAACCAGTTACGGCAAGACGCCCTTCCCTAAACTGCAATGGAACAACCCGTCTGGTAACGGGATCAGGCGTCAGGTCTGCGCGAACGGACCATAGTTTCTTATACGTGTTTATGGAAAATAAAATTACCAATTTCTGAATTTTTTTCAAAATCCAATTTATAATCTATTATAATCCAGAGATTAAAATGAGGTATCATATTTGTTATATTTAGTAACTTAAAAAGTATTTATTGAACATGAAAAGCATCGGTGATTTTTAGCTATATGCAAATCTAATTTCTGTCAAATGCCTAATTTCTGTTGAATTATCTACTTCTATAAACTGTTTATTTTTTCCCTTAGTATTTAGTATTTTCATTTAGCTGTCTATGAATGGTAGCGATATACTTGATCAGTCTTGTCGAAGAATATAGCGCTATAAAAAGATGAAGACATGGTCCTTTGCTGAATTAGACAGCCTTAGCAAAAATTTCTAGTGCATTTATAAGATTTGGACCTATGATGTGGATGGAGTCTTACGACTTGACCGTTAGATCTGGAGATGTCTTATACACCTTGTGTTAGAAATTTTCTTGTCGCTTCTTTGTTTCAGCTTCATCTCCGAAAAAACAAATTGTTTGCCGGTTCAGAGGGCAGTAAAGAGGTAATTGTAGAGTTTGAGGTGAAAAGCAACATTTTATCGAAAGAGAAAGAAAACTATCCTAAAAATCGAGTTGTCTGAAATGAGGCATTTATTTCTTATGACTGGAACACTTTCTTTTAGTTACATTTTTGCTCTTCTTCGTTCTGTCGGTGGTACTTTCAGTGCGAAATGTAAAACGGCGAAACACCATGGTAGACCAAGCGTGGTATGATCATTGTATTTAGTGACATCAAGAACATCACCCCCTGCTTCTCTCTTTTGTTTAAGGTTACCGACGAAATAATGTGATGGCTTTGCACCGCTTTCGTTGAAAACTACGAAATAGCTTCAGCGAAAATTAAACTTTGATTTAGCTTCGGATGAGCAGTTTGCGAATCAGATGTTGCATAATTGCGAAGAATCAAATTCAGTCATCGGCAAGGACAGTGGGGAAAAAAAATAGCCTTTTAAAATATTGTTGTTACGCGATGGACAGCGTCCGTTCTTGGCAGCAGCGAACTATAGAAACTTCAAAGTGAGATTCCAGTTATGTGTACTAAAAAGAAAGATCGCCTTAACGAGACTGTAAGAGAAATCTGGGCATTCCTAAGTACATTTACACACACTCGTAGAGACTTGTCTTTCAAAAAAGTGCATTAGAGGGTGGCTACAGCGAAGGACCCCTTAATGACCTTTTATTACAGGTTGGCCAAAAAGATTTCTAGGCTCCATCAGGTCTCTCTAATGGTCTAAACCTTTCAGGACAACTTCACGAGAGAGCTCCTTCTTAAATCGCCGCATAGTTGTTTCTCAGCGGCGGTTTTTCTGCCGCTTTCGACATCTGCTTAATACGGTTTTCAGCTTGAATGTTAACAGGGTAGTGTCACTACATTTAACATAACCTAAATGCCATATTTAGGATCAGCGAAGGAAATGAAAGCAGGGGGCACTTCACCGCATCTGGCGATCATATTTCTGTTAAATATATTTGTAGGTCTATGTTGTGTTCTAGTTAAAACTGTCTTAAAAATAACATTGGTAGCTATGTATATTTGATTGGATTATATTTGCGTAAGCAGGGAAATTATTTCCAAATATTGGATCCACATATAAACCTTCGGTAAAGTGCAAATTGTATTACTTTTTGACTTCCCATTTTAAGGATGATGGCTAAAAGGTCAGTATAAATCAAAAACTAGCAATAATGGCAAAATGTCGAATGATTAAGACCAACGCCTGTAGCATGAGGTTGTTTAGATGAAGAAAATCACAACAATTTAGTTTAATAATGAATGTTAAATTTCTATAAAAGAAATATAATAAAATGTTAATGTAAAAGTTTAGAATTAAGTTAGCTACCTGGTTGGTTAGTAAGATGGATGGATTTTAATGGCGCAAGGTCAACTAAGGTCATACTGCACCAAATGAGGTGAAGCTGTACATAGCCTAGTGTTTTCTAATTAATAGATTGTACACATTAACGTAATTGTACTTATAAATATTTTTTATAATCATTTGTACAACTTTTATATATCTACTTACTTATTTATATAAGATTTATACATAGATATTTATGTTCATTAAAGCAATATCTATATGTATTTATTTACACACTATATATAACTTATATGTATGCATTTTGTAAATGTAAGAAAAATTATATGAATTGTAGTTATTTCTGCTAATTTTATTTCCACACATATTTTCATCATAAAAAATGCAATTGCAGCTTTTGCGCAGTCACCTTTTATGAATTGCTTATGCTTCTTTCCATCTACTTGGTTTGAATTTCCTTTAATATAAGTTCATTTTTATGAATAACTTACGTTTCTTTTCTTCTAATTGGTTTTATTTCCCTTTATTATAAACTTAATATATATATATAAGATATGTGTATATATATTAGATATGTGTATTCATGTATATTACATTAGAAGGTACTACATGTCACAATCATACTACAATTTTGCTATATATATAAAATTTTATATATATTAAGCTAAACAACGACTGTACATTTACAATTTAGAATTAAGGATGTACACAGAGAGAGAGTATTGTAAAATTAATGTAATGGCTCTTGTGAAATCCAACCGAAATCGATGTATTTATTACAGGTGTACTTTTGTACAAAATAAATTATCATTGTATTATTATATTATTATTTAAAGTCGTCAATTTCATCTTTTGTTCAAATTTTGATTAAATCATAACACAGTTGAATTCGGTTGCAACGAAAACTGTTATAGTATAATGAAAATTTCGTTTTAAGAAAATCTAAATGAATCCCAGTCAAAAATGTCATTAAGATAATATATGTCCAGTTTCAATATACAAGATATATTTATACAATGACTCATTTATTAATTAATTATTTATTAATTATGTTTTACTTTTTTACAACAATTTTATATTTTATTAATTACAATAAGTGAAATATTCCAATTTAATGTGAATTTTTTGTGACACCTTTGAAATTTTAAGATATTGTTAGCTTTCTCGGTGTTAACACAATTGCCAAATAGTGAGCACTAAAAGTCATCGGGACGTGTTTTTTGAAATTTTTTTTCTTTTCTTCTTCTTCTTCTTCTTCTTCTATTTTTTCATTTTGTAAATTAAAAAACATAATATATTATCCACATTTGCGGTTCCTGAAATTATGTTTTTGGGAATACTCGGAGTAGAAATGCCTAGTTTGTTTCCGTGAAATTCTTTTCATATTCCATTGTTATCTGAACAGATTAAGTTACTATTTAAGTCGATGTTTAAGCCAGTGTTGTCAGTTTAAGTCACTGTTGTCAGTTTAAGTCACTATTGTTAGTTTAAGTCACTATCTAAGTCCGTGTTTAAGTCAATGCTGCCATTACAAATGCGAAATGGTTGAAAGCAGCGGTGAACAGGAGATGAGTGCTACCAAATACCTCCTGTAAATATCTCAGAAGCACTTTCCTGTATAGACAAAATGTTTCCTTTCGTATTCTCTCGAGTAAATGCTCCGGATGAAATATTTTCTCAATTAAAAATTTGTAAAACCAAGCACTATCAGTCGCCACAAGTACTTTTATATAGAAAAAAATTATAAAATTCATGTGTGGGACCAAAAAAAAAGATAAATAGTAGAAAAATACCCTTTTAAATTTTCTTGTTCTGTTAATGCGTTTAGACATTAGACATTTAATTTTCTTTATATAAATCAAACACTACGCAGATTAAATTAAGAAACAATTTATATTAACATTCTTTAGGCGTAGTAATATTAACGCCGATGTTATGTCACAGTTAGATGGTGAAACGTTCGTAAAGAAAAGGAATGTTTTTTGCGTCTGGTGGGGCACGATCCCAGGACTTTCCGCAATCCGGGCGGGAGCTCTACGAACTGAGCTACGAACGACGAATATTTGATCCCTTACGAACGTAGTTAAAGACTATTTTCCGAAACCGGATATTTCGCCGAATGGGGCAGTACATGGACTGCTTTTTAAACCTAATTGCGAAGAGATCGGTATTAAATTCATCGAAAAGCCCGTTGCAGCATATGTATTTATAAAAGTGCCCCACCAAACGCAAAAACATTTCTTTCTTCGCGAACGTTTCACCATCTAACCATGCCATAACATCGGCGTTACTATTACTACGCCTAAAAAAGTTGATAAAAATTGTTGTTTAATTTAATTTTCTGTTTATTTAAAATTAATGCTACTACAGTAAAATCCCTCTTAACGGACACCCCTTATATAGGGTCAGATAAGAATTTCCCTGCATAAAACTTCCTCCATGACAATACCCCTCTCTTACGGTCACTTCTCTTTGACAACCAATTTTTTAATGAGGAGTTTTATTGTATATATTTCAAATAGACCTATAATTATTTAAGGTTCCGTAAATATATTAAAATCCGTTGTAACAATATTTCGTTAAAGCGAAATAATTTTTCAATCTTGTAACTTTCGCTATATCAGGAGAAAGAGACATTCGACTATACTTGTATATTTCAGTTAATCTACTATAAGTATACTTTTACTTGTGGTCACAGGACATTAACCGATACAGTATGTTATTGCCTCTTTCCTCTCTTTTTACAAAGGGTTACGATTAAATTGGAATTACAGCAATTCACTTTCCATACGGTATATTATTCATTTATACGTATTTTATACCAAAAGAATTATTGCACTTTATTTGTAACGTATGTTTCTTGGTGCACGCTTTTTTTGATGAAGAACGTATCGTCATTATTATAGTATTTAAAAACGAGCTATTTATTTGCTATTGGATTAAATTCTCGCCAAGTACCTTTCAAAGATGTCTGTTAGGGAGGACTGCTCTTCAAGTGTGATTCTATCTACCTTTGCTTGTAGATCTTTATTCAGTTCCTGGCAAGCTTTTGAATATCACTGAAGATTTTGGTTTCATATGGTTAATCAACTCCTACAACTCGAGTTGTCCATTGTCAATTGAAATTTTAACTTCAACACCAAAATATCATCAACCTTTGTATGCTCTCACCCAAGTTTTTTTTTCGATTTCTACAAATTATTCCGAATATGCATTCCCCTCTCCATATTCTGTTGGATTGTTTTAAATTTCTGTTTTGCTTTTTATTTGGCTCCGTATGTCTGATCCATAAAAGAGAACTGATGACACACATTGATGGAAACATCTCATTATAGGAAGAAAGGCAATTATAATTGCCTTTCAGAATAACACTGCTTCTTCTAAATGCACTCCAGAGTAGTTTAAAATACTTGGCGAATTCTTCTACGAAACTTTCTCTCAGTAATAGCTGGTTGGGGTGAACATTCGAATCTGCAGTTGTTATGGGGGGTAAAATGAATATTTATTGTATTGTAAAATTTTATTAATTGATATTATTGAGAATAAACGCGTTGTGAGTTCAAATATAATAGCTGTCCCTCCATAATCACTTTAAAAGTAATCATGAAAGAAAAACTATTCCGCAGACCCAGGATTTAGGGGAAATGGAAGCCAATTTGCCCCCTTATTAAATCAATGAACATGAGTCCATCCGTTTGGACCTATGCTCACTGATCAAAAATGATGTAAATGCCTTAATGAAAGATAATTACTTAATTAGCCTTAACTAAACACATATCATATGCATGCATACTGATAAGCAACGGAAAATTACTCAACAAGGGAAACAAAGGATTAAATAATTTTTACACATTTAATAAAACAATTTTTAGGTTTTACAAAAATACCATTTCTTCTACATAGGGCCATTACCCAAAATGGTTAGTTCCAGGGTGGGACACAATTTTCCCAACCAGATATTTACAAAACTAACAAGACTCAGACATTAATCCGTAATTCACACACTAGAATTCTTTTCATTCGACAATAAACAAGGAATGACAAAAAGACCCGAGCTATTAATTCCATCTAAACAGAGATTTTCTACTCTGAATGAAAATGATTAACTACCCAATTTCGGGTCTCACTACGAACAGTTGTTCATCTGAGCCAATTAATTAAAATAAAATAAATTTCCTACCAAAATTAACTAGGGCACAGGGGAGTAGTTAATTTAAAGTTAAATAAACAGAAAAGAAAGAATGGATATGTATTACCCGGTAAGGTGGCCGATGAATCAAGGTGGGGCCCAAGGCCCCTGGACTTTTTCCCAGAAAGAACTACATGGTTAAGTTGAGGGAAAAAAAAACCAAACATATGTTAGTTGGTCCAGAACTAGAATAAGAGTGTCTCGACGTTTGGTGTCAAGGCTATCTAGTAAGAAAACTTTTCAGTCGCCAAATAGCGCCCGGGTCCCGCCAAGCCGATGCGATGGACCCACTGCCTCATGTGATAGCCCAACTTACAAATTTGACACCAGGGTAGCTGCAGGACGTACAGTAGGGCCAGATCGCTAAGGTTTTAGTGGTCATTCTACTGAAAAAGAAAAGTTTAATAATGTCTAAAAGCTTATTTAAATAGTCTGTGCAGAACGCTGGCCACTTCATAGAATCCTCTTGAATTTTGGGTTTATTAAAACGCATTTAATGGCCGAAGTAATTTATTTAAACTTTCAGGAATCGTAAATCAGTTCATCTATTTGTTGTCCCAATGGATTTATCTCAGTTTCAAAGAGGCCCCGGTTGTTGAAAAACACTTATGCTCGTGAACTGTTCATCACATCAGTAAGGTCTAGGTAGGTTAGGGACTGTAGTACTGCATATATCTTCTTCACTTATTAACTGTTCCACTTTGTAACGTTAAGGGATGGTAATTATTAGGTTGTCGTTCATCAGGCAGTTGCTCCAATTGGCTTCCTTTCCTAAAAACAATTAAAAGAAGGCGGCAGAATCGAATAATATTTACAATGTGTGAATTTTTGTGTCTCACGGTATACTATGTAGAAATTTTATGAGATGAAGAAATATGTTATTATGTAAGATGATGTAATGAAGCCACCCATATATTTAAATAATTAAAAAGTATAATTTTCATAAATTTTTGCGACACAACACAATTCCTAGCTCAGTATTATCAACCTTTATTTTTGATTTTTACTTGAAATTGTTGTACAAGAATTTATTCTTTTGGAGATGCATTTCTGCAGCTTTGTCAATTCTTATTGAGAGCTCTCACACCAAATTTTGGAGTTCTGAATGGTTAAGTGTAAAAATAATGGAGCTACCAGGAAAATGCAAACAATTTAAATATTCTTTATTTATCTTTATTCCTTTACTATCTCAGTTTATTAAATGAAAATTTTTTTGAAGGGCTAGGGTGAAAATTTTTTAATGATTGTGGATCACCCTGCCTCCCACCTTTGCCGATACTGACGTCAAGGTTACTTTATACAGCTAATAATTAACATAGCTTTGAGATCTGTGGATTCTAGGATCGATGAATATCGATGTTTTGACACGGTTTGAGGCTCTTTCATTATCAAAAAATGATATGGACATTGAAATTTCACATTTATTTGTCATTTACAATGTATTCACTTCCGAAAGAAATCATGCTCGCACTTTTTATTGCATTATCTTCAGCTCTTACTGCAAAAGGCAAATTAGCACTTTTATGAAGATTTCATAAATAGGAGGGTGGCGTATTTTTAATTTTCAACGTCCCTTTCGTCAGCGTTTTATATGACAAATTTACTGCAGAAATATCGAATCAATTTGGTATGTTGCATACGTAACACCCAGTACGTGCATTTGTATATGCTCATTCTCCTAAAAAACAGACATAAGAATAACATATTAATTAATATCTAGTTCTAACAAAGAGACTTGAAAAATAACATAAAAATGTTGAAATTGTTGAAAAACTAAAAACGTTAAGTAATGAGGACACTTAATGATTCAAATTCCCACACAGGCTTGTTTCGATTCCTCACTTTATGTTTCCCAATAAGGCCGTGCATAAGCGAGGATCGGGGTTAACCTCCTCCCCCCATTTGAACCATGGTATAATTTTTTTTTGAGAAACAAATTTTCTATGTAAACCCTCTCTATTTTTCGCAAATACTCCTCCCTTTTCGAAATCCTGTGAGCGGGTATGTTTTTTAAGTTCCACATTTATATAGCTATCCATTTAACGAACAGAAAATCGGCCTTAATTGTTTTTAGGTATTCGAATTAATGTTCGTTGTTTGGAAATTTTGCTATGTTATCATCTAATAAGTGAAATCCACTGAGTTCGAAAAGTTTGAAGAATTCATAAAATATGAAAATGTATCTATCTTAAGCACAACATTTTCTTAAATATCATTATTAAAATTAATTGCTTGGGAAATTTTAATTTTACCCAACCGATGTTTGAATATTTATCTTTGCAAAATTAGAAAAGAAGCAAATGTGATGTAATTCGTACAATTTCTGCGTTTTGATATTATAAAATGAAGTAAAAAACCATTCAAGAATGTTAAAATATATTTCTTCATTCTGTTTTATAGTTTCCAATAAAAAAACATTATTCGCTCTGGATATCATCCTTGAAATCGCAGTGCTCTTAGTTATTATTATATATACTGATATTTAAGAGTTACCCATTTGTTAATTCTTATTTATACCAGTTTTAATGTGTTAGTGTTAAAATCTGATGGAAGGATGTACGCACGAAAAATATTTTACTTTCATACTAAAATTGAAAACGTAGTTTGTTAGATGCAATTTCATATTTCTTTCAGGTTGCTTTTCCATGTTTCGAGGTGTTTTACGAGTTTCAAAAATATTTCTCTGTTGCTGTATGTGAACGGATAGTCGAATGCCCGAACCATCCCCGAGGCGTTAAATTCAAGGCAGTTGTTGAACCATGAATGGGAAGAGGAAGGAAGGAAGGAGGCAAAGCAAAAGAGTAAAAATGTTGCTGGTTTTTGCTACGCTTGACTCCTTCACATAAAAATGTTTTGAAAAATGGCCGAACGATTTTGAAGCTGACTAAAAAAATTAGGTGTAAAGGGCACGTGCTGCGAAACGCACGATGCACGTCCTTTCAATGTCAATTTCAGCAGGACATCACTCTTTGACACACCAAATGGAAGCTAATGATGGTTTGAGATCGAATACACAAGTACCCTCTTGGCAAACTTTCCTAGAAAAATATATTCTAAAGATCTTAAAATATTGTAAAATCCGTTATGGACGTCAGAAAAGATACACATTTCATTCCATGGGCATCCGTAAGTTCACGAGATGTACGTGGAAAAGTGAACGAAAGCAAACCCGAGCAGGTTTTACAAGAACAAAATTTCCTTCAACAAAACACACGTATTGAGGAAAACTGACGAGTTTCTCACAAAAGAAATTACGAAATTATTGTAGGAAAAAAAACAAAACTACTGCTGACTTCGTGTTTCGTAGTGGATTTCGAACAATGAACGCGTGTAAGAGGTCGAAACTCGTCAAATACGACGCAGGCTTCGGTAAAAAGCAGAGAATGAAATGAACTCAGACCAAAGTGTGGGCGGGACAACAGGAACCCATCTTGAGGAAACATCTTTGGAAGTTGTAATGGGAAGCATTTACGGTCGGTCGTCGATTAGACCCTTCTTGCAAGTTGAAGAAGAGTGCGATTGTGCTTGGAAAGCAAGCACCCTGTGGTACATACTCGAATTCCTCATATCTCACCTGGTATTTTAAAGTTCTGTGTATGTTTGTTGGGATTTTGCCCCAAGACCACTGGTGCAGATTTGTGGATGACGTTCCTTTTCCTAGTTGTGGATACAATAACGTCCATCTTGCTGAAGCTCTGCAAATCTTGCGCATAAGTCAAGACACTTGGCGCAAGGAAGAGCATTAAAATGACCCGCTTGCTTATTGTAAACTCTCACAAAACATGAAACTTAAAATTTACTGATAAAATACTTCACAATTAATAGTTTATTCCTTGTGTGGAATATGCTCTTTTGGAATATGTCCAAAATTTTCAACACTGAAATTTCCCTGAATGCCTCTTTTTTTCACAAAAGCAATGTAAGGTTATTGTTGTTGTTTGTCTTATGATGCAAGAACAGAGAAGACCATGTTGTGTCAGGACTTACAGCCATAGAAGGAATCCGAATATCTTTCGCCTAAAGAAACAAACCCCGGCCTGCGAATGCTAGGCTACTGCCATCGGTTATGAACAAGTTGAAAATATGAGTTTACATGAAAATTAATTCAATTAAATTTAATTTTGGGTTACTTGCATCGGTACACTTTAAGACGGTCCTTTGGGTCACTGAAGACAAGAAAGACCGTCTGTTTGGCGTAACCGACGAACTACGATGCATTTACATACGGCCAAGTTCGTAGAATTCGAATTCAGCTAAGTGATTTCAAAGGTCGTGGTTTTTGGATCATTCAGGAATACTCATTCATTTCCATGTTAGTTCCGAATTCAATAATTGTATCATTTGGTTCAGTTCAATTTTGGCACTCCATTGTTTTTGGTTCAAACTAGAACCTTTGTTTAAGGTAGAGAAAAGGAAACATGCCATGTACTCAGGCTGGAGTCGAACCAGCAATCTGTGTATTATCGCCCTATTGCTTTGAGTAATGGCA
>QLNU02015360.1:10966448-10986453 GCA_006491805.2 Dysdera silvatica
TTTTCATGTCTTGATGCCCTTGAAATCTTGTTAGACCTTCACGACCCCTTGAAATCTTACTAGGTGATTTTCCACGACCTTAACCCCAGGGGGAAAAATAACGCAATACAATATGGTTTATTTTCATTAGAAACATGCCTTTAAAAAATGAGAAATAAGTAATAAATAAATTTAGTAAACGCAGAGACGAACGAGTATAAAAGAAAGCCAGGATGGGCAGAATCTTCCCACTATTTTGATACCTGTATGTTTTGTATGAAAATATGAAATGATGTCTAATTCTTCTAATATGCTGACATCCCAAAAACCATGGCCCTTAGTCTCCAAGTGCTGGAGTGCTCCTGATCAGGGCAGCGGCCAACGTGGCATGAAAGCAGGGTGTGCAAAGAATCACTTGAATGGCCCAGGCTGCCCCTTGTTATTGACATTGGCTACGTATAATGGACGATACCTTGCTTCCGAAGCAAGACTTTAGAAATTGGAAGAAGAAGAACTTGAAAAGATCAAATTGGACATTTTAGGACTGAGTGAAGTTAGAAAAAAAGGTTAAGAGTTGGTGGAACTTAAAAGTGGACATTTGTTTTACAATACAGGAAAGGAAACTTGAAGAACAAGTGGTGTTAGATTTTTAATCAATAAAAGACCACTTTCTTGAAGTTGAAAGCATGTCAGATCGAGCAGCAAGGCTCGTTGTTCAACTAACCCAGCGATACCAACTTCAGATAATACAGCCTTACTCACCAATAACAAGCCATACCGACGAAGAAGTTGAAGAAATTTATAAAGAAATCAAACATTTGCACACCAAGGGGAAACAACACGTCAAGATCATCATGGGGGATTTTAATGCAAGAGTAGGAGAAAAGGAACAAGGAGAGATATTTGCTGGTAAATATGGGTACGGAGAAAGGCATGAACGTGGAGATAAACTCATCGAATTTGCAGAAGCTGAAAATCTTAGCATCATGAATTTATTTTTTAAGAAAATAGCACAAAGAAAATGGATGTGGAAACACCTCAATGAAGGAACCAGCGAAATTGATTATATTTTGCCAAACAACAAATCATTTATTGAAGATTGAAGCGCACTGAACAGATTTAATACCGGAAGTGATCATCGAATGGCGAGATGTTTGTTTGTTTGTTTGGCTTTTTTATGGCGCAAGAGCATCTGGGCTATACTGCGCCGATGGCGAGATTTAAAATGCACTTAAATACTAAACTAGAAAGGCAGAAGCTCATTAGGAAACAAGTATGCTAATGGATGGATTTAATGAAATGAAAGAAAATATCGAGCCATTCGAGTTGGAGTTAAAAAATCGTTTAATGCACTGGAAAGACTTGTTGAAGAAGTCGATATCTTAGAAAACATTGTTAAGACAATATTTGAAACTGCTGGGGAAATTGGTTTGTGTAACCTGTAAAAAGCACAATAGCAAATTATCTGAGTAAACGAAATAGCTCATGAAAAGGCGAAGAAATATTAATGTGCGGAATTAAAACACCAGTTTCAGGATCGAGTATGTAGAACTTTGTAAAACTTTACGCAAAAACATGAAAGAAGACATAAGAAAATTCAACTGTAAGTTAATAAGAAAAGCCATTGGAAACAACAAGAGCCTTAAAATTGTTAAAGGAAGTTTGTCTGTTGGGAAGAAACACATCATTGCATTAAAAGGAGAGGATGGCACTGTAACAAGAAATAGGGAAGAAATACTTAGAAGAGTTGAAGAATTCTACAGAAAGCTGTATGAGGGAAACAGTGGATTAAACGAAGACTCTGAGATAGTCGAAGGAACAGCTCCAAAAATCTTAAAAGAAGAAGTAGCATTTGCAATAAAAAGTATGAAGAAAGGAAGATCCCCTGGCGATGATGGCATTACATTAGATATCTTAAAAGAAGCTGGAGAATATGTAGAAGACATACTTGCAAAATTCTTTACCAATTGTTTTAACAGCCGTACCATATCAAACCAATTGGATTCTGCAACAGTAAATTTTTTGCATAAAAAATGGGATAAAGTGTATTTGAAAATTATCGACCAATTAGCTTATTACCTGCTATTTATAAAATCTTCACAAAAGTGCTATCGCATCGCCTGCAGAAAAATTAGATGCAGATCAACCAAGAGAACAAACTGGATTGCGAAGTGGATTCGGTACAGTTTACCACATTCAAGTAATAAGAGAACTCAGCTCACCGGACAAAAAATTATTCACCCTTGCGCGCAAGCATGAAGGAATGGTTAAAGAGATAAAAATGGTGTAGCAGTCGAGTCACGTGCTCAATATACAATTAATTAATATATTGAAAAATATAGATGGGTATGCGTATGTATTTAAAATGACTGAAACACGAGGATTGATGGACTGTTGAATTTTTATGGTGCAAGGACAACAAATGCATTTTACGCCAAACAAGACGACATAAAAATTGAAGCTGGCATTGCTTATCTGGGAATATATTATAATATTCAGGTTTTGCGTAACTTTCAAGCATGTGTTGAAAGGGGGATGCCTCATGGGGTCCCTAAAGAGGGAGAATATGGGGTTCTTCCTTGCTGAAAAATCATGCCACACACTTGAGTTATAAAATAGTATAGGAATCATTATTGATTTGCTTCTCATGAATTTTGACCAATGTGCCGCCACTAGGTATCTTGCATCCCCGTCCTATTTTTTTCAATTGTATCAAAATCCACAAAAAGCCACTAGCATTATTTACATAAATTAATCAAAATCCATTCTGTGCTGAAATAAAATATTCTTGTATGTTTCAAGAAACATTCTATTCGGAAAAACAATAATATTTTCAAGGGGTGAATAATTTTTTGTCCTGTGTGCTTAATTGAAGGAACACATGGATATGAACTTCCATTTTGTATGACATTCATTGACTATGAGAAAGCCTTTAACTCTATTAAAACGTCAGCAATCATCAATTCTTTAAGATCAACATACGTCGATCATATGTACATTGACATGGTGAAACGTATGTATAAAAATGCTAGTTTAAAATTTCGCTTACATAAAGATACCAAAACTATCAAAACTGGCAAAGGTGTGAGGCAGGGAGATACAATTTTTCCAAAACTTTTTACTTCAGCTTTAAAGATGGTTTCTCATCTGATAAACTGGAATAACAAAGTAATAAAAATATACGGTGAATATTCAAATCACCTGCGCTCTGCTGATGACATTGTTATTTTCTCAACGAACCCAACAGAACATCAAGACATGGTGCAGGAGATTTCAGATAGAAGTAGAGAAGGTGGATGCAAGATGAACCTACAAAAAACTAAAATCATGTTCAATAATTTCGTAGGGAAAACAAAAATACAGGTTGACAATATTCAGCTAGAAATTTCTGATTCATATAGTTACCTTGGCCAACTGATTTCAATGGAAGGCAACATTATGAAAGAACTCAACAGACGTATTAAACTTGGCTTGAGTGCATTCAGGGGAAACAGTTTTACCCTGAAGGGAGAATTGCCATTGTATCTAAAAAGAAAAGTCTTCAACCAGAGTGTATTGCCAGTTCTCTCTCTTACAGCTCAGAGACATGGAGTCTAATGATTGCAACAATATGGAAGTTACAGACAACCCAAAGGAGCATGGAGAGATGTATGCTTGGAATAACTAGGAGATCGAAAAAGAAATGGTTGGGTGAGAGAGCAAAGAGAAGTAGAGGATATCATTGTTAAAGTAAAAAGGCTGAAATGGCGATGGGCTGGGCATATCGCAAGAAGAACTGATCAACGATGGACAACGCAAATTCTCAACTGGATTCCAAGAGACCACCGAAGACCTAGAAAACGTCCTCAAACTAGATGGGTGGATGAAATATGAAAGCAAGTTGGGGTGACATGGAAGCGAATTGCTCAAGATAGACTTGTGTGGAAAGCATTTGGGGAGACCTTTATCCAGCCGTGGATAGATAATGATTGAATATGATGATGAGCTTTTGTATACCTGACACAGTTTTTTAATTTAATATAAGCATAACCATGAGAGTAGCGAATAAAAAATTATGGGGTTTCAAACAGCTTCAAAAATATTCAAGTGATTTGAAGTTAAAGAGAACGAAGTAATCTGTTATCCAGTGGAATGAGGCTCTTGAGCTGCCCCTTTTATATGCCACTGATCACAGTGTTTTAAAGCGGGTAAGATTGATTTTGGAAATCATTATTTTGTAAAAAAAAGGTAAAAAAAAAATAATGTTATGAAAGTTTGAGGAATTAAATCCTTTTTACATAGATTGCCTTTGAGGTATTGCTCTGCCTAAAGAGGATAATAATATCATGGAAATGTAAGTACGAAGAGAGCTAAAAGCATTGTCTCTTGCGTCTCGGTTGTCTAATTGGCATGAGACGTTGGTCTCAATGAAGTATTCGCTAGTTCGACTTCAGCCCGAGACGATGCCTTTTTTTTTTCTTTCTGACTCACCAAATTTTAAGATGGGGCGTCCTATCAGCTCTAAATTGCGTCTGAACCTGGGTTGTCGAAACATCACATTTTATACGTATTCGGCTTAATTTCGACATGTTTAAATAAATTAAATTAAATCAATGTAGAAATAAATAAAAAAATTCCAAAATGACGAACTCATATCATTGGATGAAATTTAAGCTGATAACACACACCTACACATAACACTTGAAGGGCCATTTCAGGATAAGCTTAAGAACAATGCAGGAAAAATCGTTTCGAAAAGGTTACTTCAAATATTTTCACGGAATTTTTTTATCACACATTATTTAGCCTAGACTTCAGGTAATAATAAAATGGGTCTTCGATAAATTGGTTCTGTCAATTTGGTATATTAAAGATTCTTAATTTGAGTTTAGTCCGCTGTGTAATTAATCTTTTGTTGACTGATACAAATGAAAAAAGGTTCAAAATTGAACTAAAGAAATGGATATACATACAAATGAATAAAAACTTTTATACCCTGTTGTTGGAAACGCAATAAAAATTCTCTTTATATGAATTCTAATTAAAAAAAAAAACACCTTGGGATGTTGAGTAAACGGGACATATAAAATTAACTATATACGCACTTTTTATAAAAATAGAACACATTTTTGAATGTATGCCATTAAATGTTACATACACGAGGGGTTATGTACCATATTAAACGGTATTCCTTGTGTTTTATTAGAATGCAGTGTTATTTTGGAGCTTAATAATTTTTTAGTGCTGCTGCTACTTTTTATGTATGCTTGTAACCATTGGCTCATTCGATGATACCAATTTTTTAGTATATGTTATATACTGCATTAATATCGCAAATATAACATATCAATAAAGTTGGCAAATTCACCAAAATTTTAGCATTAAAAGAGAAAATCGCTATTTCTAACCACCTCTAAAACACTGATAAATCGACTAAAATACACCCGGTGATTACTTGCTTTAAGGTTTGTAATTTCGAAATATAGCCCAACCTCGATTAATCGAACTTCGTTTAACCGAAATCCGGGTTAAGAGAAATGACCTGCTTCTGCACATTCATTTATTCATTCATTCATTATTTTTTTAAGCTGGGACAAAATGTTTTTCGGCAAAAGCGTTGACATTTGTTTTCTAGTGTACTCTGGTTTTAAGAGAGGAAGCAATGTTGTGGTTGTTAATTGTGAAAAAAAAAAGAAAGAAAGCTAATAGCAGGAAAGGATTTTGTATAACCTTACTTCTCTCTCCGTCTTTTGGGTGGCAGTACCTATCCTTTTTCTTCTTCTCTGGCATCTTCAGAGAAGCCTGGTGCAACTGTGACATCTAAGTCTTATTTGAAACTGTGACCTGATCGTCCCCTGCTTTCCAGCACTTACACAACCACCAGTCCATTTATTAAATTAAGCAGAGGCGGGTTGGGAAACCAACTTCGAACATTTAAGGCTGCAAACCCATGGGTCAGCTGCGATATACGAGTTACAATAGAACTGGCCATGTGGAACAGATTTGGTCGGGAGGACATCAAAATTTCCTTTGGTCCTAAAATGAAATTTTTATGGGATTTGGGTCAAGGGTCAGCCTCGGTTTTCACCATCTTCGAAGAGATGAAACGGAACAGACAGTCCAGGGTAGTTGTAACTGAATTTTTTATCTTACACATCTGTTTGATATGTTTCCCTTTAATTTCTTAAAAGTTTAAGATCTCCATTTTTGACTGTTCAGAAAAGTAGAAGGTATTGACATTTAAGCAGCCTGCTTTCTGTAAAATTAGAGTTTATTACCGCAGATTGCTTTAGGTTTTGTTCAAGAAAGCGAGGCGTTTTCACCGGTGGACATAATTCGCTGATGGAGGGACATCGCGGCTAAAAAAGTATTGGGGGAATTCAAATAAAGACATTGAATTATTTCCATAGCAACAATAATATACTAATACTTAGCTGTACATTGTAACTTTTTTTACTATCATTATAATAGTTAAGGTTTAGTAGTATATAATTAAACGCATTTTTAGATAAAGTTGGTTGGTTTCTACCTTTACTTTGAAAACTGAATTTTCTGATTATCTGAGATTTTGTTTGCCTGAAATGGAGTCCGCCATCCACTCTCATTTTATTTCGGTTAATAGGGTTTTTACTATACCAGTGGTTCTCAACCTTCTTGAAGCCGTGACCCACGGTAAGAAATAAAATAATCCAAAAGACTCCTTTATAGTAACTAAAAGGTTCAGTGACCCCTCTGTCCACTGCCGCCACATCTAACAAAAGCACTTTTAACACAGTAAAAAAAACACATTAAATATAATTAATACATTCCAGCAATCAGTTCGCGACTCAGGTTGATAACCATTGTACCTATATTAACAGCTAAAACATAATTCTTAAGACACGTTACGATTGTTTGTTTGTTTTTACGGTTCAAAGACTACAGTATCGCGCTGGGCGCCGGGACCTACAGTTTTCCGAGGAATCCGAACCTCTTAAGGCCTGGGGAACCAAACCCCGGACTACAGTGAGCAGTGCGATCTTTATGAGATCTCTGAGTAAGCGTTCTTTTTGCACTGCTGGGAGTCGAACCCGGATTAGCCGCGCAATAGGAGAACGCGTTACCACACTGCGCCACCGCAGGGCCACACGTTATGAGTTCTTAGCTTTTTTAAATTTACATTAATAGCTATTACTCCAGTTTAAAACACCATTTTACATTATTCAGTCTTATTAACTATGATAATTATGATAAATTCCATTTTCAAGATGTTTGTTTGGATTTTTTTTATGGCGCAAGAGCATCTAGTCTATACAACGCCATTTTTTCAAGATGTAGGATCAGTTAATATCTGTATATTAAACTTCCACTAGCTTCTGTTTCTTCAATCTTTATAAGAACGCTGCAATGCACCCAGACAGACAGCTTTTCGAACCCACTGGTAGCATTTACATGCGATTTGGTCATTTCAATTGATGGATCACATGACCTTAGTCATCATTATGACAGCTACACATTGAAATGCATGGCTGTCAGAATGATGAATGAGGTTTGAAAGCAATGCGAATTCCTTTCAATATCATGTTATCAGCTATTCATTGCTGATGATTTCTATGATGGAAAACGATGCGCATCCTCCATTGCAGTGTTGTGTAAAGCCTGGACCATGGGTCGACAGCGTTTTAGGAGCGTTGTGTAAAAGCGATATTGTAATCTCATTTTTCCTACCAAGCTACACCTATCCAAGCTACGAATATTGATTTTAATAGCCTATTAAATAGCTCTTTCTCACCGATATATTGTAAGAATCGCTTTTTTTTTTAACATTTTCAATGGTGCAGATTTTGAATTTGCAAAAATTTTCATAGATTTCGAAATCAATCTGAATAACATTAGTAAACAACTTTGAAGAAATAACAAAAGGTAAAAAAATGCGACCTTCAAGTTTTGAAAAGAAACATTTAAATGCAAAATTGTCATAATCTATCCTACAAAATAAATAATAAAATCAATTTTTTCACCATTGAAATACAGAGAGTTCTTTTACATAAACACAGAATCAAAAGCACATTTATCTTTGTTTAATCCTACTATATTAGGTGTACATTTGATGAATTTAAGTTAAAACGGGTTTCGAAATAGATGTTCCATGTGGATTTAAAGAAATTTTCACATGAGGAAATATTTGCTCACATGGAAGTTAATTCTCGTATTTGCAGGTCTTTATAGTAGTAATATCATGGCAAAACATATTTAGTCTTGATATAAACTCTTGCCAGTGTTAAAAGTCTTTGACTAGGTTTATCTCCTATATTTTAAATCCAAATTCAAGTTATTTGGATATTCTGTAACTACAGTGGCAGTCTTTTATTTCATTGCTCTGGCTTATAGATTTTTTTCTTCTAAATTTTCCATCTTGTCTCTTTTGTGAATTTTAATAGTAAATTGAATATCAGCGGTTAACAGACAGTCAACGGAAATACGCCTGTTTCATTTAATTAAATATTTTGTTTTTTCTTTTTATTTGGTCGTCATAACTGTATAAACACTGGTGTCGATTGTCTTCCGGTAGATACCGAGGCGATATCAGTAAAATTTTATCACATTTTTACAATTACGCAATCAAAACAGAAAAATTGGAAGAAATTTGTGATGATGCAGATATACGACATAAAAACTATTAGGTTGCAGTAAAACGCGATGGCTTTTTTCCGACTTTAGAGAGAATTTTAAAACCATTTAAGCCGCTGAAATCGTATATTTTGGAACTAGAAAAATATCCTAAGATTTTGAAAAACTTTTCTAATGATGTTATATCCGGGCTATTTTTTATTCTCAGCTAAGCTTCAATATTTCAACAATATATTTTAAAAATTGAATCACAAGAAATGCCACTGTGTAAAACTACTGTTAACTGAACTGAAGCTAAAGTTAACTTTAGCTTCAGTTCAGTTAATAGTTAACTTTTTGGAAATTTGTATATAAAATCTTTGATTTTATATACAAATTTCCAAAAAATAATTTTACATTTAGAAAAAAAATTATGTCAACATATTTAAAGGTCCAATTAATAAATTTTACCAAACCTGCATTGATTATTTAAATATTTGGGACAGCTCTTTTGTGGAAATGCAAATATTTGAATGGGTCTTACTGCTAGAAGTCCCACTTTGGGCGAAAATCGAAGAAAGCGTTTCGCGTTCATTTTTGATCGCTGGAACTGAAGAATAAATGACGGTGAATTATTTGATGAATTTTCGTGTATCAAAAATTTTGTCACCTGTGAAAAGATAAAGAATGGCAACAAAATGACGAGTCCTGCAAACGTAGATGGGTTGGAATTTTTAAATATTTTACAGACAAACGTATATCGCCTGAAAGCATTTTAGAATTCGTCGAATTTTGTTCCTGTCTCCTTGGATCTAATAGCCCCACTGAATAGCTATTTTTGCAAATGGATAATAGTTGATCACTGAGGAAACGCAATTAAAAGCATGCATCTATGCTAAATGTAACTTTCGCATAATGTGTAGGGAATTTTATGAATTTTTAAAGCAGAAACCCGATTTATTAAAAGTAGAGCATTTTTGTGAGAAATAACAAAATTAAGTTTTAAAGTTAAAACATGATTTTTTAAAACGTTATATTGTTCGTTATATTGCTTTGTTTATTATATCTTATAATAAATATTATAAGGTTTTTCAATTTCAGTGAAATAGATAAAGGAAACAAGCTTTTTCTTATTATGGAAAATTTTTTGATTGATTTTTTTCTTTATTGTCTTCAAAAAAAAAAAAGGTTACCCTAGTTATAATACCAGCCAGGAACATCAATTTATTAAGTTAATCTTCGCGAAAGAATACAACAACTCACCAGGGCTTACAGTAACTAGCAAAATTTTTTCATTGGTCCAATGTATAAGGAAAAATTTTGCAGCGTTTCGAAAACTACTGTCCCCTTCACCTAGCTTGATAAAGGGAACAGCATTTCTCGAAACGTAGGGAAATATTTCTTTATACGTTGGGCCAGAAACAAAAGTATACTATCTAATCGTCGTCATTCAATTCTGAGAAATATTGTTTCGTTTCATACCTAGGAATACCTTGATAACATTTAGGAATACTATTAACAGGCACTATGAACAGGCAAAGTATATTGAACAGAAATGTGATTAATATATCTTGCCTCGATTAAGAGAATAAAAAAGGTACTATACAGCGTAAAATGTGTACATGAGTTCTTTATTTGTTCTAGCAAAGTCTCGAATTTTCTGCAAGAAATTGACAGTGAAAAGCAACGAAATTCCCTTTCATGACAGTGGTTTCCATCATAGAGACCAGACATGATCTAAAGATCTTTGCATATAAACTGTCTTCTTCATCAATACTTTCCAGAAGAAGCTTAATCAATCCTTTGTTCTCTCCCATCATCACAAAAGCACCATCAACAATAATGCAAATTATTTTGTTTGTTTGGTTTTTTATGGCGCAAGAGCATCTGGGCTATACTGCGCCGCGAACTGGCGTCAACTTTCTAAATTTTATAGTTACTTACAAACTCAGATATAAGTTCCTCCCCGTTGGCTGTAATAGAAGATGTATTAGGCACAGGCCTGTAACGAGGATGAAGGGGCAACTGGGGAAAGGCAAAGGGCATATGGGGTTACAGGGCACCAGGGGATTGTTCTATATAGACTATATATAAATAGCTCTATGAGGCAACTGGGGCCAGATCCCTTCTGGCCCCAGCATGGCTACAGGCCTGACCAGATAGCATAGTTTTTCATAAACACAGTTCAAATCGGTCACTTTGCCTATAGACTTCAACTGCTTGGTACGCTTTTCCCAACAGTATCTAACATTAATCTTAAAAAGACGTGGAAACAGATATTAGTTATATTTTACGACAAATAAAAAGCAATTTTTTGAGTTTTAAAAACTTTATTCAAAGTTCTGCTTTTAAATCACTCCTTTGCCATTAAACATCGTCCCGTATGCTGTAGGTTACCGAGCCTTGGTCTAGACATTATTCGTTCTAGAGCGCTGATATCATCAGTTTCGAAAACCAGAACTACTGATTATGATGTATCAGTTAAACACGATTGACTGGAGTAGCATATTGAAGGACATCTAACATCATTGCTATATATATAATGCTAGTTCTTCATAGGAAAACTGGGCATTTCTAACCCATAACGTTAGATTTGTTAACATAATTAAATACTTTATCAAGTGCATTGGTTGAAGCGCATGTTCTTGGTGGCTCTTAACCATAATTTATAGCTATTCTGCAATTATTTATAGCTATGCCCCACATCTGCTAAAGTAAAGAGATATTCTTCCATTTATCTGTTACTTGTTGGTGATGCTGAATTTTTAAATTCGTAAGTAAATCGATCTAAATAATTAACCAATAGTGTTTTCGTCGTTTTCTCATTTGAATTCTGATAATTTAGAACAACTTTAAAATTTGATTTCGCAATCAAAAGATAAGGCTTCTTATGGAATTTAATATTCGACATTACAGGGAAAATGCAAATGTTTTATATATATATATATATATAAGCGCTATAAGGTAAAAATATGAGTGTTACACGGGGAAAATGCAGTGATATAAGGTCAAAATATAAGTTTTGCATGGTAAAATTTAAGTTTTATACGGTAAAAATATAAGTGTTTCATGGTGTTTAATTTAAATTAAAATATTTTCACTGACATCATTAAATTGGTAAAAGCGGTGGGGTCTAAATTTAGCGATCGCTGATCCTTATCGAGATTTAATATGTGGGCAGTTCTTATCTCTTTAAACACTTACGAGTTAAACAATTCCAACTTACATAAAAAAAGTAGTGCGTTAAAAACTAATTTCATTTACTCACTAATTTTCATTTTTTTAGTTACGAAACATCGCAGTTTTTAGTCATTATTTATTTCATCATATTTTTTAATCATTATTTATTTCATAACATTTTTTAGTCATTATTTATTTCATCACATTTTTTAGTCATTATTTATTTCATCGCATTTTTTAGTAAATGGAACATATTTTGACGTGAGTTTTAGCCTACGGAACACTTTTCACAGTGGGTTTTAGCCAACGGAACACTTTTCACCGTGGGTTTTAGCCAACGGAACACTTTTCACCGTGGGTTTTAGCAACGGAACACTTTTCATTTCTTTTGCTTTCGCTAATGGTACACTCATGTTATTTTTTTCGCAGTTGGATTAAAAAACACAAAAATATGTCATTCCCCGGAACAGACTTTGGGAAACATGCCGTAGAACAGGGGTAGGCAACTTATAGCAAGTATGCCATACTTGGGACTTGGACTACTTTTAGATGACTCGCGGAGTGATTTTGAAATAAAACCCATTGTAAAGAATTTCCTCCTTGACTAAGAGGTTTTATTCTCTACATCGATTAATTGTTAATTGGCATCCCTTTAAATTACAAAATATTAATTTTTATTTTCTTAATTAACTAGTCTCTCAATTTCCTTCAATAGTTAGGTAGTAAACTAAACTTTCACAATTTGGGTGATGGTTGACTGGCATATGGTAGGAGATTGCAGTGTCATTTCGGCACAACACCTTCAAAAGGTTTCCGACCTCGGCCGTAGAAGATGGCCTTGCAGGCAGACTTCGGATGCGGGCCCCAATTCATTCCAAAATATATCTATGCTACTCTCTATTTAATAGAACATACTGGGGGTGAGTTGGCACCTCGAATTCTATCTCGGCCGGCAACGCATCTTTTTTTTTTCTCTCACTGTCGCGACTTCGATAAAGGCTTTTCTGTTTTATAGAAATAAAACATGATTCAAATATTCTGTATAATTTGTATTTTTGAATTCTTTGATTGTATGAGTAGAGAGCAGCATGATAAAAGCTGCAAAAGAGCATTCCATGTTTAGTGATGTTGTTCAGGAGACACAAACACAAAATATTTTTGAGGTTAAAACTTAAATTTTGTTATATATTACATATTATACTCCTAAGATATCTTAATGGCAAATAAACATCTCCTCATTTTGGATTCGTGAGTATTTAACTTCAATAGAATCCTGCTAAACCGAAATTCGTGTAACCTAAATGGTCTGCTGCTCTTTCTTTTAAATTTATTTATTATCATTTTTGAAAGTAGATGGTGTTCAATATTTTCGGCAAACGCGTTCGTATTTGTTTCCTAGTGCACTCTGATCTTAAGAAAGAAGACAACACAAGTGCTATTTGAAGACTTAATAATAAAAACAAAATAAACATAAGATAAAGGTTGGGTGGTGTTAGTCTGTTCTTTTTCACCCACTCTGCGACCACACGTGACCTCGTAGTGTGAAAGTGAAATTTTTGGGGTCAGAGACTTGCGTTTGACAGACTAATCATACCTTCATAGTTCTGGCAAGGTTCCGTTGTATACCAATTGGTATGTTGCAGCTGACACATATATTCGCAATTAGTCAGTGATTTTTCTGTAAACTCGTCTCTCCAAACCTAAATGCCCTTTCATCGGTTAGGTGTTAGAATATTTAACTGTTGCTGCTGCTGGAGAATCATTAAGCTTAGGGCATTTTGTCCCCGGCAGGGGTGAAGGGAGTGGATAGGTAAATCATCCCCCTACATACATACACAAGAAAAAACTCGCGACGTCACAATCGTAGCTTTTGTTTTTATAAATATTATTTTTTTTTAACCTTTACATTGAAAATTGAATTTCCGGATTATCTGAAATAGGTTCCGTCCCCTTTATTTCGGTTGATGGGAGTCCTACTGTACATAAATGCCAATGCAGTTAGTTTTATTCCAAAATGTAGCCTAATTAATCAATTTGGAAAAAACCCCAATAAAGTTCAATTTAAAGTCCATCTGTTCAAGGCACCTTCTGCCATTTTATCCCTTTTCTTATTGGTGGTTACTAGAAAGACCGTGTGACTATTTACACATTTTCTTATCTGAGAATACAACGCTTCCTTCGGTGGCCACCATTCTCAAGAACTTATCTGCAAAACTTAAATAAAAAATAAACTTTTTTTACCAAATAAATAAACATTTCATTCAGACAAGTGTCACGACATTACACATTGAATGATTCTCCACTACTATGAGAAGTGAGAAGATATAATTATTGAACATAGTACTTACTACAATAAAAATAATTGGGGAAAAAGTATGAAAATTAATTAGAAAATACGTAATAACTATATAATGTAATTATATTATAGCAGTAAAATTAGATGTTGAGAAAAGATATTTTAATGCCAGGGCAACAGTTTGAAAATACCGTGGGCTCTGACAAAGCCCACGCTGCTACCTTTACTACTACTACTAACGAAACAATACAGAGTTTCACAAGGAGATTCCATAACAAACAGTTTTCCATAACAGCGGAAGTCTGCCTTCTCTTGACAAAGGGAGCAGTTGGCTCCCGAAACGTTGTTTTTAAACCTTACGCCAGTGTCGAAATAACTGTTTGTTATTACTACTATTACATATTTTCTTAATTCGGAAATGTTTCCTGTTTTAGATTATTTCTTTCGAAATATGTGAAGATTGCACAAGAAATACAACTTTGTCCAAACGAATTCAGAAGTACAGGAGAAGTACAGGGTCCATAGATATCTTCCGGTTTGATCTGGAAATTGCCCAGTTTCTTAAAACTTGCGAGAAAAGGTATTTTTCCAGATCCCTCAATCATAACCGTATGCAGAAATTTCGTAAGTGGGGATTACAGGCCCAATCGGCGGGGTTACAGAGCTACAACGCCATATATTTATATGTATATATATACAAAATTCAATCAACGTTCACCTGAGTGCGTTTGTTCCCTCAATAACTAACCTTCAACAGTAACAACAAAGTCTCTGGAAGTGAAAAAAGTAGTTTAATTTTTTTTTTCTACCTAGTGAACGCAGTAAAATTAATTTTGTTTACGTGGATAGAGTAATTTTTAAAATGGTGAATTTAATTTAGTCGACTATCTTTATCAATTCTTTTTCCCAGACTATCGCATTATTTTTCAATTTTGAGTAATGACAGTTACATGCATTTCTCGATAAACGATGGTGTTTAACGCTTTTCTCTCTTTTCGTTCTTTTTTTTTTTTTCATTTTACAAGAAGTGTCTTTAAGTACGGTAAAAGACGCAAAATACTAAATAAAAGACGGTTGGTGCTATTTGTGTATTTAGGCTTGCGTGCAGAAAGCATCTTACTTTAGGCCAGGGCCCACACCGTTCAGTCTCGAGCAGTTTGTTCCAAAATTTTGCTACGAAAAATCACCAAAGAGCCCTATTAATATGCGAGACGAGTGGTCTTCAGCGTGGAACATCCGTCATAAAAAAACAACGAAGATTTCGGGAGAAAATGTGCTTCCTTCAGTGCTCACGGCCTAATTAAAATAAACGCGGAGAAGAGATCCACAGAGACCTGGTTTCCAGCATAACAATTAATAGCCATCTATCTTGGAAGTCCGGGGCCCCCCCATTTATTGCCCATCTCCTGCTCCTAAGCTCTTCGCCACACATGGTGGCCCCCCCTACCTTCATTCCTGCCCCTCTCGGGCCCTCGGGCCCCTTAATTATACAGAGGGTTCCCCACCCCCCGCACACAAGCCCGCCTATAAGATGCGAGTTTGAAAAGGTGAAGGGCTGGTCCTATCCGGGTGCTTATCATAAACTTGGTACACACGAAGGGGTCTCTTTCTTTCTCTTTCTCTTTCTAGAGTAAGAGAGAGAGAGAGAGAGGGAGACAGAGAATGAAAGAGTGATAAAGAACGAGAGAAAGAGAATATAAAAGAAAGACGCCAGCCTTCCTGCTTAACGGACATTAGGTGCGGCCTATTTTGGAATGATAATATTTTGACTAGCAATATAGTTCCACTTCTAGGTATGGCAAAATGGCGCCTTTTTTTTCAATTCTTTGTTTCCAATCTTTTAAGCTTAGTTTTTTTTTTATTTTCTTTACAACCCTCTCTTTAGCAAACTAACTTTAGCATATCATCATTCTGAGAACACGATTTCCTAGTGCAACGCCAACCTCAACCTTTCGCCACCCTTTGTTCAGGAAAGTTTGCCAGAACAAAAATGGCGGGGTGAGAGGAGAAAACGCTAAATGGTATTTCCGTTTGGTCAGAAATATCTGTTTTCCTCATACATTATCTCATCCATCAGCATTGAATATTGTTATATTAAATGGCAGATGACGGAATACACGCCGTCGCTGTAATCTCCTTCACTTCTATTTACGTTTTGTGATCTGAGAAACTTAATTGACGGATGAAGCAGTTATCCCAAGACCACCCAGAAAGCTTGTTTTCAGATATATAATTTAAGGCAGGAATACATGGCATGTTCTGTATTTGGAGGGGAGGGAGGTATCAGCAAATGAAAAGAACGTTTTCTTTTGGTAAAAATATCGCTACCAATATTAGATTGAAAGAAAAATTTAATCAAAATGTGATAAACGAAACTTATGTTTGAAGTTAATGTACATTTTTGGAAATTGAAATTGTAGTCTCAAGTGGCTGCTCAATTCGAGTGAAAGTCAAGAACGGAATAGGCCATGTAATGAATAAAGTGTGAGAAACATTTTCAGGGATTGGATAGAAAATCGGACGTGTAAAACAAATAATGTGCATATAAATCTTAATACGGGATAGGGTTTCCTTTTTTTTAAATGGGAATCTTGAAGAACCACCGTCATTCTTGCTCTGTCCGTTGTAGCAGAACTTTTGTTGTTATAATGTTGTTTGCAACTTAGCCTGCAAAATCTTTCTCCTATTATGTTATCCACACTTCGACGTCATATGTCATATACATATTGACGAAAGATGTGTTGATCTAGCTATGGTGGGAGGTTATTGTCTCGCAGACAGTTGTTCAGGAGGTTCTCGTCGCTCAAGATGTTCAGTAGTTCAAGATGTTCAAGTCGTTCTACATGAGGATGGACATTATTTGCTGGAATAATCTATCGTCTACGTCTTATAAAGGGTATTGCTACACAAGGTTATAATCTTTTTCATGACACATACTAGATTAAGCGGCTTTTTGAGCACATGGCTGCTCAAATCCTTGTGCTACGATGACACTAGGGTTTTCTATTTACCTCGTTTTCTGTATAATAGGCGTATGCAGAAAATTCATAAGGAGGGTTATAGGCTAATAATGGGGGGTTTACAGAGCTGCAAATTCATATATTCATATGCGTATATACAAAATTTCATCACAATGGGGTTTCAACCTCCATCAACACCGTTCTGCGTAAGCCAGTGGTCTGTACAATTCTATTTGGTCATTTTTGACTCCTAAGTAGAAATGAGATCCATCATTAAACTCTACGTCATTTGTCATGGCAGGCTACAGGAGACCAGCAATCCAGACTCTAAAAACGATAGGTCAGCGATAAGTGACCCTCTTGGATGCATTATTACCTATGCTAGTGGGTTGAAAATTGTTTGCCGTGTAATGGATTGGTTAAAAGCGGGTGTTATGGCTTTCTTGCTGCCAGATAGTGTGACTGTAGATGTTACTGGAGGCGGTTGAAGGATTTATTTCTCGTTCTTTTGGATGGTAAGTCTACGAACACCACACCTACCTTTGCAGATATGAACGACTAATTCCATTTCATTTATTTCTCAGGATACAATATCATACATGTAATTACAACTCGTAATATATTGGAGAACTGACAATAGTGGCTTGAGGAGAGACCGGGAAAAACTGGCGATAATGGCAATTTAACAAGCCCCGATCACCCATTAACAAAAGCGGCACAATATAATTATTATAAATAAAATAGGAATAACAATTCGAATTAGATCGAATTAGATAAAACAAACGAACAGACAAATTAATCACAATGATGGGCAGACACGCTCCGAGTACAATAAAAAAAACATAAATACTTAAATGCAAAAGAAAACATTGACAGGTAAACGAATAAATATACAGCTTTGTACATACACATTGCATATATATAATATACCTATAAATGTATTATATAAGTATGTTATGCAATATAAACCAAAGAAAGGTTACCATAGCACTAAAAACGTTCACGAAATATAAACAGTACGTAATATGAAGAGATGCTATGGATTTATTTTTACGCCCTGCCGTCGCCTTATTCTCACGATCACAATTTCCAAGCGCACAATTCGTCCGTCCAGTCGTTTTCATTTCAAAACGCTGTTGTAAGTGCTGCAAGCAAACAGAAGGTCCTTAAAAGAAATAGATTGTCCTTCAAGGCGGAAAGCGACGAGTCGTAACATGCGTCAAAATATATTAAAAGTAGGGAATCATACTTAAGTTCCATATCCATAAGGGGCCGTTCAAGTATTACGTGAGCATCCTTGTGGGGAGTTGGGGTTTGAGATTTGCTTATTTTTGCTGACAACGGGGAATGTGAACCATGCTTACGTCAGATACACAAAACAATAAAACTAATACATGGTCAGGAAGTGATAGTAGCCCTGACAGAACTATAATACTGGGATACATGTAGTCACAGTTAAATATTTAATTACTTAAACCGGCGGCTGTTAACCTTTTTCCACTTGGGCCACTTTCTACATTCCCCTGTGGGCCTTTGATATTTTAAAATTATTATAAATATATTATTTTTAATAAATGCATTTTATCAAATCCACTCTTTATTTATAATACGCCATTTGGTTTAGGGGACATAAGAAATATTAATACGTACAAAATGCGACAAAATATTTTATTTATATTTATAAATAAATATATATAAAACCAAAATATTATGTAAGCATGAGGAGGGGGGTCAGGCATTTGCTTATTTTTTCTTACAAGGTGGAGGGGGAGTATAAAATGACTAGAAATATGTTTACGTAATTCTTGAACTACCCCTAAATATGGATGGAAAAAAAGGTTATGGTGTCAAAGGCAATCGGAGAAAGGGGAGTTTGACAGAAGATGGTGTTTTCTCCAACTCGAGAGTCTGCCTCTTTCGCCAATGAAACTAACAGGAATGAGAAGAATTCAACATTCTTTGAAAACAGCAATTTTTCATTCGCCTCTACCTTTCCTCTGCAAGATGAAAAGGCTGTTGTAGATTCTATATCATTTTCTGTTGAAAGGAAGAACATTGGCGAGATGAAACATGCTTCTTTCCAAAGAAACCCACTCCATCTCTATACTTACCTACTAAGCCTGTCACCATCGATGTCAATGGTAACGTTAGCACAAGAAATAAAAATGGAAGTTCGAAACAACAATTATTCAAATCGCCTTTATCACCACATTCCGTGTCTACACTGGGTATATGTTTTCAGAGTGGAGATTGCAGTTGAACTGCAGAGTGGTCATGGAATCCCAAAAATCTCCAAACCTCTGAAGAAGATAGTGAAGAAGAGATGATTGTATTCCAACAGCCCAAATTAATAGAAAATGTTACTGTGCCCAACGATTATAGCACTTCATTGCCAATAGTGGCAATCACACTCTCACACCTAAAACTCATGGAAATGTGGCTTTGGGACATTATGGGAACAACAGTAACAATCTCTTGGTCTTGGAAAAATCTGATATATATATATAATAAATAATCCGTATAAATATGTCTTTTGTCGTCCCTTTTGATGTTATTAAGAGTAAATTGTGCGATGTAGCGTTTGTTCTTGTTGAAGCAGTTAAAACACTCATTCAAATTTGAGAAGTTATAATTAATGAATCCTGATGTTATCTTTCCACTGTTAACAATAAATAAAAGTATATGCATATACGCAAAGTATATGAGTAATTTCTGGGAAATTTTAGTTCTTTTCCCGGTATATTAAATACAATCCAAAGACAATTCATAATAAAGATACGTCAAAAGCTAAAGATCAAAACAGCAAAAGATAAACAGAAGGTAAGTAAGATAGTCATTAGAATTCAGTAAAGATAGTTTTGTTATAGACTTAAACTTCTTGATGAAGACAAAGCATTCTATTCTCTGGATCCCATTGAATTTACATGATGACAGAAATAATTATTAGAAGCACAAGTTACATAAGTTGGTCACCGCGTTGAAAGGGATATCTAGTAGATCTCCATTTTTCGTCAATTATATT
>QLNU02015360.1:10995778-11006666 GCA_006491805.2 Dysdera silvatica
AAAACCAAAGTTGGGGTATAAATACCGAACACCTACACTTCCTTGACACTTTCGCTTGATGAAGGGAACAGTAGTTCTCGAAACGTTGCGAATATTTTTGCAGATGGTAAATGTCTTTTACCTTCTTCATTTGTATTTCGTATATTCCGACCAGTGTCAAATTTTACTAGTTATATTTAATTTCAATAAAAACAGATAATTTCTTTATGGTATTTCCTTTTTTTTTTGCAAAAGAGTGTACCTACCTACCTGCCTGCCCACACACCCACCTACCTACCTGCCTGCCTGCTTGCTTGCTTGCGACCCATCCACACCAGAACTCCAAGACATTATAAAGAAGGTTTCAACTAGAAGTAGAGAAATTGAAAAATGTAAAAACATGTCGAACGGTATCTTCACTTTCAATAGATCAAATACATGAATCAAATCGTCTATTTCCACATCTCAGCAAAAGGTAATGACTTGTTTCAATTGATATGGTTGGCTGAACAAAAGCAGATATAATAGGCTTTAAACTCAGGCGAGAAAAACGCACATCAGAGGTAATGCCTCCTTATATTTTCGTTTAATTCGAATATTTATTTCGATAATTTTTAGAACCTTCTACGCACAATTTTATGAAGTTAAGTATAGCAGGACACTTCTGTAGACTTCGTTGAAAACAACATTTAAAATACTATATTCAGACTTTTTTCATGCTTAACACTTTGTTAAAAACCACCAACTTCTTTTATATTCGCATTGCAAAATTAAAAATAACGGTCAGGAAAGTTTTACTATGTGTATCTTGGATGTCAGAAATTTGCATAGGAGGCATACGGGAGTTTAGAAGTGTCGAAAAACTTTCCGAACCTCTAAAAACTATAAAATTCATATTAATAAATGACCATATGATTTCATATTAATAAATTACCATATGATTCCTTCCTACGTAGGGGAGGGATATAGCAAATTTAGGTAAGAGCTTTTTCGTTTGAAGAGGTTTTCTAGTTCAATTAATGAAGTCGATTTAATCGTTCGATCACATCCATCTGTCGTAAAAACATATCGAACTGTATTATAATTTTAGGAATAGTTCAAAAAAATTATCAAAATAAAATGGCACCCTATCCTGAGCTTAAAAAAAAATTTACTTTTTCCCTTGAGGCTGAAAAGTAATTACGATGTTTGTTCTTTACGCAGACTTGACAAAAATATTTCCATGCCTACATCCTATAGTCGCTGCTTTCATGACAGCTGACGCAATCTTGTGTAATGAAGTTTTTCAACTTCTAAGTTGGTAAAACTGTTCCCTCAACAATGCTGCCATATAAATTCTTCCATATAATTTAAGACGAGGATTATTTTTAAATGGAATTATTGTGGTAATTATTGATTTTATTTCATATAATTCCATTTCCTCATATATCCTAGGAAAGCTTTTCAGCATTCAGTGAGGTTCTACATATTCAAGCTTGAAAGTGGAGTTTTTCCATTCTTCATTTTCGAAGATGATACCATAGTGAATTGACAGTCTTATTTGCGTTAAATACATCTTCAAAACATTACCCCAAAGCAACTTTTTTTTTATTATTTATTGATCATTTATGACGATGCGAAGTTTCATACTGGAGGAGCTGTACAGTCACCTAAAAGTACTGGTGTACGCAGAAAGTTCATGGGGAAGGGGTTACAGAGTTGAAATTCCATATATATTCATATGCATATATATATATAAAATTTCATCGCAAGGGGGATTACAACCCCCCATCAACACTCTCTGTGTACGCCAGTGCATAGTGGTTACGCGTCTCTCTATGGTGAGGAAAACCCTGCTGGAATCAAGGGCTTCTCGTTTCTTCTACTATTGTCTTATGGGGTTTGATTTACTAAACAACGGAGATTTGCTGAATACTGCAGTAATCTATGGGTCTTGGCGTAACGTGATCTGGACTGTCCTTGCATCATACAGCAAACGATATTGGAGGAAAGTTCTGGAATTTTATTTCCCCAAATCTCAATATGTCCACCGAGATGGAATAGAAGGCTTAATATGAACTTTGAGTTACGACACATTTTTAGATGTTCCAGATTACTGGGATCCCAAGGCCACCAAGTGTTAAGTCGGTTGGATACATAGTCGTTTGTTATGTCTTTATTTAAAATGAAATCTGGCTCATCTATTATTTACTGGGACCAGTAGGGGATTCAATAAAGCACCGCTCTTTTTTCAAGTTTGCAAACTCCTTATTAGGATGTAACAGCCAGTAGAATGAATTAGATTCAACCTTAAAAGGTTACGGGATTAATATTATTATTGAAATTTATGGAGCTCACTTCACTCTTAGAAGTTAGGTTTAGCGAACGAGTCTTCTTTTCTAAATACACTGCATGCAACGCTCCTCCGAAATGTAATTCGTTAGTTAGAACTAGTAGAGATACTTTGTTCCATACAACGCATTTTTTATTGCTTTCAGGCGCAACAAAAAGATAATTCATATGAACTTTTACAAGCATTTTTAAGATCATCCAAAGTATCCTGGAGACGGATACAGAAGAAGCTCCGGCTAGCATCGACTGTCGCCATCTCCTGCAAAGAGTTCATATTTTTCCATAACTGACTGACATTTCAATGAACTCTGTCGTTGATAACAATCCGATGGGTCGTTGTCGCTAATGGTTATTCCCTGTCTGGTAGCCGGAGTAGGGTCTGTTCTTTGAAGAAGTACCAACCTGTAGCCTGTCTTTAGTGAGCCAGCAAAAGTAGCCGAAAGTTGCTTCAAGGATGAGAAGGCACTTAATGGAGAGGAACCTCTGCAGAAGAGGGATCCACCCCTCCGGAGGCTTTCCAACGAGTCACGTATGTAACTCTTTTTTTTCCAACTGCTCGACTCCATTATTGTTATGGGAATTTGATGATATGTGTGGCCGATGCCGAAACTTTGCTGCCCAGAATCTCTGCTCCTCTCTCTTTTTTTTTCTTTACCTTTCGTGTTGGGTCCTCCAGTGTTTAATGACCTGTAGCAAATAATATTCTTCACTTGAAGCAAACGGTTTGACTAGGGTATTTGGACCGTCAATTGGACTGATTCGTTATTTTATTTATTTGTTTATTTTGTTTTCAGACAGTAGCGGAGGAGTGGCGGTCGTTTGCTAATCTGCGCTTTGTCGAGGAATGGCTATAATTCCTTTTCCTTGGGGTGAACCACCAAACGAAGGATGTAAGACCCAAGCTCTTCTCTTCCCGCTCGGAAATGATTCGTTTATGTTTTATTAATACTAATGTCTTATGGATAAACACTTCGAATCTTTATTACTCAGAAGCGTCATGGCTAAGATTATACAACTAGTTATGCCATAAAATTTCTAAATTATTATTAAGCTATGTCCCCAAGCATCTATTCTTACTTAGATCCAAATTCGGAACCGTGGCGAATAATGACGAAAAATTGGGGGTATTATCGCCAACGAAAAGAATGAGATATTTTGTTTGAGCATCAAATTTGGCATTTGGGGCACTATCATGTTCTATTACTCACCTCGATATTTACTATTACAGCTTCCACTTCAAGAATTGTAGACGTTGCTTTCCGATTAAACGGCGAGGAGCATGCCAGCATGTATAAAATTTACTTGAAATGGGAAGAAAATAGGACGAGGTGTTTTATATGGAATAACTTGAATTTATTCTTTCTTTCAGAAACCACAAATACTCTCATCAAATTTATGTATTAGACATTTTTGTTTAGTACTATTTCAGTTAATATGAGGAACAGCTCGTAACTACGAAGTCGTAGAACCATAAAAATTTAGCTGGAACAATATAACCTTTTTAATAATAAGCAGTGAAGTATGTTCAAGGGGACCGGGGCAATCGCAAATGAATCAGTTGTTTTTTCCTAACAATTTTTCGAAGCTAGCGATCGAAAGACTCGATTTGTCGAGACTCGTATTACCCATTGTCCACTGTCTGAAATTATCACATACCATTGATAATATTGAAGATATGCAAAAAGTCAGGCGAATTAACCATCGACGACACTTCCATACTTATTATGGAATTACAGCAGAAATTTTATTGGCTTGTAAGAATTATTTTTATCTTAGTTAGATGTCGTGCGATGGTGGAAGGTGCCACGGGTGAGATGGAAGAGATTGTGGCACGTTGGATGGGGACAATGATGCTGTTATGTTAGCTCGGGTCTGTTGCACAACCAACCAATCTTCCCTTGCATTAGTGCACCTTGGCCTTCCAGAGCTTTTATTACGCCGAAGAGTTCCTCGCAGAAACCATTGCTGCCAACACATTTGCACAATAGTGTCCGTATGGTGCAAGTGGCGACATATTGCTCTGTAGGACTAGCCAGCTTCAAGCATCCCGACTATGCGACCACATTCACATGGGCGGATTTACCATTTTGCCGCCCCTTAGGTACGCTTTTTTGCGGCTCCTTCCTAATCGTCCGCCCCTAATCAGTAGTGGGAACATAAAATTATTACATTCAATACACGCCAGAAACTTTCGTATTGATAGTAAAATGTTGAAAACAAACTCAAATATTGAAACATATTAAACAATATTGCCCTAATTGCAATATTATTTCTTTTTGGTATATGATAAATCCAATTCAGTTTTATAGAAATAAATTTTAATTTTAGCAAAAAATAATAATAATAAAAATAAAAAATAAAATTACATTGAACACTGGTATTTACATGGAAAGCATGACATCTGATTATGATGATATTGATTTGTTGGATGATATTGATTTTGTTGTATCGGACATAATACACAAAATCGCCAATGAATTCAATCTATCTTCACATATAGTTAATCGCGAGTAGTTTTTAATTCTCTTTAGCAAGAAAAAGGTCGTTCTGCAGAATAGTTTGTGGCTGCCATACTCGTGAATATTCTATGTGCAGGCCGTTTTCACGTAACCAGCCCTATAACATACGTATTATTAGGGACGAATTTTCCTAGCTTGGTTGGCTGGAAGTTTGAGAGAGCTTTCGGTTGACGGGGCTATCACTATATCCAGGGCCGGCCCGTGGTTTTGCCGCCCCAAGCAGAATGATAAAATGCCGCCCATACCAAATAAATATATATTTTCGTCTTAGAAACTACACTGGCAAAAAAGATAACCTTTTATGATTTGATACCGCCTCTCAATTTTGCCGCCCTAGTTTATAGCCTAATATAGCCTATTGGGAAATACGGCATTGCACGTTCGAAGTCGTCCAATAAGGTCAATAAACAATAAGGTCTTCGACAACGTCCCAACGTCATTACTGGTTGCGTCTCCAGGGAACTGCAACGCCGACAACGAGAAAAAATAAACCGTTCGCAATTTTTACCTCTTTTATACGATGCTCGTTGCAAAATAGAAATGCACGCTATGATCGAAGTTAACACTCATTGGCTTTGAAAATTTAATCATTTGCATACTTGGTCTAAAAGAATTTGCATGCGAAATTTTGAGATGATCGGATAATTTTTTAGGGCTGTGTTACAGGAAGATCGTCCTATAACAAATTTTGTTGTAATTTGTATATTTTCCCTTAAATTTGTACGTTAAGCCATAAAAGAAAGCACTCACTTTCCCTTACAATGCAACGGCAGCAAGAAGATGCTTCAAGAATAACACCTTTCCTACGATTCTCTCATTCTTTTGTACAACCTAAAAATCTCTAGAATAGTCCAAGATTTTATGGCGTAAGTAAAGAACAGACGCATAAAGACTGCCCTGGTTTTGATCACCGCGCCTGGACATGCCGTCTCTTTAGGGTTGCGTCTGCACAATACAAACCCTGCTAATTGGATAATTCAAAGGTCCGTACATAAAATCTCTATCCAAAAAAGTCGTTTACATCAATTGAAGAAACCTCGTAAATGTCAATAAAAGTTATTGCCTTTCCGCGGAAGCGTCAGCTGCAGGGGAAATCTGGACCTTCCTGCACCAAAACCGCAAGATACGGACACCTCATTGATAGGTTAAGCCAATAACCAATCACAGGTCCAAACGCCATTCTTACTTTGAAGTTTTAAAAAGTTTAATCATTTTCAGGGCAGAAGAGCATGAGATTAGAGTCAGTATAAGACGAGAATAATCAGATCAGTATGAGATCAGTACCAGATGGGACCCAAAGATGGTAAAGCAATATTTTAAAAGTGAGATGAGGAGCTACCTTGGACTACGTACGTTCTCCGCCAGTGATGTCGACCAGATTGATATGCCTCTCGTACAGCTATAGCAAACGTCTGAGATGTCGAGGCGAATTCTTCGCGAGAGCCGGATAAGAGAATAATGTTTTTTGATCATGTCTCGTCAATTCCGGCAATCTTCCCCTAAGAGTCAGATTAGACATATAGAGTTAGATACGTAATCTAATTAATGATAGTCACATGACAGTTTAATTATTGGATATTATTGCTGTTGATAATGTATTTCGTAATGATTGCTATGGATTGCAATATGTGTTCCAAAACTAAAATGAACTTCAATAAATCAGTCATAATTGATCGTTTTATGATATGTGTGTAATACCCAAGATAGGCTACTACCGTAGTCAAATTTTTAGAATAAAAAAAAGTGTCGAAAGGTCAGCAATTTAGAGAGGAAACTAATGTAAGCACACTTCAGATGAGCTATTTAATAGACGCCAGCATGTTTAGCCGCGTTATAGTTAAGCCTCAGACAGAGTTATAGTTATAATTTTTCATGCTTGCTACTAGTGTCATGTTACATTTAGCTATTAATAAATATTTTATGTGTGTTACCTACTTTCTAGTACTTATTTGCAGTCCCATTACACTTGTTAAGCTAGTTACGTCAGTAAATGAGATAGAACTTGGCATTTTACTACTTCCCTTTAGATCACCTGTCTTCGCCGACGGAGATAGACGTTTCAAGTAATCTTCGTTCCCCGGAAATTCACGCCCCCCATTCAAAGGGGGAACGTAGTGGTCAATAGCTGCTTTCTTTTGCCTGCAAAAGATTGTATTCACAACTCGCTGTCACAGGGAAGTTCTTCTCAGTTTTTCCGTAAAGTCTTATCTGCGATGTTTTTTTTCCATTATATTGTCCAATTTTCCCGACTCCATATACTCTCCTTACATAAAATATGCCTGTGATTTTTTTCTTTAATTTTCTATTTATATTTGTGGAGGTAAGGCACTGGGAAGATCGGTTGCCTACAGTGACGATATATTCCCCGTGAGGAACGGATTCTTTTCCTTTACTCTCTTGGCATTCATCAACGAAGGTTCCTCTCCTTTTATTTGGGGTTAGTTTTTACATAGTAAATTTAAATAATTGCCACCTAAAATTTTCGACTTGGTTAGACAATCTTTAAATAAAGTATACATCTGCACTGTTATAGCTGTATAGAACTTCATCTGTGAATTTATACAATTACAAAAATGCTTGGTTTACAATTAAAAAGAGAACAGTGATATTTATTGTAATTTATTATGTTTTTGTTGTTGTTCTTTTCAAACGTGCGCTTTTATATAAACATGAAATCAAATTATTGTGGTAAGAATTCATGAAATGTATTAAGATCTGATGTATTCATAAATTAATATTTTCTAATTAAAATTATGTGTATAAGGTATCAACGGGAAGGGAAATATATAGTGTGTTAGATTAATATGTGAACACTTAATTCACACACTAATAAAAAAGTTAAGTTTTAAATTAAAAAGAATTTAAAATATTACTATTTAAGAACAATATGCAACATAAATGAATGTTAACTTTAATTTTGAAAATAGGAAGATAGCCAGCCATGTGAATCTCAGCGATTAAATGAAAGTTACGAAATACAATACAGATTTTAAAATAAAATATGAATTACAGATTTGGTATACGTCGCCATATCAAAAGATTTTTTATGGTCGATTAATGTATATAATTGGCCGATTATGACCCGTCGTATAAATCAATCAATTTATATAATTGATGAATTATAACATATCGTAAAAACTTGCAAAAGCTGCAATACATCATTATGGATTTTTCGCCCCGCTAATCTTCCGATTATTGTTTCCAAATCTTCTGAATCGCGATTCATAGATTCCCTCAATTTTCTAACAGTGAATTCTTACATTGATACAATTTATTCATTGTACGTTATACAGTGAATTTACGCAATTCATTTATTATACATTATGCAGCAAATTTATACAATCTATTCATTATACATTATGTAGTAAATTTATACAATTCATTCATTCTTACCTAACTCGCACATCTCAAACGATTTATTTATTATTTTATGGCTCAATTTATTGTATACTATAACAGTGTATCGCTTAATAAAAATATATAATTACATAGGGACAATATATATATATATGACACTATAGCGATTTATTCTATAAAATGCCATTTTATATTTCACATGGTTTTACGTTCTTGCATTTTTTAAATTTCATAAACTCTGCTTAACTTTTCGACACCACTGGCTCTTTTGCTTTATTGAGATTATTTTATGTATACGTAGTTCTTATTTTACTACGTAAAACATATGTGTTATATACCAGCAGGGCCTGATTTCTAACTAGGCCCGCAAAACCCGGGCCTAGGGCCCCCAGTTAGAAGGGGGCCCAATTTTTTTTAAAGCTGACTTTTGGGAGCTCACTTTCGATCAGTATCTAGAAAATTTTTAGGTAAAAGCTTACTTTTTTTGGGCTATTTTAGATAGTTTACCAGAAATTTGAAGAGTTTTATAATGAGTATACGTAAGTACTTATTTTTTATCTGTTTTTAGACACCCCCCCGCTTTTAAATCTCTCACCGCGAATAAAGGGGGCTCCAACTAACACTGCGCTTATGTACCCCATATGTCTTAATCGCGCCCTGTATACCATGAGCAACTCTGCCATGCCTGAAAAACTTTGTCGACATGAATTAATAAAATAATATATACTCTCCTCTACGGGTTAAATTTAATTTTTTTCCAGAGCATTATATTTGCACAAACCTACGAGGGCGAATCAGAAAGTCTTTGCCCCTATTTTTTATTAGCCAAAATAAGGTACATACAGGTAATTACAAATATACGTACTATTCTACGTACCTTACACTATTTTTCCACATAGTCCCCACACCGGTTCAGACATTTGTCCTATCGCAGCACTAAATTTGAGATGCCCCAGTAGTAGAATTCGTCCGGCTGTCTGTGGAATCACCGTTGGACTGCTGTCTTGGCTTCATCGTTGCACGTGAATCGCTGTCCTGCCAGGAACTTCTTCAGCGGACCGAAAACGTGGAAATCACTAGGGGCGAGGTCCGGACTGTATGGTGGGTGGTCCAGACTCTCCCAGTGAAATGACCGGAGCTTGTCGGCGGTTCTGATTGCATACAGTCCGGACCTCGCCCCTAGTGATTTCCACGTTTTCGGTCCGCTGAAGAAGTTCCTGGCAGGACAGCGATTCACGTGCAACGATGAAGCCAAGACAGCAGTCCGACGGTGGTTCCACAGTCAGCCGGACGAATTCTACCACAGGGGCATCTCAAATTTAGTGCTGCGATGGGACAAATGTCTGAACCGGTGTGGGGACTATGTGGAAAAATAGTGTAAGGTACGTAGAATAGTACGTATATTTGTAATTACCTGTATGTACCTTATTTTGGCTAATAAAAAATAGGGGCAAAGACTTTCTGATTCGCCCTCGTATTATTCAGGGATTTTCTCATTTCTCATATTGGGTTCCATTATTTTTTTTCTTAGGGATTAGATTTCTTTAGATTTTCTTTACTAGACACTAGATTCCCTTTGATATTTAATTCGCCTCAATTTTAGAAACTACAAATTAGTCATTGTTGTTAATGGTACCAATTCAACTATTTTCCCCAAGTATTCCATAGTATAGTTCCCTTTTAATTCATTATTTCTTTTACACCTTCTTCGCTTTACTATTCTTAACGTTCTGTGTGCTAAATACATCACCCATGTTTACCGCCGCATGCTGTCATTGGAAAGTTTTTTCTCTTCATAACATTATTATGCGTTTTCCATATTTATTTAGTTATTTCTCATTCTATAAAATTCCCTTGAATTCCGAAGATGCTTTCTATCTGTGCGTGATTTAGGTGTAGGTTATACAGAGAGCACAATATAGACATTGTGTCATCACAACTTGGATGTGATCAATATAACAGTGGCCAATGATGTCACTCTTGTTTTCTTACCGTCCCACTTCTCACATAAGATTCTACCCCTTGATAAGAGTCGAAAATGCGGGACATTCTGTGTTCTAACCCATTATCTCTGTAAAAAATAGTTGGAGGTCGAGGTCAATACTAAGCAACGGCCAAAGGGGACCAAGTATTTGGACCAAATATTTGCCAAAAAAGCCAAACACCCCCAACCGAAAAATAAATTTTCTAAAAAAAAATTAAACAGAAATTCTAAGGACGACTCCAACACAGATGAGGAATCATTCCGATTTATCGTCTGAATTGGACTTCATGTCCTCTGCTATACCAGACGATACGGATGCAGAATGTTCGTTCTTCAATGGAAATTTTTCCGAAGACAACAGTGGAGAGATCTGGATAAAATATTTTGTTTGCTCTCTGTTGGCCCACCTTGGTTGTGCTGGCGCAGAAACAGATTCTTACATTTGTAAGATGTGCAAATGAATTGAACTGTATTTTGGTCGTGCTTCCTTTTGTACCAATAAATATTTTTTTTCTAATTTTTTTCGTTTTCTTCATTTTTAACCCCTATGCCATGTTACCCGACTATCTCATAATACCCTCTAAATGAGGTTGTTGTTTTTGTTTGCATGTGATGAAATTTCGTAAAATGATTTTTGACTATAAATAACTAATCACAGGTAGTTAAAATTTGTAATTGTATTTGGGTTCGAGTTTTAAACAACATTGGGCTGTGGTAT
>QLNU02015360.1:11014864-11030297 GCA_006491805.2 Dysdera silvatica
CTCTATAAAAGTAACGATCAGCAAAATCTGCCGACAACTGTAGTTACAGAAGAAATGCCGGATGTTTTAGTATCAGAGGTAACGGATGCCATACGATCAATGAAAAATGGGAAATCCACAGGAAAAGATGGCATTTCTGCTGAAATGTTAAAAGCTGGGTGTAAAACGCTTCACAAAATATTGGCAAATCTCTTCTCAAAATGTCTTAAGGAACAAAAAATTCCTAATGCATGAAAAAATGGCGATGTTATTTTTTTGCATAAGAAAGGAGCTCAAGATGATCTTAAAAACCATCGACCAATTAGCCTTCTTCCTGTTATGTACACAGTTTTTTAGCAAAATCACTGCAAATAGAATTTATAGAACATTAAACTATGCCAAACCTCTAGAACAAGTAGAGTTTAAAAGTGGCTATAGTACGATTGACCACATTCAGGTTCTTCAGAGAATAATAGAAAGACACAATGAATACACTTTACCACTATGCATTGCCTTCATCCACTACGAAAAAGCTTTTGACTCAATTTTCAAACCATATATTTTAAATGCACTAGGTAACCAAGGTGTGAACCCAGCTTATGTTAGCTTACTCCAGTCCATATTTTATAAAGCAAAAGCGACCATATCTATAAACAGACACAAAGTTGAAATTAACCTTGAGAAAGGTATACGACAGGGAGATACAATCTCGCCCATACTCTTTTTAGCTTGCCTTGAGGAAGTTTTCGTAAATTAGACTGGGATCAAAAGGGCTTAAAAATCAACGGAACGTATTTAAACCAGCTCAGATTCTCCGACGACATCGTATTTTTCGCAAAAGATCCAGAAGAGCTCCAAAGACTCATTGAAGATCTCAGAATGAAAGGAGAAACATCTGGCTTAAAAATCAACTTGAAGAAAAGCATGATCATGTTTAATAAGTTTATACAAACTAAGAAAATCTTTATTTCGAGAGAAGAAATACAGCAAGCTGAAAATTATATTTACCTTGGTCAACAAATTACGATGAAAGGCGACATAAATCAAGAGATCGAACGTCGTATCAAGCTTAGCTGGCAAGCATTCTACCGGCTACAAATAATTTTTAAAAAAAAGCTCCCTATTTCTTTACAGAGGAAAGTTTTCGATCAATGCATCCTACCTGTTCTGACTTATGGTAGTGAGACATGGACATTGACTGCCAAAGGTATCCAAAAGTTACGAGTGGTACAAAGGAACATGGAACGGCAGATGCTTGGTATCACGCGACGAGATCGAAAGACCTTCAGTTGGATAAGAGATCAAACAAAAGTTTGTGATATCATTGCGAAGGTAAAAAGTTTGAAATGGAAGTGGGCAGCCCATATTGCTAGAAGAACTGACAACAGATGGACCAAAAACATCCTAGAATGGATCCCACTGGACACCACACGCCCAAGGAAAAGGCCAAAGACGAGATGGGTGGATGAAATAATTAAATATATTGGGCACAAGTGGCAGCAAAATGCACAAGATCGACTTCGTTGGAAAGATGCAGAGGAGGCCTTTATCCTGCAGCGGATTGACAACGGCTGAAATATATATATATATATTAATGTATATTATAATAGAATATAACAAATAATGTATGTATATATAATAATAAACTTACCAACCATTGGTAGAATATTGCAATGTGTGTAGCCATGTTGAAATATAAAAGCGTTGGAAACATTTGGTATGAAATTCCTTATAAAAATAATTGCAACTAAAAACAGTTACAGCGAGATCCCCGGAAAACTGTGGCACTGCCCCATTTCAAAAACTCTTTAATAGTGAAGCTTTATATACGCTCGCAGAGGGGAGGATGGTAGGTCGTTTGTTGGTTGGCTGATGGGTTGTAGTTTTATGGCGCAAGGACAGCGAGGATCATTCTGCGCCAAACAAGATGGGAGGCAGGTCGTCTGTAGCTCAGTTGGAATAGTCCCTTAGTCGGGTACCAAGAGGTCGTTGGTTCGGTTCCCACCAGTCACCATAAAACCATTCTTCTCTTTGCGAGCAATTGATCATCTAATATAATACATTAGTCAAACTTTTAGCAGTGCAAGTAATAAATAGAGGACCGCTTTGCCCCAACTTGAAAAAGTTGGTAAATGAATAAGAATTTTAGAAACTGATTTGTATGCAATTATCAATTAATGAGCGTCATTCGTTAAGGATTTGTCAAAACCGCAATATAGGCAAGTACGTTCCCGTTTCAATAGAAATCGAAACAGATCAAGAAAGTGACATTAAGAAAAGAGAAGGGAGAGAGGATCCCCTATCTAAAACCTCCAAACAAAATTAATATGAACTCAAATTCGATTTACGTTTCCCGCGGATGAACTGAAATCTTCGTTTTCTTAAAGAAAAGATTCCATCCTCTTTTGTGTTTGTTTTGAAATGAGTCACGTTCCACGCACGGATTTCTAGGCGTTTCTAGAAACTCGAGAAACTGTCAACGGTAATTAATTTCACCAGTACATACCCCTGGCACGAAAGCGTTCACACCGAAAGCTTTCATCCACCGCTCACCCTCTTTCAAGCTCAAATCTCTGCCTGGGAAATTTTCCCGCGAAGCACATACCAAAGGCGGAGTAAGTGTGCATCACCTGTAATTACACACGAGTCCTGTCGCTAGAACGGTGATATGAAACTATTGCAAACCCTTCTACAACTTACATCTAAACACTTCTCCAAACAATTTTTCCTGTCCAATTCGCAAAAGATTTGAATTGATCTGCGTCCTCTTAGTCGGGTTTGACTTGGAGAACGGTTATTGACACTTAAAGGAGATGAATTTACTCCTTGAATGGTTCGATTCTCGTTTAGTTATCTATATTTTACAATAAAGGTGAAATTACAAACAAGCAAACAAATCATTGATCAATTTGTCAAGATCAACAATATTATTTAGCATTAAATATCATCATTAATGTCAATTAAACAGGTTCTTTCTTAAATCAGAAGTCGACTTTACTTAAAGATGTTTCTTCTTCTTCTTTCTTTTATCCGATAGCCAAGGATCACACATAATTTTTAACGCGAATTAAAATTTTAAAGAAAACAAAAAATCTATTATAAAAACTAGTATTCGCAAGAACTATCCAGCCAAGCTAAGTATCGGGGCATTTGGCGTCATCTCCTAGAAGTCTTACACGCTACCAACACGCAATAAAGAAATCCGTACCGATTTCAAAATCGGCCCTGAGATAGCATAGTGGTAAGGAGTTGTCCAAAGATCTAGATAGTGTTTTATTTCTTTTAAGATTCTATGTACAACTATGCCGACCAAATCCCAGCCAGCCATATAGGCGCACATTGGTTTAATGTGAACTCCTATACAAAACTCTCACGCTACTAACACGTAATAACGAAATCCGTACCGATTTAAAAATTGTTCTTGGGATAGCGTAGTATTGACGAGTTGTCCAAAGTTCTAGACAGTGCTTTAACTTCAAGATTCTAGGTACAACTACGCGGACCAAATCCCAGCCAGCCATATAGGCATGCATAGCACTGTGGGGGCTAATTAACAGTAAAAAAATCTGGATTTAGCCTAATCATGGCTTGCTTAAAAGTCAGAGCCAATGTCTCAATTTTGACTATTTCATTAGTTAACCAAAAAAGTTCTGTCGCTTTCCGGTAGAGATGTCTGTACAGTTGATTTCATCGCAAATGAATCTGCATAGTTTAAGTTTTTGTGTGCATCGCAAAGCTCGAATGTAAGTCTTGCATTTAAGAAAGTTTCAATAAGTTTTATCTAGTTTTCGGTGAATTATAATATATTTGGGATATTTGTTAAACCCTAAGTTTTCCAATCGCGTTTGTTTTATAAATTTAAACTCGGTATAACTGCTGAAGATGCATGTCGTAAAACATGTGTTGTATTTGAAAGCAATGCTGTAACATATTGTACCGCAAGAAGATAGTACGAAACATTCATTTCATGTCAAGAACAATGGTTCAACAATTGTTGGAAGATTCACCATATTCTGGAAGATATGCTGTCCACAATGACGAAGATTTGAAAACTGCTCTAAAAGGATTGCACCTCAACGTGTCAAGGGCTTTCAAAAATGTTTCATGTAAGTAATGAAACCATTCGTTTGCGTCTTCATCGAGTTGGGAAGGCGTAAAAGCTCAATAAATGAGTTCCACACGATTTGCCAGTGAGCAATAAATTTCTAAAGGTCACCTATTGCACTTCACCTATCCACCGTCATAAAACGGAACCGTTTCTGGATTTCTTGTTACGTGTGATGGAAAATGGATATAAAACTATGTAACTACAATGACAAACGGATGCATCATTTGCTTACACCAAAATATCCATCTCCCATTCTGCCAAGGTATCAATCCCATCCTAAGGAGTTCATGCTTTGGGTATAGTGGATTTCGGCCGGTACTATGCACCTCGAGTTTCTACTCAAAGACCAAAGAATTACGGATGAGATCTAGGCTAGTCAACTCAAATGGTGTGTGTGTGTGTGTGTGTGCAAGATACATTGATTCATAAACAATCAACATTGGTAAATAAAGTGAAATCCTTACAGAAAAATGTCAAATCACATTCACCTAAAGTTAACCATTGTAATTAGCACTTTAGAATGTGAACTATTGCTTCATCCACCTTATTCCTCTGGTATTTTCCAAAATGATTATCACCTTTTTTATCGCTTTGGAAAACCATATGCAAAAAGCATAGGCCTACGCAGAAGGTTCATAAGTTATAGGTCACGGGGTGTGCCAGAGCCACAATTTAAATAATCATATGTTAAATATACAAAATTTTATTACAATGAGGGGCTACAACTCCCCATCACGACCCCGCGTACACCAGTGGCAAAAATATATTTTAAAAGTCGAAGGAGAGATGAAATCGGAGGTGTAATGATAAATATATATAATAATATAATATATATATATATATATATACATAAATGGAGATGTAATGATAAGGTATAAATGAGCTCATTGGAAAAAGGTTGTCAAATGTTATAGTGTCTAATTTGACGAGTAAAATTATTTGTGAAATATTTTTTATACTTTTTAATTTTCATATGAAAAATATGACAAATTTTTGGTTTACCTAATACGTTCAGAAACCTGCTATATCAATATCACATGTTTATTTTTGTTTACAAGTTGATTTATTATTGGTGAATATTTTAAAACTCAATCTGTAAACATCGGTGTTAATTGATAATCAATTTTTAATCATCGTTCGTTATAACACGCGTTCATTAACTATTCATCTAATTAATTCCATAATAAAACTACTGTTTAGTGGATTGCCCATCGATAAAGTGTTTATTCAAACACGTCACTAGACAAACAGCCACGGTTTTTCTAATTTGGCGCACGCACAGACACCCTTTCGTTCCATTTCCCCAATAATTATGGCTTTTTGGCTCTTCAGACAAACAAGGGATAGATCGAGGGAAAACCTTTCATGCGCACTTCACGAGTTTAGTTTGACGTGAGGAATCAAAGCTTTGTAAATTTGAATCAAAGCCCGTACCAAAACTTCGTTAAGTGCTGATTATACGAACGTTCAGCATGCAATGTTGCATATTTGCAGTTTACAGGCAGCCAATGATAATATTTATGCAAATCGAGTGACATCATCGGCAGTTTGGGACTCTCACGATGCAGACCACGGCTTGTAAGCGGCGCCTCCATGTTTAATTTAGTTTATGTGGTTTTGTTTTGATTATTTATCGAAGGAAAGTAAATAAAGTGTGACACCATAAAGATACATTAATGGCATTTAAATCTACAGAACCTTATTTGCAATTCCGATCCTGTACCCTGTTACGAGTATCGCTTGACTGGGTCTGCTTTTGATGATAGCTGATCCTCGTTGGATGGAGAGACGTGCAATAGTCTCCGCTAAAAGCCGTTATTGAAGACACTTGCGATTATTCCATAGGCCAATACTTTCTTACGAAAAAAACAAAAAAAAACATAGCATCCATGCTCGGTTTTCTTACATAAAATTGGAAATTTCAATGGTAATTCCTGCTATGTATTTATTTTTGTAATAATTAGGGAATATAATTATAATACTTAATAATTTTCGAAAATTATTAAGTAAAAATAAATTCCTCCACGAAAACTCACAAAAAACTTGCCCCAGTGGCTTTGTGTGTTGATCATTATTTGGCAATTGTGTTATCCCTGTAAAGGGTAATAATATCTTACAGTATAATTATTAGTAATAGAGAGAAAGTAACAAAAGAGTTAAGACACAGACTGATAATTAAAGACTCTGCATTTTCACGCGCATATCTGTTTTGCACCATCTCAGTATTGTGAAGACATCGTCAAGTGTAAGAATATCTTACATCTTTACATACGGAGAAAGAGAGCGTTGTTTCCTGTCCTCATTCGTCTAGCGGTCCAAGACACTCCGGGCTAAACGGAGGGACCCTGGTTCGAATCCAGGATGGGGAAAGCGTCTCTTTTTCTCCAAAACGAATAAAGCTCTAGTTTGAGCTATATATACGTGGGTGGCAAAAATTATTGTATAATAAATTCCCCCACGAAAAACTCACAAAAATCTCGCCCCGGAGGCTTTTCTGTGTTGACCATATTTGGCAATTGTGTTATCCCTGTGAAGGGTAATAATATCTTACATACGGAGAAAGAGAGCGTTGTTTCCTGTCCTCATTCGTCTAGCGGTCCAAGACACTCCGGGCTAAACGGAGGGACCCTGGTTCGAATCCAGGATGGGGAAAGCGTCTCTTTTTCTCCAAAATTACACAAGCTCTAGTTTGAGCTGTAATTAATACGTGGGTGGCAAAAATTATTGTATAAGACATTGTCTATACCGCCGGTCACACGTTCTTTTCAAATGCCATATATAACTTGACATGTTTACACAGCTCCAACTTAATACTGGATTAATGCAATTGATATATGTTATGTTTTAAACCAACATATAACCATTAAAAATTAAGGCATCATGTGTAACGCATAAATATTTTATGGGCGACTTTTGATAAGCAAAAATATTGTCATTTTAGTTCGTTTACAAATTCAAACGCTTGTGAATGGCGATTTTTCAATCTACGTATAATTTCTTTTTGTCTTTGAGTCACATTTAATTACTAGCAAGGAGGTTAATGAGTGTTGCAACGCCATTGCGATGAAATTATATATATATATATATGTATATATCATCATATTCAACAATTAACTATACGCTTCTGGGTGAAGGTCTCCCCAAATGCCTTCCACATAAGTTTATTCTGAGCAATTTGCTTCCGTGTTACCCCAACCTGCTTTCTTATTTCATCCACCCATCTAGTCTGACGACGCTTCCTAGGTCTTCGGTGATCTTTTGGGATTCAGTTAAGAATTTTAGTTGTTGACACCGTTCATCAGTTCTTCTTGCGCTATGCCCAGCTCATCGCCATTTGAGTCCTTTTACTTTATCAGTGATGCCTTCTATTCCTATTTGCTCTCTCTCACCAAAGTGTTTCTGTTGTGATCTATCCTAGTTATTCCAGGTATGCATCTCTCCATGCACCTTTGGGTTGTCAGTAACTTCCGTACTGCTGCATTTGTTAGATTCTATGTCTCTGATTCGTATGAGAGGACTGTCAATGTACACTGGTTGAAGACCATTGTAAGCGTGTAACCCCCCTTGTGAACTTTCTGCCTACGTCTATGCATTTAATCTTATATTTTTCTTAGTTTTGAAGTATGAAAAAGGTTTCATTTTAGGAGGTGAAACTTATAACAATAAACTTTTAATTTTAACAATTAAACTTATAACTTAAACAAGAAGGAACATAACGTAACATATACAGGCTGTAAGGTTTGAACTGAGAATTTCAGCCAATATTTAAAAAAATTCAATACAATAATCATCTTGGCCTGTTCAACGATAATATGCGAAAATATAGTGTAAAATTTCTATCATCTTCTGTACGTACTAGTAAAATAAAGGGCCCTGTGGTAGTGCGGTAACTTGTTTGCCTAACGTTTCATTCATCTGGGTTCGTCTGTCAATGGTGCCAAAAAAAGACGCCAAAAGATGCCAAAAAAGTAAACGCTTGCCGACTAACTGTTCACTGCAGTCGGGGGTTGGTTCCCTAGGTATCAAGGGGTTTGGATTTCTCAGGAAACTGTAAGTTTCGATACTACATGACCTTTGATGTCCTTGCGCTGCATAGTGGATGAACATGATGGAGCAATTAAAACACATTAGCTAATTCTATATCTCTTAACTGCGCAGAATGATCCCTGCGCTATAAAAATCCAACAAATAAACCAGCATTGCTTAACTAGTAGGCTAACTAGTAACGGAATTACTTGGTATTTTGCAATTATTGGTAAAAGTTTGGGCCAACTAGGCCTTGCGACGGAATTAAATTACCATTTCTCTCATTGGGAGCGTCACCGGAAGTTCGTTACGCCATGTAGGTGATCTCAAACTTGGTAATGCTCTCATGTGTTGAAAAAGGTTCTTTTCGACGTGAAAGAAGGCTGTTAGTTGCTGCCGTTTTTTCACTGCGGATGCCAGAGTTCCAAACTAGACACGGCGGGACAAGGTTGTTGAGCTGTATGGGTGGATTGCATACTAGTATGAGAATTTTCGCTCTCTGTAAACCGATTATTACGTTAGAGTAGTTCCACGAGCTATGGTGTAAATGAAGTCTGATTCTGACGCAAGGATAGGTGCAAGGATGAGAATTAGTGGATTGTTACTTAACGTTCGAATATAGTCATGACGTCCTGCTTATGGGAACATTGTGGCGTGGAATGTTCGCAGACGGCACTATCACCAGCGGCAAAGCTACTATAGAGCCGACATGCGCAATGGCCCACTTTAAAATGGGCCCCGAAATTTTGCCAGAAAGAACTGTAAATAAAATGAATATGAAGTTAATAATAAACATAAAGTTAAACGTCTACGATAAGTAACTTTGTTACCTAACCTGTGTCAAGTACCGTGTGAAGATACCTGTTCAATTTCACTTCCTGAATCCAAGATCCAGGTTAATGCATTTAGCAGTATTGTTTAATTGTACCCTTGTTGAGTCCTGATGTTATTCTTGTATTTAGGAGTTAATGGTTATTATAATTATCCTAGTTAAAGACCATTATCTCATGGATATGGTGTGTCGAGGAGGACAAACTTAAAGGGACGTCTAACTCTGGAGACTCAGAGAAGTTTCATTCGTGTGCTATACAAAGTAATGTTCGCATCCCAATGTTGTACTCTAGTTTTAGTACGAAATAAACTCTGACACTGAAATTGATTACTTTTTTGTGTGAGTGTTCTTACCCAGCTATTCATTATGTGTTCATGCTCACCAGGAAATCGCACGAGGTGTGAGTTCTCGATTTGGTCAAGAGTGGTGTCGATTGCAAGCTTGTATCATGAGGAACAAAAAATCAAAGTACCCTCCCCAATCCAACCAGTTAGATAAACAGGCTGATTTGTTTTATCCTATAGAAAGAATCCATCCAGCACTACAAATAAATGAATATTTTTGTAAGTTCAAAGGAAAAATGGCAAACATGTAATCTTGCCCTTAGGATGGTTAGTGTGTGCTAGCTTTCTTAAATAGCTGGAAATAATTTAACCTGTTAACTGGGTATGACGACATTTTTCGTCATGCCCGGAAGACTACCAAAATGTCCCCCCCCAAAAAAAAGTCCCCAGTGTGAAACGAGTTTCACAAAATTTTATTCCCCGGTTGGGTTTGCGGTTGCTGGGGTTTCCTACGCTATTAAAAATATATTGCCTGAAATTAAGGTTGCCAACTATGGTTAATAATATTAAGCCCTACTTAGTCACCGTCATATTGGTTCCCCCCCCGGCCCCTCCTGAAGAAAAACATACCCAAAGAAACCCTCGATTTATGTGATTTATTAGCAGGTTTATATATGTAAATAAGACCTCTGGCAGGAGAGATTTGTTCCTCCCTTGAAACATAATTTGTAATTAATTTTAACTCCTTTTTTTTATAAATTTTAAGCCTTTTTAGTTCTTTACTTTTTTACTTTAAAAAAAGCACCAACTTTTGGCAGAAAATCTCTAAAATATCCGACCATGTTCTTAAAACATGGGTTGGTTGCCAAACTCACCTGAAACAAAATAATTTTTAGACTAATGCTATTTGATGAAAAGAGTGTCAGCTACGATCGTATTTTGTCAAATTTACAATGAAAATTACATTTTTAATTTAATTAAATAATCAAAAGCAATGTAGACAGCACGGGTGTATTCAGAGGATTCAAATCTTTCACGAAATGCCGTAAGGTAACGTTTATAACAAGTAATATTTAGGAAAAATTCTTGCAATCTCACCGGAACCGAAATTCTAACTATACCAGCAATTTCTAGTTCATTCATTTTTCCGAAATTTTGTGATGATCTTGCAGACTGCTTGGCAAGCGGCCACAGAATACCATTGGTCCGCGGACCACACTTTGAGAAACACTGCACTAGCAGATGTGGGTTTCCTAGTGAAACTGACAGCTTATCCTCAAGAACACACACACGTATTATCGCTAAAGTATGGGACTATTATTAGCTTTATGGCATTGATAAGCCTTCTCAATCCTAAAAGGGTAGACCTAAATCTATAACGAATGAGGATAGACGCTCGTATAAACGACGACTATCGTAAAAATGTCAATATCTCGTGGGAAACACGGTCAGAATCAATATTTTGACTATTTTTGAACTTTCCATTGTCATTTCAATGAAACAAAATTACTTTTAAAAAGTGTGAGCTTTCATTTCACGCTAAGATTATTTTCCCCCTACAGCCGTTCAAGCATAGTTGTAATTTTTACGAACACCTACGTCTCTAGCGTTGATGTACCCACTTTCTACCAAGTTAAGTACTGCGATTAAACTGGACTTTCCACCTTTTCGTACGATTCGTATCAAGACAGTCTTTGACTCATAATAGCCAGAGAAATGTAAATTCGCTGCTCATTCGAACTGGATTCGAACCAGTGACTTATGAGTTACCATCCTAATATCCAACCGCTGAAATACTAAGTGCAGCAATGCCGTGCTTTTTTCACTTACGTAAATGTTAGTTAAAGAGATTTTCTTCAAAAATTTAAGTGAGCTGTGGAGAAAATCATTTGCATCCAGACCGAACCTCCACTTCTTTTATGGCTTACAGGAGAACTACATTTTGGTTCATGATATCCAGAGAAAGACTAAGAGAGAGAGAGAGAGAGAGAGAGTATTTTATAAAATAATCGCTTCGCTTGATGAAGGCAACAGTAGTTCTCGAAACAGTGATCTGCGGAATCTTTTCTTTTGTGTTGGACCAGCGATAAAATTGTACTACATAAATAATCATGTTGTATAAAAAGTTCGTGTCATACTGACGTAGGCAGGGGGGGTGCTGATGGGCGTCACAACATCCCATTTCATTACAGTTTTGCATATACTCGTATTAATAAATGGAGTTTTAGGTCTGCCACCCCCCCCTCCCTCATGAACTTTCTGCACGTGCTTATATCGCGCTGTGCCACCATATTTTTCTTGAAATCTTAGACCAATGTCCTTTATATAATGAATAAATGGAACTTCGTTGTGTGTTACAATGACGTAGCAGTAATGCATTTGGCTGCTTGCAAATAATCAGGGTTTAATTTTAGTGATTCAGTACTGGCCTTTTGTTCCAACAGATCCGTAGTGCTGGGGTTAGTTTTCTAGATGAAAGCGGTTGGAATTATTCGAACAATTCGGGTTTTGGCCCAGTATTATTATAGCAGTCTTTGCGATATAAAAGGCAAATTATTTGAGAGATGGCTAGCATCCCACAGGAATTATTAGCGGCAGTATGGAATCACTACTTTTCTATGGGAAGGGCAAAGATTTAACAAAATATTAACACTCCATTTGTTATGTTAAGCGTTAAACTTTATTAGTTATGTTAAATATGAAATTCCATCGAAATTTTATCCCGTAAAAAATGAGCTAGCTGGGAGGGGTGGGGGATAATTTCCCTAGCCTCCCCCTTGAATTCGCAAAGGGCGTTGATTTTTGGAAAAATTCAAGTATATTTAATTTTCTTGAATTTTTCCAAAAATCAACAAAAAGAGTTTTTTTTTAAGACTGTTGCAGTAATATGTGACCGACAACTTGAAGTGATTTCCGAGTGGTGATTCGTCTTACTTATTTGAAAATCGAACCCGAGATTACTGGGAAAATGAGGATAAAACTTAATGCGCTGCACTACCTGCAGCTCCACGAAAATACATTACGTTGTTATCCATAGAAGTATGAAGTAATGTAATTTTAAATTTGAAAATAAATTTGTGAAAGGGTATAATATAACGTGAAATATCAGTATTTCTGTATTTCATATGCTTACGCAATTGTGAAGCCAAACTTAGCCTTTTATCACCGTTTCATAAGGAAAAAAATTTCGAAAGTTTCGTAATTAAAAAAATATATATAATGGATTGAACATTTTAATTTAATAGTGTTCGCGAAGTTATTATGTGCTTTAATAGTGGCAGTTTTCATTATTATATTCAACACGATGAAATAATATCCTCCAACAAGCATTTGTAGAATATATCCTAGGGCTAGGTCTGAAAATAACACTCCTTCCTATAAATTTATTAAAACAGTGCTTATAAACAACTTGTCTCTTTACAAAATGGGTAATTTATTACACCAGAAAACTTTACTTTTAACATGACAAACGAAGAACCATAGATTGAAGTTTCAGTTCTCCTTCTTATCATGTTTCGTAAAGCAGAGTTCAGGGTCATGATGAAAAATGCTCTGGAAGGAATCCTCTGCATTATTTCACAAGTGGTCTTCTTTAGTGGACTTCACCAGAGCTGAATTAGAGATTTTGAGGCAGGTTACACCTTTTTTATTCATAATTTACAATTTATCACAAAAAGCAAAGGAATAAGTGTGCCTAAAGTGTGTTCTAGAGATCTTCGTAGTCATTGTTGTCAGTGTTACAAGCGATGCTCGTGATTGGAATTTTACATCAACTTGACTCCATATATGGTCCATGGTAAGACGGCAACCGATTCAAGCGTTTCTTTTAAGACACATACGCCTTCACTTATGCAGGACATGATCTTAAATAAGGCAGGAAACAAACTCTAGCTGCTCCCACAACATTTTTTACCTCTCAGAACTATTTTCATGCAGATCTAGGCCCATTTCACTAAATTCCTTCAGGTTTTTCCTCGTCCACTATCAGGAGACTTGATATTAATTTAGGAAGCGGTGGTCAAAACCCGTTTCAAACTGACCCCGTATTCATGAGCTAAGGGTCATTTTATTATCCGTGTTTTATGCACGTTAGGAAATCGGAAGAAAAATGAAAAGTTTGCAGAAAGTTCGATCAAAAATTCGGGTCGCTGGTAAGCCTGCGTTTCTTTTATAGTATAAATACCAGAAGGAGATTTTCTTAAGGCTTTTCGTCATTTCTGTTTTTACACCTTTTAAAGACAAAAGTTACTAGATGTTGGTGGGAATGTATGTAGAAGAGTAAATCTCTCTCCAGTCAGACTGACTAATCTCTTCAGAGACTAATATTACTTATATATTTCCATTCAAAACTTCATTTTTCCCCGTCTCAAATTCTTCAATATAACTCGAATTTACTCGTTACAAGGTTAGCGTTATGAGTAATTAATATTGTCAAAGCGTAATAATAAAGTAAAAAATTGATGTTTATTCTTTAGAATAGCTTTAGACTAGAAATTATGGGCTGATACAGTAAAAGGATTGAGCTGTTTGCACTTTGCATTGTAAAACTGTTTTAAATCGTACGTCAAGTACAAAGACATTTTCAAGGAAATAAAATTTTTAGTGTATTAAGAAAATACCAAGAGATCCACTTAATTTGCATTAATGAATGGACAGTAGCATGAATATTCTCCACTGGTACGTAGAATGACCTCTGCACTATGAATTTGGTCCAGAACCGTAGAAAGTTTAGAGATCCCTGGACTAGAGTCTAGTGGCATTACGACACACACTTCATATATATCCAATCTAGTTCAAATACGAATGTCTATGAGTTAACTGCAGATTGATTAAATGATGGAACTCATATTTAATAATTATTTAAATATTTTTTAGACACAAATCGAAATAAGCAACCATGTGTTTAAGTGCTAGAGTTGAAGGAGCGTCAAGCAAGATGAATGGCTAATTATTTGTAGTGTTTAAAGAAAATTGAAAAGAATGTTCACAAATGGCAATTCTGCAACTGTTTCAACTAAGCTCTCACTAGATTTCTTCAAAATAATAATAATAATAATGTTACCAGTTATACAGACTGAATATTTCACATTCCTGTGATTCGAAACAATTAAAGAACGACTACAAATTTCACATTTCAGAGACCGAATTTGATTTTTCGATCTTAATTCTCATTCATCGAATGTTTCAGGCCCCTTTGATGCTTATTTCGTTCATTTCCAGCTTTCGAACCTCGTACATGAAATTTTCTACTCTACAATTTCTCTTTCATTGTACTAAAGTAAAAGTCGTTAACTACATCGACAGGTAGCATAAAGAGCATCAATCCTTAGAACTGGCAACACATGAATTTTGTCCTCGATCTTGAAATAGGATAGAAGTTGCCCTGTTACAACAGCTGTAGGGTTATCATCCTCTAGCTTACCCCTGTTACCGATTATATAAATCTCTTTGTTTAGTTTTAAAATGTTCTGTAGTGATGTTCTTTCATGTTTTCAGTATTCTTTCAGCAAGATTCTATTTCGTTCGTCAATACCAAATAGAGTCCCATGTATCCATATCCCTTGTATTATTTGAATAACGCCGAGCCTATGAATGCTCATCATCTGTCGCAACATCGTTACTCCTTCCATTGTTGGTGGTATCTAAAATGAAAGGAGAAAGGATGATAGACTTTATATAAAATGAGAGTTTATTATAGGTTGTATTAAAGAGCGTATCAAAATACAGGATCTCGGAAGTTGATTATCTGTTTATAAGGCACGTTCATTTGGAATGTGTCTGATAATTTCCTAAAAGAGTCTTTGTGTTTCGAGCATCACCATCAGCATTAATGAAACAGACTTTAGAGATGATTAAAAGAGACACGAACATTCTTGAATTAGAGAGAAATCTACTTAAAAATTTGTCACTATCCTTCTAAGGTTGAATCTTTAAGGATTAATTCAGATTTTATTCGCGTACACAATGGAGGTCAATTTCAAAGCGATGAAAAGGATTCTCACCGTCTCGTAATTATATTTTGAAATTTACATCTTTCGCCTAACATTCATTACTGAAAAGAAACCTTATATCACAATACTTGGTAATGTGATAAAAATATATCGACTACAATTAATCTTGGATAAGATTCACAAGCCAGCAATGGCATCTAGAAAGTAATCTCAAGTTTCATTTAAAGAAATATTTGTGCAATATGTGGTCCAA
>QLNU02015360.1:11037141-11048619 GCA_006491805.2 Dysdera silvatica
CAAAGTCATTAAACATAGGAATTTATTATTTAATTTTATTTTCAATAACTTTATATTAAAAAATGCCGCTCTTTGATATATTTTGCTAATATACAGCTAGACGTAGAGCGCATTCACCCTTGTGCTCCTATAAATTCAAAGTTTTCAGAAACCATCTGAATTCCATAATGATTTATATATTTTTAGACACGAGAATCATTTTTAAAGGGAACTGAACAGAATTAGATTAAAAAGTCATAATTTTTTACCCTGCTGCTATAAAACTTACAACCGTAAAATTACTTCTAAGATCTCAGAAAAGTATTTATCGCAAAAGAAACGACTACGCTAAGCTTCGATTAAAGTCAACAACGTTTTCAACGCACCAGAATTTTGATCTCTGTACTAAAATCTATAAAACATCATTTCCCAATGTACACATTAATGTGGTAATAAATGTATATATATTAATGTGCGCGGAGTATACGCATCAATGTGTATAAATGTATATACACATTAATGTGTACAAGTGTATATACACATTAATGCGTACAAGTGTATGTACACATTAATGTGTACAAATTTATATGCACATTAATGTGTACAAATTTATATTCACTTTTAATGTGTACAAATGTATATGCACATTAATGTGTACAAATTTATATTCACTTTTAATGTGTACAAATGTATATGCACATTAATGTGTACAAATGTATATGCACATTGATGTGTACAAATGTATATAACCGTTAATGTGTACAAATGTATATACACATTAATGTGTACAAATGTATATGCACATTGATGTGTACAAATGTATATACACATTAATGTGTACAGATGTATGTACACATTAATGTATATACACATTAATGTGTACAAATGTATATACACATTAATATGTATTTGAACTCTCTCTCTCTTGTAATAATAAAATTTGTCCAAACATTAGAAATCTCGAATGGCTCCTCTGAAATTAAAAATAATCTGTCACGTTTATTTTTTTACCCTATTTCAATTTTTACGCGAATAACATATATATCCAGCATGCAGCCTGAGACCTCAAAATAAAGGCATATTTTGTCCAAAGCGGGAGAGCTTACCCCCTGACGCTCCGATACAAGTAAAAAACTTCTTTTTTGAGAGGGTATAAAAACATCCCTAAAAAAATAATCTACCAACTAAAGCGGATTTACAATGTTTTGACTGCTGGGTTATTGTTCCTTAATCTGGCAACAGTGAGTTGCTTATTTTAAAATGACAGTATCCAAAGTCTACAAAAAACTAGAAAAATAATAATGAAACTGTATTTCTTATTCCTAGTGCAAATGAACGCCTCCTTGTTCGTCTTTTTTGAGTACTTAAATTTCAATTCGCTTAATCATTGAAACGCATGACTATGGATTCCGTAAATATCTCTCCTAGATCTTGCGACGTCGAAAACGCTGATTTTGAATATCAAAAATCCAAATTGCAGATTTTAAATTTCAGTGGCCCTTGCTTTTTACTGCCGCTCTCAGAACCTTTTGCTGCGGTTATCAGAAATTTCAGAAACACGTGCGTTCGTGTCGTGTATTGTTCACGTAATGTTTTATTTTTACAGCTTAGCGTAATTGATAGCTTGCTATAAAAGGAACATGGTGGTATTTTCGACTTATTTTTAGACGCATATATTAACATTAAATGTCGAGTTATAATTTGTAGAAATATAGTTGCATTTTCAGAGAGTATAACGTATCAATTAATAGGAATGGATATATTGGTTTTATTAAGGCTTTCAGTTATTATTTTTTTTGTTTCTTTTTCAGGTGAGGTTAAATTTTTTTCTTTCTTTATTCACTGACCAGTTTTACTTAATACGGTGAAGTCTGCTTATAACGACGCTCAAGGGACTGGGAAAAGATATCGTTATAAGCAGTTTATCGTTATAAGCAGTTTATATTTATAAGCAATTTATCGTTATATGCAGTTTATCGTTATAAGCAGTTTATATTTATAAGCAAATTGTCGTTATATGCAGTTTATATTTATAAGCAATTTATCGTTATATGCAGTTTATCGTTATAAGCAGTTTATATTTATAAGCAATTTGTCGTTATATGCAGTTTATATTTATAAGCAATTTATCGTTATATGCAGTTTATCGTTATAAGCAGTTTATCATTATAAACAAAGTTGAAAATAATACATTCTATACTTTTCGAAGCATGGGGAAAATATCGTTTTAGACAGATTTAACTATATAGAAAATTATTTAGTTAACATAATTCATCATATTTTCCTTGGAGTTTAAATACGGTAGGATTACCTTATAACGAGCCTTCATTTAACGAGTTTACCGGTTTAGCGAGAAAGATATGGATTTTGTCTAGTACAACACAATACAAACTTTACTTAGACAGATACATAATTTAAATACAATATATGTGTTTGCTTTTTTATATTAAATTTTACAAATTACTATCCGCCTGAGGAGTAAAAGACTACCAAATCTGAAGGAGCCCATGCTGCCTGAGGGAAGGAAAGTTTATTACAATATTTCGACGTACACAAAAGTAAGAAAAACTCTTAATCACATCGCAAAAAATACAACATATAAAAACCGACATAATTCAAAATATATTTGGAAATATGTTTTCTATAAAGTGAAATAGAATTAAGTGCTTGTAATCTGTTAGGAAAGGAATTCCACACTCCGGGACCCATGAAAGCGACACGTGCCATTCCGAGATCAATTCTTGAAAAATCGGGTATTGGTTTGTTTAAATTTCTAGCAAATGCATATTAAGTGCAACACAATTTAATTGTTTTTAGCAAACAATACTTTTTCGGACCCCAGATCTAACGAGAACAAAATGGCAAAAAATTTCAAATAAAATGCAGAACGTTTAAAATAGCATTTTGAAAATCTCGATGATCAAGAAAATCCCTTTTTAACAAAGGCTTATGAGTACATGATCAAACCAGCGTTACCGTACTTGGAAACCGGAGAATTTCTGAAACCCCCCATCCCTTTAAGAATAGATGATAAGCAGTTCATAACACACAACTGCTTTACAGAAGCAGTGGAAAACACCGATGAGTGTGAATCTAATGCGTTAAGTATTTTACGACGAAAATGACATACAGCAAAACGAAATAAACAACTATACAGTTTTTTGACATCTCAAAATAAAAGTGATTTTGCGAATGAGTACTAATATAACCTCCTTTATATCATTTTTTTTTCTATTTAACTTATTATACTAAAATTAAAATTGCGAATTAATATATTGCTCAATAAATTTTAAGCAAATTCAGAGTTGAATATTATTGCACACATAATGCTGGCACATACGTTACTCATACATGCTTTATTTTCAAAATTTTAATTTGTAAATTCCAAAACGGGTTTAGGGGGAGGGGAAGAATATAACAAACATTTTTGTTGGGCCAGAGTTCTTCATTTTATACTGGATCTACAGTATGTAAGAATAAAAGGTATTCCTTGAGTAGATTTATAATGATATATTTTGAATTTTGTACATATTACATATTTGTGTATGTGGGTAGTAGACAGATATACTATTGTAAATAAAGGAATGGATCTTCGGTGTGTTGTCATGAGATGAATTTTAATTACATTTCTGCTAATGTGAAAAAGAAAATATGTATAATTGTAATTGACAACAAAATATGTTTGAGAATTTATCAAGCCTTATAATTGGCTTTAAAAAATCTTTCGTTCCACCAATATTATTAAAACACGTAATTGACAAATCCGAAAAAGAAATAAGGCTTCTAGAAGACAACAATGAATTTCATGTCTAAATAATGAAACTGACATTTGTTTGCAATGTTGCAATAGGCTTGTTTCTTCCTTCCTTTCTTCCTTTCTTTTTTTTTTTTTTTTTACATTGACACGTTGTCAGCTAGGGATATATAAAACTACAAAAATGAACTTTTACAGAGCCATCGTCGGAACACAAAAATTCCGCCTCCCCCTCCCCTATTTCTTTTCCAGTAGAAGTGTAAGATGACAGAATCATCTTTTCAACCTTACCCCCCTCTGCCAGAACAGCATCCATGAGGGGGTCTCCTCCCCCCCTTTCTTGGGGTTTTTCGTACCTGTGGCTTAGCACTGGCGCCAACTAAGCCTGAGGCCATCGACTGCAGCCGTTTCCACCTAAGGACAGGGGCACCTCGTACATTGGGGCGGGACAGAAATGAACTGACTCTATTATTTCCGACGCTAAAAAAGAAGCAAATAAATAGCAAATAAATAGCTAAATAGATCAAAGATAAAATTCGACAATTGTCAGAGGCTTTTCCTTCCTTTGTTAGGCAAATATAGCCGAAACAAAGCAGGAAAAAAAGGGTTTTAAGCGCTGCAAGTTAAACTGTTTTCATAAAAAAAAAACAGTGAAGCAAAAATTCGTCATTTTCTTTTCAGAGGTTGATATGACGGCCAGTTATCTTGTGGGCAGAAAGGCTGACAACACAGTTATATCCACCTGTTTTCGTTATGATACACCCGACTTCCGGAAAATCAACAAAGGAGGAAATATTTCAGGAAAGTATTATTTTGGAATTGTGTCACAAATTACGTCTGAGAAGCAAAGTCTGGACTGTCGGCAATTTGAACCATTGTGCCCGAAATAGGGGCGTAATTACCGGTATACAACATTCGAGCTTTCTGAACAGAAAGTGCAATCGAATGAATTTCTAGAACTTCGTTCCAAAGTCTTGAAGACTGAACAGTAAAAAAGCTTTGGGGCATTCTCTTAGGAGTCAAACAAACAGTTGTTGCTGAGGTTCCCGAAGATGAGGCTTCTGTTACAATAAAGGCAAGCCGATTCTGTCGGGATGTTCGGCAAGTGGCCGTTACGAACTAGTAATTTGGACTCTAGTCGCAGCTTTGGAGGAAGAGAACAGGAATTACCCATAATTGTTACGTTCGTAAGTATCAGGCCCCTCTTTTCTCGGAAAGACCCTTCCAACAACTCCTCAGTGGGGGAAGGATATGAGGGGGCAAAACCAGAGCATCCGTCCGAAGTCATTCAGTATTTAGTTTTTAGCAGGTTCCCCTCTGCATATAGACAAACAAGTATAACGAAATTTCATTAGATTTCATTTATAAATATTTGTTTAACATATCTTTCCCTCTGACAGTCTTAGCTCATGTCGTTAGTAATCGATTGATTAATTTAATTTAAACAGGGACTGAATTTCGGCACAGTTATAAGTATGAAATGACAAGAGAAGGAAGGAACTGAGAAATATAAATGACGAGATATTTGAACCGTAGAAAAGGCGGGTTAAGAATTTGAACTTAGCTCCTTTGAAATTGACCTGCTTGTCTTTTGATTTAATCAATTTCGGCACTCGTCCGTGCCAAGATATACTACAGAGTTATACTAAATCTATCCGATCGCGGTAAGTTGCTTTTCGAAATTCTTGCGTTCAGTGTCGCAACTAGAAACTGACGAGACAAAACTCCTGTAGATTTCATTCTTCGCAGCTTGCGAGGATGTCAGAAAGAAATGTGCTAATTCTTCATCGAGACGGCGCCAGTTGCCATCATACGAATCATGCCTAGTTACGGTGCCCAGTGATTGAATGAATGAAACGGTGAGGTCATTCGTATTCGCTCTATCAACGACACGGCCTTCCTCTTATAATCCAACGACGATCTTTTTCTTCGATATGACGTGCAACTGAACTAGAAATATACGCTTCGCCCCCACTTGATCAATTTCCATTGAAAATCCTTGAAAAAGTAGGGACGATTTCATTTTCGAATAAGATATATACGATATATAGGAGAATTGACATGAACTGGCAATTTTTAAACCTCATCCTAAAGTTCCTATATTCTATATCTTCCTCGCGAACATTGCCGAATTAGTGAACAAAATAATATTTTTTAATTTAGGGGGACGTTTTCTTTTTAAAATGTACATTTAATGTTTTAAAATCCAATGATCTAATATTTTTAAAATACAAATTTTTGTAATGATGGAAATTGCACTAAAGTCTAAATTTACAGTTTTGCTGCTGCACGAAAATTACCCCTTTTTAGATAACTGAGATTAATTACCATACATGAGTCAAAAATACTATGATATGAGCGTTGTATATGATTGGATGCAATGTGTCTTTACGAATTTATAAAATATCATCAGGATTATTCGTATCTCAAGAAAATCTCTTCATATTAACAAAAGTCTCAATAATGCAGTCAAACCTCGTTAATCCGAACAAGCTTAATGCGAATTACTTTCAACAGAACGTGTAGCCATCGATTATCTCCTAAATTTGGGTTTCTTTAACCGTAGAACAGCGGCTGTACCTTTTCCCATAGGATCAGAACCTCTTAAGGCCTAAGTAACTAAACCCCGGACTGCAACGAGCAGACAGTCGACAAGCCGCCTTCTTTTTTGGCATCAATGGGAGTATCGAAGCCCGATTAATTCCATGCTAGGTGGACGTGCCTCCACTGTTCCATTATAATTGTTATTATTTTATTTAAAGCATATTAAAGGTGTTCGAAAACGCGATGACAGAGAAAATGGAGGGAGGGAGGACAACACACATGGAATTTCTTAAAATTTAACTCTATCAGAGTTATACAATTTTTAGAAAACCGACATATAAAGCTAAGTATTTGTAGAATTTACATCTCAATGGTATAAGACGGCTTTACGTGACCTCCAAACTTCTATAAATCATGGGGACTAGCCTTGAGTCACGCCTAGCTTATCGCCACGTGTTGTTTCAACGTGTTTTAATGACTCATTAATTCGCCTAAAATTAAATCTCTCGTTGTAGTTTGTTTATTTCACAGCGCAACTACAGAAATGTCATGCTGCGCTGGGACCTACAGTTTCCCGAGAATTCTGAGCCTCTTAACTCCTAAGGAACCAACCTCCGAACTGTAATGAACAGTTTGTCAGCAAATGTTCTACTTTGGTACGGCTGGGAATGGAACCCATGTTGACGGCATCACCACCGCACAGATCGTAAATCTACTGCCTTGCTCCAGTCAAGATCACTCCTTAAAATGTAAAATAAATTAAGAGAATAGTGCTGACATATTAACAACGATCCAATGCTCTTATCAAAAATGATAGCAGTTTTCATTGACCAGATCCATGTCTATTGCAAATACCCGGAAATTTACGAGCAAACAAAATCTTACAGCAGAATCTGTGAGATTAGCAAACGCACGAGAGGTTGCGTATATTTTCTATTTCGCAATGGAAACAAATGAAGAACGTCGAATCGCTATTTATATTATTTAAATAGCAGTTAGAGATAGAAAGTGTAAAAAGGAGAGAGCAAGAACTTATGCGAGCATAAAAAAAGGAGAGAACTTTATGAAATTCTTTGAAGAACAGATGATTAGTGTTCTATTTAAAGCAATTCATTTAGATAATTTGCGCTGACCTCCCCTTTGTGCTTTTTCTTTCTTCTTTTTCCGCAAACGATTATCTAGTCGCTTAAACGGATTGATTAGTAGCTATCTTAATGAGCCCTTGGGATAACGCGTCAACACCCGCACTTGAAATTGATCGCACTGACGGTGTCATATCAGAGGATGAAAAGGACGACGCCCTATATGTCAACTAGCAGAGAGACAGCAATTTAACCTTCCATTAGCTTCCACACGTGCTTATAAAATCGAGACCTCGAACACACAAGTAGTTGTAATAAAAATGTCGTGATCCGAAATTGCTTATGCAAAGCAAAAGTGAATTAATGTATATAAATTTCGACGTGTTGGGAGGAGTGGTCTACGATTTTAGAATTTTCACTTCAATGGGGTTCATAAAAATGCTTAAAAATAGGCGACCATTTTACGCATCAATTTCAGCTGTATCTAGTATTGTGTATCTTCATATTTTAATGAAGATTAAGTCAATTTCCATTATGCTTTAATTAGAAACAACATTCGTGTAAAATTTGCTTCCTATTTAAATAGGTATATATGTTTATAGAAAGTAATGAAGATTCTTTTATGTATTGCTACACCATTTTTTAGTGTAAGGAAATTTATTCGAGATCACACGGTATATTAATAAGCAAATCAATCATAGTTTACAACTGATTGTATTTTTACTTATTAATGTACTTTGCACAGTATATTTCTCCAATCCTTTTCTTTTAACAACATGTCTCTCTGATCTTTGCAATTTTACCGAAAATTATTGACTACGTGAAAAAAGTTTTGTTTAAACGATATATGTAAATTTGTTTTTAATTTTAGATTCGTTCTTTGTGTTTACCCACTATTCACAGCAACTCAATTTGTATCTTGTCCGAATTGTCGATGTTTTTGTTATAATTGATTATTGATTTTGTATTTTTATCTCGTATGTTGTAAAATTGAAAAAGTGTTTCACAGGGTTAATACTTAGCATTTTTCTGTACTTTAAGTATCGTACTGGTATCATGTACAGACAGTGCTGGATTTACTTATAAGCCAAGTGGACCCGGGCCAGCTGATATTTAAATTCAAGCGTCATTTTAATTTTGATTTGGGTCTGAAATTTTTGTATATTCCGGCATTTGTGTACCCATTGTTGGATCATCATTAGTTTATGAAGGTGTTTGGACACCTGGGTGTATAACTAGAACAAAAATTATCATTCGTCATACAATCTGAAGTTTCTCAGTTCCATAAAAGTTAAGATTTCAGAGTTTGGGGTCCTACTTACTTAGTTCATACATACAGGTAATAGCTACATATGCGCTTTGAGATAGAACCCGGAGACTCCATATCAGGGGTCGGTAGCCTATGGCACGCAGACGAATTTTTAGTAGCACGTGGACGAACATTTAGTGACACGCGGGCAAATTTTCAGTGGTACGCGGGCAAATTTTTAGTGCAACACGGGCGAATTTTCAGTGGCACGCGGGCGAATTTTTGTGGCACGCTGGCGAATTTTCAGTGACACGCGAGGTGATTAAAAAAGCCGAATGTAATTGTTAAAATTAAAAAAAAAAGTATTTTATTTGTTTGTAGGTACAATTTATTTCTGTTTTCACACCTTTTAAAGAGGAACATTGTTAGATATTTGTGGAAAAAGCATAGGCGTAACCAAAAAGTTCATAAGGGTGGTTATAGGCTCAATTGTGGGGTTACAGAGCTACAACTCATATATTCCTATGTTAAATATACAAAATTTCAATGTAATCGGGGGTTACAACCCCCATCAACACCCCCTGCGTACGCCAGTGAAAAAGGGGTACAAGACTGAAAATTTACTGCCAGACTGGCTTCTTTAATTTTAAACTATCCTTCATTCAATTTCCATCCAAAATTCCATTTTTTCCCCGTCTCAAACTTCCCACCATCGGTCTCGTTTGCTCGTCGTAAGATTATTGTAGTTAATATTGAAAAAACACAATTAACATTGGCAATAACAGAAAAGCAAAAAATCAATATACATTGTTTTCAAAACCCTCGAACTAGAAACTATTATTTCTTATAATAAAAGGATCACGCTCTTTGCGCTTTGTATTGTTAGACTATGGTGAAGCGTTCGCCAAACGTACGGGGACATTTTCAAGAAAACACCTTGTTTGGCGAAGAATGAACCTTCTGTCCTGCGCTCAATAAAGTCCAAGCAACCAATCATTTTCAGGAAAAGCAATCTTTTCCATAAATTAGGAATGTATCAAAGGACCTACGTGGCTTGTATTAATAAGTGGATAACAATAAAAAACAGTCATAATTTGATGAGTAGTGTACCATACACTTTCAGTGGTTCCTCGGGCACGTGGGCTTAATCTGCAGTAGTAGGCCTACTTTGGCGCAGAACCCAAAAAAGAGTGCCAATGCCTGCTCTGTGCAATGGTCTCCCCGAAACTGAGTCCGAATTCAAAACAAGTCTCCCTTCTCCATGATTAAATAGAATGTTGTCAGTGAAAATGTGAGCCCATTGGCGCAGTATAGCCCAGATGCTCTTGCGCCATAAAAAATTCAAACAAACAAACGAAAATGTGAGCCCGCTCAAGACGATTTTTTTTCTTGCACAGTCTTACCTCGTTAAGACGAACGCTAAGTGGAACAGAAAATTTTACTTTATTTATTTATTTATTTATTTATACAATACTATTTGGCCCGTGAGGGCCCAGGTAGGGGTATACAATACACATTTAAGATGTTACAAATTGTCGAATATTATGAACAAATGCATTGACATTGATTGAAGGAACACAATTCTGAGTTAAGCTTATTCCAATTGTCAATCGTTTGAGCAAAAAAAAAAAAAAATAAATTTATGAGTATTGCTGTGTGCGGTAAATAATTATAATTTGAAAGAGTGATCAATACGAGAAGAAATATAGTCGGCAGGTCTCACGTATTGTAAGAAATTACATTTATAGTGATTATAAAGAATTTTTATATAAAAGAGTAAGACGCAGGTGTTTACGGTGAAGGGAAAGCGGAATTAGGTTTAAAGAAGCTTTAAGAGATGTTACCGAGACATTAGGAGACCAGTTATTCAATATGAAACGTGCAGGCAGACTTTGAACAAATTCTAAGTGGTTGATATTGAGGTCTGTAAAGGGATCCCAGATTTCGGAAGCATAATTTAATATTGAGAAAATGTAAGTTTTGTAACAATAATCTGATGGATTTAGTGGAATGTTTTAATTGTCCCTGTAGATAAAAAATAATTTTGATTCAGCTTGATTAACAATTCCATCGGAGACCAGAAGTAAATGTTATCCCTAGGTATCTGAAATGTTTCACTTCTTGAATTGTAGTGGATTGGATTTTATAGGAGAATGATAAAGGATTAGTTTTCCTATGAATAGATGAAAGAATTGTCTTAGAGTTTAATAAAAGAGTTTAATGAAGAATTAGGAGGAAAATATACAGAGAAAATCCACAATGGTCTAAAATTGACAGGTCTCCATTCAATGGCAATAATTTCAATATTGCCATGAAGATCTATTAAAGATGTATTACAGTAAGTATTTTTGATCAATAACGCCACGCCCCCTCCTCAAATGAGTCTGTCATGTCTATAAAAAACATAATTAGGAATAGAAATGTGAGAATCGTCAATTCTAGGATGGAGCCAAGTTTCACTAACTGCAATAATATCTGGGTCAGTTGATAAAATGAAGGTATTAAAGTCATCTAATTTGTTCAAATTACTACGAATCTTAATGGAGCATACGGATAAGTTATTTTTGAGTGAATGATGATTTCTATTATGGATGTGTTTCTGACGAGATTTTTCTACGCGGCGTTTCCCAAAAAACTAATCAGTGAGTTGGAAGTGGGGTTAAGGGAATATTTAGTACCGTTAATTAGAATAGTACGATAAGTTAGTTTAGTGCGTTGACGAAGCGTAATGCAAAATAGAATCTTTTAATTTGTAGGCAGAAAAGTTAAAACTGATTCTACGAAATTTTAGGTTGGGTCCCCATCCCAGCCAATGGCATCTCTCAATATCTGTTGGTGAGACTGAGACACCCAATTGATTTATGCACAGG
>QLNU02015360.1:11048719-11061417 GCA_006491805.2 Dysdera silvatica
TAAGCCATTGTTTAAATTAGAGGAAGTAAAACCTCCAAAAATTTTAAAATCGAAAAGGACGATAGGTATGTTTAGTCTGTATGCGAATATAATTCAGATTTTTTTTCAAGGGAAAGACAAATAAATATAAGTTACGAATTGCAAACGAATGAAGTAATTGATTAGTTAATTTCCCGAAATATTTTCAAATCGACAATATTATAATATCATCACAGTTACAAAATAACCGCAAAAGGAAATTGAATATAAGTATTCAATGTCTTAAAGTAAAGAACAACGAAACTGACACTTACGCAATGTATTAAAATTGGAATTTCCAACAATTTGATCAATTTCCCTCTTTGAGTAGGGCACGTTTTCGAATAAACTTCAGAAAATTAATGATTGAAATATATTAGTATTGGCCTTTCGATAATGAATGTGATGAAACTATATATCCATCACGTTCACATTATTGTTGTAGCTGCGCTCATGATTATAACAGAATAACCATTCACGAAAATCCGCACTGATCCGTCATGGTTGATAAAAGATCATTTTTAATCACTAGGTTATTGAGAACTTTAGGTTACTAAGCAATAAGTTACTAAGCAATAATCCTGGTTATGTGAAGCATTTTCTTGCAACAAAACTTGTTTCAAACGATTTTCATGAATTCATTCTAAAAGAGGAATACTGAGGGAGTAAAATACATGTTAGAAACTGAAGCGTGGTTAGTGCTTAACAACTAAATATTAATTTAAAATAAATAATTTCTTTATAATTTCAAACAAATTAATTTTTATAATTTTAAATAAATTAATTCTTATAATTTTTAATAAATTCATTAAATTAATAAAGTAAAATTTCAAATAAAATCCTCAATTTGAAATACGAAATATAAATCTAATCCATATAATTTTCTGCAGAACAGGAAAGACAGAATTTTTTATTAGTTAATAACAATAATAATAATAATTATTTGTCACAAGGGTTACATACTGCTTTCAGTCTTGAAATTCAATTTAAATATAATAGAAAATTTCACAAAGTCGGCATATTTTACCCGGCACGTAAAAATTAATTGGTATAAATAACATTGCAATGTTGGTGAAAACTCAGTATTTATAAGAACGCCTCTTCGCTACAATTCAAAGTGAAATTGAATTAATGAAATTATCCTACTTATTTACCCAACATTTTGTAAAGTAAAGGAATGATATTTCCTTTTCAAACGTTTACAGTAGAGGAAGCAGAAAAGCAAAGTGTTATGGGCTAAAACTATAGGGAACTTCCCAACATTTTCCCTATAAGTTTTCAGCCGTACGTCAAAAACGAAACAAATCAATACTGTCGAATCAACTCTCATTTCTTAATTAGCTTTTAATGTTCTCCATATTTCCATTAAATTTTATAATTTCTCCGTCTTCAGATTATAGACGTAAAAAACGTTTAAAAATATGGATCATCCTGATATAACGTTTATAATTTTAAGTACCAGGGCTAAGGTTCAATTAACCAGGAGTGTAAGGAGCAGTTTGAGAAAGAAAAATCCTCTTGGAAACAATAATAAAAAGAGCGCTAAGGTGTCGCCATAAGGAATAACGAAGATAGCTAAAAACAACAGCCGGAGTGAAAAGGGGATAGAAATGCTTTGAGAAGATAAGTATAGACTAGAGTATGATCTCCCTAGACAGTTGAGTTTTTTTCCCCCTTCAATCTTACTATTTTTTTCTTAGTTTTTTCTCTTCTTCGGGAGCGATGGTCCAAGGGTCGTATGGCTCGTCCATTGCCACCGATAATCAGCAGTGTCCCGTAGCCATCGATACGTTTGGAGCTCCGTGTTGATCCCCCCACTTCCCCATCCATTGGTACTGGATACAGTATTATTCCCCCCCCGTCTCCCTTTTGGAAGGGGGGGAAAAAGACACGGGGTGTTCCCAGTAGAGTGCATTTTATTAGCCATTGTTTTTCCGAGCCGGAATGGGGGAAACGTTTAAATGGTTTTAACCATTTTCTCCTGGAAGTTCCAAAATTTGACAGCATTTATAATTCTGCTACTAAAATCGGTTAAATACGCGTCGCTAAAAATATATATATATATATATATATATATATATTATATATAATTATATATATATAATTTAAATTTTGATAAGGACTTTTCGTTTTGGGAAGACGTGTCTTATAAAATAAATGAGCCTATGAACACCAAAAATACGACGACGCTAAGCTTTATTCAAGCGCTCTATGCATCTACAGTCCATTTTATTCTGTGAGGGGTGAGAAGGACATCTTGCAAATAATACTTTAAACGAGACCTTTAACAGTAACTGTAATACAATATTAACCGCAATGATAGATTTACTTTGAAATAGAAGAATAAAATAAATTGAACATGTTTAATAAAAAAAAGTGTACGTGTGCCATGGTTATTTCCAAATCTCAGTATTATTTCATGAAACTAAACCTTAATCACAAAAGAATGAATGACGTGATGAATAAGTGATAATAAACGCAAAATTCTGAATGTTTGTGTTTATATCAAATATAGCAAGTAAATATAAACAAAACAAGTTAGTTTTTCTAAAGCCTAAATATTTGTATTTAAAAAAATATATATACACAGAGAGAGAGAGAATATTAAAGTTAATGTACACTTTAATAAGTTCCATAATATGTATTAAATTAGCCTTATTTTCTTAAGTAAGATTTTTCGTACCAAAATTATAGGAAAGTTTGAAAAAATTTAATTTACTGAAATGCTAATTTATCTCGATTTGATAAATATGTTTTCATGTAATTACATTTTTTAACATGAGAAAAAAGAGTATATTTTAAAATAAAAGGCACTTTTTGGAGTACAAATATATACACTTCGTATAGAATACTAAATTTGATAGAAGTGGAATAATAATCCATAGTGTAAAACTAATTGAACAAAACAAAGACACAAAGTTAACGTGGTTATATAAGATATTAAATTATCAACGATTGTTTCGATAGATCTTGTCTGCCTTCTTCAATTTGTATTCGTATTTGTTCCGAGGAAGGCACAGAGGTTCTGCTGAAACAATTATTAATATCTTAATAGCTTGTTTAACTGCTTTATTTTTGGTGTCTATTTCGTTCAATTATTAAATTTCAATCAGGCAATAGGAAATAAAAGGGAAACAGGCTAAAGGATTTTCCAGAAAAGGATGGATAAAGGTCAAAATGGAATACATATATCAGACCATATCCCTAATTGCTGATGATGATCAGTTTCGGTAAATCTGAGTAGGAATGTCTGTTTCAAATATAAACGGTGATTAAAGAAATTTATGTGACGGTTTTGTGATGGAGTAACTACAGAAATGTTGTGTACCGTGTCTCTTTCAAACTACAAATGTTCCAATTCGTTCATTCAACGAACCACTGAATGATTTCGCTCATCTGTCACAAAAGAACAGATTTATTCATTGATTCGGTCATTTAGCGATTTGGTACAATGAAATTTCAACCCTTTAAATGAACCTCCAACTTTGAATGGGTAAATAATTTTAATTTGTCAATAAAAATGACGTTTGAAATACGCATTATAATACGCTTTATAATAGTGGTTATGAGGCAAAGAATAGGATTAATCATTTATACCTCAGTGTGCTTTTAATTATACACTCAATAGCTTAGCGACGAAAGCATGGGACATATAAACTTGGGGTGAACAACTCCCTAGTATTTTCTAGGTTCTCCTGTATTTCAGCTAATCTTTTTCAGATTCTCCCGGCTCCCACATTGTCTATTTCTCCCGTATATTCCATTAATTATCGAAATCTCAAAATTTTAGTTACATACTGTATTATTAAATTAAATTTATGTATTATATATTTATTTAAATTTAAATTACACATTATTAGAAGCACACATCGATAAATATCTGTAAATTAGCTATGGTAACTAATCGTTGAAATTAACTCTTGACTATAGCTATAAAGAGTTTTTGAAATTTGCACGAGAAACTGCTCAGTTCTGTAGCTCCAGTGACAAATATATACAGGTTAGAACTGTGAAACGTGTAATTTCAGAACTAATATTACGACGTAGCACTACGCAGAATAAATGTAGAAATTATGAGTCAAACATTTTAGGCTTAGTATAATTTAAAAAAAATCAGTATACGTTTCAGATGGAACTTGGCCATCCAAAACGTACGTGGACTTCTACTAAATTATGCTAAAATTAAAACTTTGAATTTATTTTCTTCATTTACATATAAATTTGCATTCTATACTGTGACTAGTATATTTTCACTCCTTTTTATTCAAAAATATTATACAAAATGTAGATTAATTGTTTTGTTTAGTATTATCTATCTCGTAAACATTTGCTATGCTGATCTTCTGCTTTTAAAAAAGATTCAAAATCAATTACTTGTTTGGATCGAACCTGAGGCATGGATAATTTGTTTTTCCTTAAATTCGCATGAGCAAAATATATTTCAAATCTGAATAAAAAGAAAGCGAAGTTTTAGAAATTAATTTTCGTATTTAATTACGGCTTTTTTAAAAAAAATTTTTATTTTCCGCTACAGAATAACTGAAATATTTCATTTTCATGCCAACAAATAATTATATTATCTCGAGAAACCTAATCTTTATTTAGAAACAAACAACTAATAATAATAATAAATTTTTTGTTCAACCCAAATTTTTATACATTTTCTTAAAGTACATATCATAAACAATTGAGGAAACATAGAAGAAGTCTTTTAAATTTCATATTTAAGATTTGGGTTAGAATTGGAAAAGAATAGGAAGCCGAAGCTTGTTACGGGATTCTCTTCCAAAATGGTTTTACAATTCCGTTGAGGTTTGTTATTTTCTTAAATATCTGAAATATCGAACATTGTATAATTCATTCATTTATTAAAACAGCATTGCCCTGAGCCGACAGTCTGAATATATTAAAATTATTGCTATATATACGATATTTGGGACTCATTTGAGAAAACGATGACACAAAATTGGATAAAGTTTATGTGTTAGACTGAAAAAGTAACACAGGTGAAATAAAAATTATGAATTTTATGCGTTTTTCAGAATTCGATCCAGTTAGATCTCTAAGGTGTGTTAAAATGAATAAGATTAAATTTAACATAATCTTTTAGAGTTGATGTTATAATTTTAAGAGCATTAGTATTGAAAAATACATTAGCATGGAACACATATTCTAGTTTATAGAACTGATGTACTTCAGAACAGTACATCAAGAAAAGAAAAAGGGGGGGGGGGAATTAACCAATGAGTATCACAGCTTTTCTTTGGGAAAAACGCAATTTCAAATCAATCCATTTAGCGTGTTTAATAGAATTTGTTCTGTACATCATTGCTGCATAAATTATTTTGCGGAGAAAAACTTTTTGCACTGAGAGCGTACAATCCCCAAAAATGATGAAATAACCACGTCAAGTCGATCACTTGTCCATTCTTATGAAATTTGCTTCTTAATGTTGTTGTGGGAGCGAAGTCGTGGTCCGTGATCAAATGAGCGGGTGTGTCTGTGTGCCGTGCCTCCGGCATCCCTTTGTTGTGGACGTCTGAAAATTTGAGAGATAAGAAAAAAAAACTTGCCTGAAAGTGAGTTTATTTGATCAATTTCTTTCTTTTGTATAAATTGAAGTGACTGCAATCAGGGTAGCATGAACTTAATCAGACTTACTATGGTCTATTGCTCAGAAGAAGTAAAATTAAGCTTGTATACTTTCTATATACAAAAACCTTAATGTATATTTCGCCAAAAATAAAGTTTGATTTGAAACAATCGATAGAAATTTTTAAAAAAATAAATAGACTTTTTTATAACCCTCGTTGTATTTATATGTCATATTTTAGCTCGAAATCCAGAGACTTAACGTCCTTTTTTTTACTGTAGATAAATATCAAGCTTTATTTCTATTAAGAAACGAACGGTATAGTGAATAAATATTTTTGTTTTACGTAGAAACAAACTGTATCATCAAATTATGACTACTAATATTTTCTAATGCAATTCCGTCATTTTAATAATTCGTAGAACATTAAATATTAAATTAATAGAATGATTTTAAATATATAATTAATAACATCATATTTGTTAAAATATAATATCATAATTGTTAAAGATTATAATTAATATGATAATTATTAAATATAATAATTAATATAATAATTATTAAACATTATAGATAATAAATGAAACTTGTTATTAAATCAATACAAACAGACAAGCCTTAACCATACTCCAGTATTTTAATTTCCTCCTAATTCATTCCTGACTTTCAAATTAGGGATTAAAACAAACAACAAATACATTAATACACCCTAAACCAAAAAATCGACGCACCAAGAAAGAGTTGTCCGATTGTAATGAAATTTCGTATGCAAAGACATTTTGACCGAACATGCAAATGATTAAAATTTGGTGTCCAATGAATGAATAGCGGGAACTCCAGCGCATCGGAACTGCGCATTCAGCAGGTGTATATAAGGAGCGATTCTCAATATGTGGTCAAAATTTCTGTTGCATTTTGACTGCGGATATCTTACGTCGACTGTAACAATGCCTCGCCGAAAGATTCGTGCTCATTACGAGCATATGTCAGAGTTTGAAAGAGGTCGTGCTATCGGATTGAAAGAGGCTGGTTGGACGAATCGAAGAATCGCTGGACATGTGGGTCGAAGCGATGCGGCGATTGGACGGTGCTGGCAAGAGTGGGTCAACAACGGCAGATGTCAGCGTCGGGACGGCAGCGGTCGACCTAGGGCCACAACAGAACGGGAAGACAGAGCGATTGTCAGAGCAGCTGTCACAGCACCGGATTCGTCGTTATCAACTATCCAACGTGTGGCCCGCACACATGTGTCCAACATGACCCTCTGCAGACGACTGAGAGAGCGGAATTTACGCTCGCGCCGACCGTTACGCCGCTTACCTCTCACGCCTTTACACCGTCAAGTCCGATTACAGTGGTGCCGGGCTCGATCAACTTGGAACTGCGCTGACTGGGGACGTATAGTCTTTAGTGACGAGTCCCGTTTCCAACTGTGTCCTGACGACAACCGCAGACGTGTCTGGAGACGTCCAGGGCAGCGTGGGGATCCTGCCCTTACTATCGCACGCCACACATGCCCACAACAGGGCGTTATGGTCTGGGGTGCCATCTCCTTTGATAGCCGGACCCCTTTGGTGGTCATTTCTGGCACACTTACAGCACAGCGGTACGTAGACGACATTCTACGACCGGTTGTGTTACCGTTCCTTTTGCGACACCCTGGACTTACGTTTCAACAAGACAATGCCCGGCCGCACACGGCACGTGTTGCTATGAATTGTCTTCAAGCTTGCCCAACCCTTTCTTGGCAAGCTAGGTCTCCTGATCTCTCTCCTATAGAGCACATTTGGGACGCTATGGGAAGGCGATTGCAACCATCCCGGAATGTTGACGATTTAGCCCGACAGTTGGAGACAATTTGGCAAGAAATTCCGCAGGACACCATCCGGGATCTTTATCAGTCTATGCCACGCCGGGTGACAGCTTGCATCCAGGCCAGAGGTGGACCAACGCCTTATTGACTTCCTCCCTTTGTAACGGTCAAACTCTGCAATAAATCATTCAATTGTTCTGAAATTTTAATGATTTCTTTTTCTATGTATGTTCTTCATATCCACCAATTTTTATCAACAATCAGACAATTTTTGCAATTATTTACAATTATATTAAAATATAATACAAGTTGACAACATTGAGCTAGAAATTGCTGATTCATATATTTACCTTGGCCAGCTGATTTCAATGGATGGCAACATTATGAAAGAACTCAACAGACGTATTAAACTTGGCTGGAGTGCATTTGGAAGAAACAGTTTTATCCTGAAGGGGAAATTGCCTTTGTGTCTAAAAAGAAAGGTCTTCAACCAGTGTGTATTGCCAGTCCTCTCTTATGGATCAGAGACATGGAGTCTAACAGTTGGAGCAATACGAAAGTTACAGACAACGCAAAGGAGCATGGAGAGGTGCATGCTTGGAATAACTAGGAGAGATCGAAAAAGAAACACTTGGGTGAGAGAGCAAACTAGAGTAGAGGACATCATTGTTAAAGTAAAAGGGCTGAAATGGCGATGGGCTGGGCATATTGCAAGAAGAACTGATCAACGATGGACAACAGAAATTCTGAACTGGATTCCAAGAGACCACCGAAGACCTAGAAAACGTCCTCAAACTAGATGGGTGGATGAAATAAGAAAACAGGTTGGGGTGACGTGGAAGCGAATTGCTCAGGATAGACTTGTGTGGAAAGCATTTGGAGAGACCTTCATCCAGCAGTGGATAGATAATGGTTGAATATGATGATGATGAAGCATATATACTTGCCTACAGGAAACATCTCAGAAATTTTATAAGGAAAAGGATGTGTTTAGTAGAAACTCATGAAACACGCACAGGTTGTAACCATGCTTGGAGTTCTTTTCATTTAAATCAGTAAAGCTGCAACTGGAAGCGAATTGCTCAGGATAGACTTGTGTGGAAAGCATTTGGAGAGACCTTCATCCAGCAGTGGATAGATAATGGTTGAATATGATGATGATGATGATATATATATATACCAAATATTTATTTAATGTTAAAATGTTAAATGTTTCATAAAATTCATGTGCGCAAACATAATAGGCCTATGTGTTCATTAAAAAATTTGTCTTTACTGTTTCCCAGAATTCATTTTAAAAAAGTGAGGCTACCTGTGTCACCAAGAAAGAAATTTAAAAGTGGCTCCCAAAAGCGGAATCAAAAAATTGCCAAAACTCTAAAAGAGAGCGCGATATCATCTAAAAAAAGTAACACAGTTCTTTCAAGCTATACCAAATTTATCAAATTCAGCTGACGTCAGAACTTCAAAGACGATTGCCAGCACTTCATTCGCAAATGTGACAGAGACGAGTCAGACGACTTCAGTAACTGAAACTGTTGATGTTCCCTCTTCTGAATCATCCGAAAATAACTACAGTTAGTATTCAAAATCAGAATCCATTCTGGAAGCACAGGATGATTGTAATGTGACCACTGCGGTTGCTTTTAAGGATACCTTTATCTTAAATGAAAGTGATGATTCTCGTGAATTTTGGTTCGACAGCACAAAATATTCAATATCCGAATTCTCAAGTCAGCACCCAATACAACCACAAAAAGTGTCCTTTAATGGAGAGAGCGCCTTTTTCCGAAAAAAAGGATGAGAATAGTGACATTGTAATTAACAGAAACTGGCTGTCATTCAGTATTCTGTCTCAAAAACTTGTTTGCTTCATTTGTTTAGTATTTGCAGCAACGGAAACTGCGTTTTCAACAAAACTTGGGGTTTGTGATTAGCGACATGTGTACCAGAGAATTTGCGAACACGAGTTATAAGCAACCCATAAATACTCCCTAGAAAGCTATCTGCAAATTAAAACAAAGAAAGACACACGTAATTTGCTTTTTAGTGAGCAACTTGCGCTTAGAAATCGACAAGTTAGTGTAAGGAGGCATGCTGTAGAGAGTGCTGTAAACGTTATTAAAGTTATAGGAACCCAAGGATTAGCTTACCGAGGTAGTAGAAACGAAGGTGCTTATGCAATTGATGATACCACGGTAAATCACGGTAATTTTATAGAACTAATCAAGTTAGTCAGTAAAACAGATTCTGTTTTAAGGCAGCACCTTTTTGTCATTAAGTGAAGTAAAAAATGCTTAGAACGACTGAAAGAAATAGGAAAGGAAGCGAGTAAAGGGCGCGGTTCTCTAGCAACCTTGTAAGTCCCACTGTAGTTAATTACATTATACAGTTTTTTGGATCCTACATTAAATCAAGAATAAGCGCTGAAGTAAATGAAACCAAACTCTATGCAACCATGATGGATACATAGCAAGACATTTCCACTCACGATTAGTGTGCTATTGTAGTAGGGTACGTCCATTCCAATGTCACCAAAGAAAGGGTAATAACATTAGTCAATGTAACATCCACAACTTGAGAGAATTTACATTCGCAACTTAAAAAAACATTGAATACCAACTCCATCCCTGCTGAAAATTGTATGGTTGATTATGCAGATGGCGCTAGCAATATGCAAGAGCAGTACAAAGGTGTATCTGCTTGTTTTAAGTCAGATAATTGTAAGTATATCCATGTGTGGTGTTACGCACATGTTTTAACTTGTTTGTCTGCGACGTCACCTCATCAGTATCGGCTTCTATTACTTTGTTCGGGACTTTACACCTCGTTTCCAGATTTTTCAGCGACTCATACAAAAGAATGGAGTAATGGGAAAAAGCAGTAATGCAAAGACATGGATCGGGAAAATCTCTTCGATTAACATCCATTGGAAATACCCGTTGGTTAAGCAAAGAAGAACCCATCATCAAAATATGTGGTACGTTTGATTCGTGGTGTGAAAATGATAAAGAGTTGTCCAAGGCATCCAGAAAATTCTTATATGTGGATTTAATTATTATGCTAGAATGCATTACAGCGAATGAGGATTTTAAATAATCATATGCTAGAATGCATTACAGCGAATGAGGATTTTAAATAATCATAAAGCACGATTTGAAGCTAAGAATATTTTAGACTATTTTACGGAGCTCGAAACTATTTTGGTATCGTTTGTTTACACGAAAATGTTTTCTCAACTACAACACATTTCAAAATGTATACAAAGCTCTTCCCTGGATTACATAAAAGCGTGGGAAAATGGTCGAGTCAGCATTAAAAAGAATGTCAGAGGCACGGAAAGATTTTGAAACTGTTTACAAATCAGCATGACAATTTGTGACGTAGTGAATACACAATTTGAAAAATTAGAAAGCACCACATTGATTCAAGACCAACTTCCTGAAAAGAGAATATCCTTAAAGAAGCGACTACCAGGAGAAAAAATACACGATGAAATTAGGTCCATCACGGCGTCCAGTAACCCGCCAAAAGACCACTTTAGAAGCCATGTTTTTAATATTATCTTCGACACTGCAGCTGCGGGATTAAAACAGCGATTTGAACAGCATGGAGAACTATATGCAGATGTATCCTGTTTTGATCCGAAGCGCTTCTCAGAACTTAATATTTTGCCAGACGAATATTTATCGAAAATTTCGGGTATCTGTCTGTTGGAGAAACATGCTTTAAAAATCCAGCTTTTGTCCTTTGCGAAACAATGGCCAATACTGTAGAAAAATCTGTTAGAAGATGTAATGACTGCGTGCAGTAGAAACGTGGAATTGGATGAAAATTCTGCCGATGAAAGCCAAGATGAGTCAGGTGAATATTCTATCTCCCAACTTTGCCAGAACTGCAATGCCTATGCCTTCAGAACTCTGGAAAAACTCCAAAATTTCTCATCATCTTATGATTTGTCGCATACGGTATACAAATTGTTACTGACTCTCCCCGTAACGCAAATTCATTCTAAAAAAGAATTTTCCAAAATGAAGACAATAAAATCAAGATTGAGACCTGCTTACAACGAACATCTTGAATTACTGTTGCTTATGAGCATTGAAAAATAATTAACCAATGACGTAGAGCCAGAGGATGTCATTAACTATTTGTGTGGAAGAAGTAGAGAAATTTCTCGGCATTTAACCTTCTGAGGACGGGGGACCAAAATATTGGCCAATTTGCTCTACCTCCGAAAAGACATGGCCCCGCCGTAATATCACCCACCTGGTGCTACAAGTGGTCCCGATGGGACGTGGGGATCTAACCATGATTATTCATATCTAATCTTCAGCTCCTTTCACAATAGCCTTGCGCGTTACCTGTAGAACAAAAACATTTTCCTTTTTTTCCCCCTCTAACAAGGGAAAGTTTCGGGATGAACGACGTGGTTTTACCAAGAATGTCATTTGAAAGCTCTCAAAAAATTATTAGACACGTATTCGAGCTTTTGAAAATGGCAATTAATATAGGTGCGAGGGGCCCCGGAAAGTTGAAAATTGTCACTTTTCTTGAGATTCAAAATCGCCATACATCTTGGTACCTAATGATCATTTTCAAAAATTTTTGCTGCATTAAATACTTCACTTAAATTCATTAGACACGTGTTTCATGATTTTTTCATAATAAATTACTCTTTGTCAGTTTTGAAGATTTAAAAACTGGCGCCATTTTTTAAGCCATCAAAACTGACTAATAGTAATTTATTATGAAAAATCCACGAAACACATGTCTAATGAATTTCACCCTACTCCACCTTCGATATCCTGTTTATTCCTGCTACTTCTCATCTCTGCAGGACACACCACCTCCTTGCCGGCTTTCTCTCTTTCTCTGTCTTGGGACCCTTCCTCTGATTTCTCGCTCGTCTTGCTTTACAGGATCTTCCACCATTCCTCTTCCCTGTAATAACAGTACCTCCCCCCAGGAGACCAAACTTTCCATAAACACATTCACAATTTATGTCTAATTTTAAGTGAAGTATTTAATGGAGAAATAATTTTTTTTTTTTTAAAATACTTATTAAGTGCGAAGATGTAGCGATTTTAAATCACAAGAAAAGTGACAGTTTTAAATCTTCCGGGGCATTTCACATCAATATTAATGGCCATTCTGAAGAAATCTCGAATATGTGTTTAATAATTTTCCGAAAGCTTTCAAATAACACCATTCTTGGTAAAATACGCGTCGTCCATCCTGAAACTATTTTCTTGTAAGTTCAAATATGGATTT
>QLNU02015360.1:11061517-11079248 GCA_006491805.2 Dysdera silvatica
CAATAGGAATCATATCGTGTAAGCAATATTATGAAAAAAATCGCAGAATTTCCTACATTTTTATCATCAAAAACGAAGCTCTTAGAAATTTTTTCAATCCAGATTGCTCAACCGATTTTTTCAAGCGAATTATCTGCGTACAAAAACGATAAATTCTGGAAAAATAATTTCTTGGCGCGAAACAACAAGTGCTTCGCGCGGCTATCATATTAACATTTCTCTCGACGAAGCACACAGCTGCGGCTTGAATGTATTTTCTTGGGGTGCCCGCAATAGAAAAGTTGGGCTCTTTTTGAATGTGCGTGCTACTGCCCGTTCGGTAATTCAGTCGATCGTCAAAAGCCTCAAGAGATAGAGAAAGAGGAATCAAAGGAAACAAAATGTGAAAGGACGAAGAACTAAAAGAGAAGGGGCTAAAAAAATAGCCACCATAAAAAGCCACTGGACGAAACGGCGGCACTCTGGCGACGCCACATAACAGCCGCGAAGCGCCGTAGAACAAAGAGGTGCAAAGAAAAAGTAACACTCTGGAAGCACAGGAAAAAGAACGCAAGTTCTTTGAGAGAGCCTCTTTCAAAATGTGACAGCTCTTTGTTGTCGCTGGAAGTCAGTGTTGACGTCACCTGGTGGGGGCCGGAGCCACATCTTTTTTAGACGCATTCCCCCCTCATTGCCACCTCCCCTCATACTTCGCAACACCTCAAAACAAAAATCAGCCGCATCTTCGACCTAGCTGTCTTTCTTAAACATTAGAAATGTATTCCTGGTACGACTTCAGAGGTCATAGGCCTCCACAGAGGGTCTCTACATTGCCGCCTGTTTGTTCTTATCAATGGGCAAATAATTCCCTAAAGATGGGGGGTCTTTGTATCTGACATCTTACTGATAAACCAGTAGCATCCGTAAATGATACCTTCCATACTTTTTAATATATTATTAAAATAAAAATCCTACTTCATCGTGGGAGTAGAGTCATATGAGCTCCTGAAGTCCGTGCTCCCAATAATTTTAAATATATTATAATTTTATATATTTTAATATATAAATATATATATATAGTGCTTGGGCACCCAATCATTTTGACTTATTCTACGTTGATGCACTGCATTATATTTCCGTAATTTTTAGTTATTTATTTTTTCAAGTGGTCTCAAGGCCTCAAATCTGTATAGAAAATCTACCCACTCTGTTTTTACGTTTATAGAAACTTACCCAACCCATCAAATTCATTAAAATTTCTGCATGTTTTTAAACTGTTGAAAAACTAAATTTAATGTAAATTGCAAAAAATACATACGTATAAAAAATACCAGGAAAGGTGAGGAGAAGCTGTGTATATGAGGGCCCTCTTTCATAACATTTTGTGAACAACCCCCCTTTAAAATAGCGTTTAGCTTCTTGTGTGTGCATGAGCGGGGTGATGTCGGGGTCGGGGGGCGCTCACTTAGAGAATCGGCTCGCGAGACCCACAGGAGGTGGGAGGTTTTACATTGTCTATCACTCGGACTTGTTCGCTGCTGACAGATAGATGGTCGAAACGGCTACAATTGATGTTCCGCCATTCTGAAAGACGATGGAAAAGCAGGCCAGACCGCGCAAATTCGGGAGGGGCAGGCTGCACTTAGAGTTCTGATGGTTTTTAGAGTAAAAATCAGACAGCTTTACTTTTAGTCAATGTAGACTTTTTTCTTTATTTCCCTGGTGTTTTTGCTTTCTTTTAGGCGGTATTGTCGAGGTTTTTACTAATGCGCCGCGGTAAATGTATGTGTCTGTCTAAACCCTGACCCCGCCGTGTCAACGTGCAGCCACTGTAACAGGTAAAAGCTGATTTCTTCTTTACCGTAAAGCAACATTTCCCCTACAAGAACATTTTACAAACGTTGTCTCCTACCTTTGACACACGTTCTCCATCTAGTCAGTGTTTAAAAGCGGCTGATTGGAGACATATACATTAGGAGCCGTATACAGCTAGGAGCTTGGTACAAACGAAAATGCTTATTATGTTCAGGCGCTCCCTAGCTCCGGTTTGTGAAATTAAAATTCTGATAATTTGAAAATAAAGTCTGTATGAGTAACATATGTTCATACAACATGCATACGGTAATATTCAACTTTGAATTTGCATAAAAGTTAATGAAGAATGTGTTACTGTACTGAGATTTAAGTGGTAACACACATCCCAACCCCGATATAGTGAACTTCAAGGGACCGAACATTTAATTCGCTATAACCTGGGGTTCATTGTATCCGATCTAATAACAATAATGGGTGATTGGACAGGGCCAAAAAATTCGTTCGTTATAAGCCAGGTTCGCTATAACGGGGTTGGACCGTATAAGCATGGTATAAAGGAGTTTATATTTACTTACTAAGTCTCAACATAAGCCTTTTTAGAGATGCTAAAAAAATCTACAGATATTTGCGTCATTCTACAGTATCTGTGTTCATTGGAATTTTCATCGTAAAAAATGCATTAAATGCATAGTCCATAACATCAGTGTAACCCATTGTCTCAAATAAGCGCTTATTGTGAACTCCTTACTATATATTATGAAAGAGATAAGAGTTGTCAGAAATAGACATTACTATTTTCTATAGAAAAACCGCTTGGAAATGATCGAAAATCATCAGCACTTATTAAGAGAATTTTTAACGTAGACTACGAATCCTAAAAGGTTTTGATAGGGCGTCGTCGGAAAGTGACTTTATTGGAAATTCAAATTGCAAATGGAAGTCTATGGAGGGCCAGTGTTTCTCGCGAGTTCGCAAAGAAAGCCAATGGTGATCTCAATTCTATTGTTAGACAAGAAACCAGAAGCTATGTTACATCTACCACACATAGATTAATGCTCAGAGAGCATCGGAAACATTTTCAAATTCAGTTTAGAATTACTACCGTATAGAAGAAACATAATTTTTACGATTTTTGTGAAAGAAATTACGAGTGATCACAATTCTATTTTTAGATAATGATCTGAAAACTATGCGGCATACAACGCATATAGATTAATGCTCGGAAACAATCTAGAACATGTTCAAATTTGAAAAGATTGATAGTCTATGGAAGAAACATGTTCTACTCTCTACAATTTCTACAGAGGACGCCACAGGTTACCCGAATTATATTTTTTAACAAGAAATTAGAATAAGTAAAACAACTTTCAGGCAATCATCTGCGTAGAACAATGACGTTTATTGCTCAAAAACTTGATGTTTGATACAATCTATACGAGGCATCATCAGGAGAAATTAATTACGTGTAGAAATTGAAAAATTGCCGAATATACATAACCTAACAGAAGCAATAGAGATCTTTAAGTATCCTAGTGCGGATCTAAATCATGTTGCTTGGCTACCCATTCCAAAAACATTGTAATGCCTGGATTTCTGTTTTTTATTTGTCTATTTCATTTTTTTCTGTTTTGGCTTTTAAATTCGTATCTACAATTTTTGTAATAATTCTTTTGAACATAGGTACATACTGTTTCCGCAAGTTTTGTATATTCGGCAATTTTTCAATCTCTACATGTAACTCATTTCTTCTGCTGATGATTCGATTAGATCGAATCGAAACGACAAGTTTTGAGCAATAAAAATCGTTTTTCCACGCAGCTGATTGCCTGAAAATCGTTTTGCTCATTATTATAGTGTGCTGTGAAAGTTTACGTGAAACTGTTTAAGAAATTAGAAGCTAGGGGGAGTTCAAGTATTACATAAGCATCTTTGTGGGAGGGGGTTGCTGTTGTGCTTATTTTCCTATGTTAGCCAATGTTAATTTTTGCTTACCGGGGAGGTTTGAAATGTATAAAATATTGCTTACGTAATACCTGAAATCTCCCCTACTCTGCACCCAATGCACTTACATACATCAATGCTCCAGTAGCGTTCTAGTTTAAAAAATGTCTTGACGAATTTTTTAAGCTAAATTTTAATATGATTCTTACTGACATTTCAGGAATATTTATCTAGATGCGTTAGATGCAACATAGCTTCCAGTTTTCTCCCATAAATAAAATAGGGGACATCTTTTGTGCGCTTTACAAAAATCGCAAAAATTAGAGACTCTCATCGAGTACCTATGATCATCGAGTTCTATGAGAAGTGATTATCATTTTTCAATGAAAAATGATAATCACTTCTCATAGAAATCCTCCTGAAAGTGACTGAAATTGGTCACCACAAGTTAAGAGTATTTTAACACCCATTAGGAAAAAATGTTTAAAGGTTTGGAAGGTGCGATATGGGGAAGTGGCTTTTTTTTTTTAGATTTCAAATTATAGGAGAAACAAATTTGCTATGCTCTAAAGTTTCGAAAAAATAGTTACTTTCCGATGTTCCATCTTCAAAATCTTTACATATTCGTAATCATCGTTAAAAATACTCTTAAATAGTATTGATGATTTTTGATGACTCTCTGCGGGATTTCTATGGGATGAGTTACCGTTCTTTCAATGAATACAGTAAAAACATATCTTCAACGTTCTTTGCAAAAGACATCACAGATGAGTTCAATTCTCTGTTCTTGGATAAGAAATTGGAAACTCTGTTGCATTTAATGTGCTTGAATTAATGCTAAGAACGCATCAGGAACATGTTCCAATTCAACTTCAAAAATGAGTCAAAATATATTTTTAAAGTGGAATTTGGTCATGTTCCCTACGCTTTCCGAACATTTATGTGCGTTAGCTGCAGCATGCCTTCTAGTTTTCTGTCTAAACATAAAATTGAAGTAACTTATGTTTCTTTCTACAGAAATTTTGAAACATATTCTTCTATGGATACCCATTGTGATTTCAGTTCCCGAAAAAGTCACTTGAAGTGGAAACTATTCCAGATCCAGACACAATAGGAATTTTACAGACAATAAAATCGTTAAAATAGGTTGGGTTAACCCCATCTTCCTTTGTGGTATATATATATATATATATATGTTGTTAGAACGTATTATTTTATTTTTGTTAAATTGTTTATGTACCCACACATTTTGAAAGAACAAATTTACGATAACGCAGGATTCTCTATTAAATAAAAGAGTCAGAAATGATGGACGGAGGTCTCGTGAAGAAAAAAAGAAAATGCGACTTCCAATTGCAAAAGATCAGTACACGGTAAAATGTCATAGGAGGAGGTTTGCAACAGGAAACAAGAGTTTGATCCGTTCTCACCTTCATCTATCCTGACATTAATGTTGATGATTTAGTCAATAGTCATGTATGGAACAGCAAAGCAATCGAAAGGGGAGGATGTATCATAAGATAAAAATTTCGTCGATATTACCTGCGAAAACATCTACGTAGACGAAAAATTGAGTGATTCAGGAATCCATGAATTCCCGAATGGAATCTAAAGTTGTAAGTTCTATAGAACAATGTTTCTAAAATTTCAGAAAAAGTTCTGAAATCGCAAATGCAAACCACTTGATTTCAGAACAAGTTCTGAAATCAAGTGGTTTGCAGGATCAACATTACCAAATTTCAGAAAAAAAAATGAATTAGAATTTGCCGACGCAGCTAGAATTTAGGTTCGGGTGAGATTTAAGAAATTTACCTTAAAGTTTATTTGTTATAAACCTTACCTTTCAACGTTTCGTGAAAGCTCTGAATCCTCTAAATACATCTATGCTGTCTGCATTGCTTATTAATATTATTTAATTGAATTAATAATATCATTTTCATTCTAAATTTTACAAAATAAGATTGTAACCCACATTCTCTTTAACATATAGCGTTTATCTAAATATTGTTTTGTTTCAGGTAGGTTTGGCAACCGACCCATATTTTAAGAACATGATCGGAGATTTTAAAGATTTTCTGCCAAAAGCTAGTGCTTTTTTAAAGTAAAAAGTACAACTAAAAAAGCTTAAAATTTACCGAAAAAGAAGTTAAAATTATCTATAATTTATATTTCAAGGGATGAATACATCTCTTCTACTGGGGCTCTTATATACGTATACAAGTCCGCCAATAAATCACATAAATCGAGCGTTCCTTTGATTATGTCTTTCCTTGGGAAAGGCGGGGGATCAGTATTACCGTGGTTATGTAGGGCTTAATATTATTAACAATAGTTACAACCTTAATTTCAGGCAATATACTTTTTTATTGGGGGAGAAATACCCCCCTCCCCGTGGTCCGCGGTAAATGAAGGAACACTTAAAATGGTCAATGAGCGGCCAAAGTTTGAGAAGCACTGCTGTAAAAATATGATCAAGAAGTTAGTCGGATAAAATTTACTATTGGAAGTTCTTGTTATCTGTGAAAGAAATAAAGACAATGCAGCACATCATATAGGGGTTGACATATGGTGTTCGGCGAAATTCATTAATATATTGAACGGTTTCCACGTGGAATTTGGCGAATATCCGTATTATAAAGTTGTAGTATTTTGTTGTTTCTCTGATTTTTCCTGTTGGTAATGGGAAGCAGGTAACAGCAGGAATTGAAAACGCAGCAAGTAAATAAATTTTACTTCAGTAAGTAAGGCTTATATCTCCATAATCATATCTGAGATGGAGAGTAACGTACAAGTAGCGTGTGAAGCTCCTCAGCATTTCGGTTTTCAATTTTACTGGAAACATTTAATTATCCTTCTAGTCTTTAATTTGATTTCTTACCCATTACGATAGTATATATATATACAAAATTAACAGTAAAAATGATTAATTGCATGTTCTTAGTTTAGTTTTATATCAAACGCATATATTCTATATATCATGTAGACCTCGACTGTGAAATGTAATATTAATGTAATGTTTGGGCAATTTAGGATTACCTATATAGATTGGGTTCAAAACTCTGCATAATTTTCGTCTAACAGATAATTTATATTCTATTATTTCGCTACTTTATTTGTATAAATTTGGTGCAAACGCTTTTCGTTTTTTACTTGGTGTAAGGAAAATTGAATAAAAAGAAAAAAGTTCGTAAATGTATTACTCGTCATACAAACTTCTCTTCCCATTTTTTCGTACGTCAAATATAAAGTTATTGATTACTTGAACATATGGTCAAGAAATTGACAAAACGCGATCAATTTCATGTCGTGTCAAACTACGTTCCAAAATAAAAAGCTCGATCTTAGCTGAAAGCGAGTACATTATTAATGTGATGTTTGAAATACTATTTGTACTTTCAGTAAAATAATCTGCATTTGTACAAAATTTTACACTTATTTCCACTTTCAAAAATAAATTTGTGCCGTTATTCTACGTTTATCGTTTTGTTTGTTATTGCTGTGTAACTAATCAATCACGTTTAATATTACAATAATGCGAAATACCTAAGCAATAAAAATGAAAATTTTTATGTCTTAATCAATTAATTAATTGTGCTAATAATTGAAAATGTTAATCTTGACCATCTGTAGATCAGAAATTTTGTATTTCTGCACGTATTGTTGTTCCAAATTCATCGTTTTGGCAACTTATATATTTAGAAGATCAATTGTTATAGCTGGGAGATTTATCATAAAAATTAATTTGCTCCCATAGTGTCCTTTAGCTTATAGGAATCATGTTTTACAAGTTACCATATGATTATCTCCAGAGTTTTAGAGCAGTTATTTTGTTTCTTCATCGTTTAGTCAAAAATGCAGTAATTGGTATAGTGTAGGAGTAATAATAGACCAACGCTCATTGGGTTAGTTTATGAAATTGTTCTGATAACTGGCCCATAAAAAGATATATGTCCATGATACATATGTCTATGAAGAGAACTACGGCACACATATTTATGAAACAGCAATTTCACGTGCGGAATAAGTTGTCAACGAAATAAATCGTCGCGAGAGTCCCCCCTACAGGTTTAATATGCAGCTTCACTGCAGTAACCAGGTTTGTATGCCGTTGAAGCTCCTTAAAGGGGCGCATCGAAGCGTTTGGTTTGTTTAAGAACATAATATCATTACAATCTAAGCTTTTCCAAAATCATTACAATCTAATCTTTTCTAAGATCATTACAATCTAAGTTTGCTTAATAACATTACAATTTTTCAGTATAGTTTCTCTTTCTCATAATTTATTTAAAAAAAAAAGATAAAAGAGAGAAACACTTTAACAGCAGTTAGGAAATTACATTCGAACGAGTTTGTAACTACCTGTTTATAAATACTCTATATAATAACATGATTTGAATGTCACACGCACGGTACAATATTTATCTTTCTCCAAGTGATGGAATATTGGATAACACACACACACTCCTGGGGAAAACTAAATATCTACTATTTATAATGTACTTTCTAAGTATCATTTTCAGAAATGTGCTAGTTAATAACGTTGACAAAATGATGAACTCACTAGCCAGGGAATACAATGATCGATAAAAGCCTTCTCTGATCGGGATGAGAGAGACAAGAAAAAGAAAATAAATGAAGTAAGAATAAAATTGTTAAAATAGCAGAATTAAAGAAAATTAAGTAAATGGGATAAGTTTTAAAAGACTAATGAAGAGTAAAATGAAAAAGGCAAGAACGGTTGAAAAATATCAAAGCAAAAACAAAGAAATAATTTAGTAATTGCATAAAATATTTGCATCGTTTCGAAAACTATTTTCTTTATAAAGAACGGTGGAAACGCTTAAGAAAGAGATAAGTAAGTCTCTCAAAATATTTGAGATCAAAAATAACTGTTTGTTAATGGGAAGATATAGCCCAACGTTTATGAGTGGGTTACTTTATTTAAAAACAAAACTATCTGCATTTTTGTAAAAAATGTTTTCTCTATTCAAGAATTTTCGGCGTCTCAGAAATTTATTTTTTACTTAAACTGTTAGCTTTTTTTAAGATGATGATTTCGAATAGTTGTCTTTCGGTGCCCTTTAATTAAATTCGGAATATTTGATATATTTTCACATAATTCGTACTTAAATACCGTGAATTAACTATTTGCGTTAATTAATTTTGAACTCATAACATTTAACATTTAAAACGAAACTTTTCTAGGGTGGACTAATTAAGAAATTGAGTTTAAGTATCCATATTTTTGGATCAAACTAGAGATTTAGCTTGAATTGGAAATGTGTGTGATATAACTTAAATTTCTTTTCCATGTTAACACATACAAAGTTGACCAAAGAATAATTATACATGACCAAATAATAATAATAATAATAATAATAATGACCAAAGTATACTATACAATGGAATTAGGTAATGCTACAACCTTAGTAAATTGGCCACCTGGATAAGGTGACCTCTTTTTATAAGGGATAATTAGTAGGGACTTACTTAGTCAGGTTTATACCAAAATCTGTCGTGTATAATGACCACTCGTCTGTGGCGACATTTGCAGTACAGTTCTAAGGGTGGTCTCTTTAGGTAAGTTCTACTATATTTAGAATAATAAATATTCCAAACTAAAATTTTTTCAAGATACGGTTAACATAAAAAAAAATACTCTTTCTGAAATCTGAATTTCTTTTTACCATGGGGCTACGTGTTTTGATAATTCGCAAAACTATTTTCAAGCATTCTGATATTGTAAAAATATTATTTAGAGCTGAACCTAAACGAATGAGGCAATAATCAGAAAGTTATAAATATGCAGGGTGTTCATAAATAAAGTATACAAATTCAGATTTTATTTGCATTGAGACTATAATAGATAGAAATTTAATTGTTTTAAATTATTTGGCAACAGACAAAGTTTTTTTCTGCATTGTTAGAATGTCTCCATGTGACAAGCAGTGCACCAGCGTTCATAGAAATAATTCGCAAAAGACACCGAAAGTAAGAGTGATGTCATTGGGGCAGCACCCGCATTTCTTTCAATGCCCTATTTCAGCAATGAGCCAACTTTTCATGTGTCCGGCGAAGTTAACAAGCATAACTGTCGAACCTGGGGCACTGAAAATCCCCATGTGCTCATAAAACACAGGAAAAATTGCCCCAAATTTAACCTTTGGGATAGTGTAATGACAAATCGAAATATTGGACCCCTTTCCGTTGCTGAAAACATGGTTACTGTTGCAACGTATTTGGACATGTTGGAACAATTTGCAATTCCACAACTCTAGGATATTTCAAAAATAATTTTTCAGCAAGATGGTGCGCCTCGCCATTGGTCTTTCAATGTTCGAAATTGTTCAGACAAGACATTTCCCAGGGCAATGAAATGGGCGTGATGGTCCAAAAATATGGCCACTTTGTTCTCCTGACATCACCGTGGGCATCGGCAGCATAGAGCAAGGGTGGGCACTTGGTCCTCCCCTGGATTTAAAAAAAAATAGATTTTCAGGTCTTTTTCTCAAGAGCAAAAATCAAAATATGCAACCTCTCCTCGAAATTTTTTAATTTTTAACTATGTATATGTATATATAATTTTTTTCCTCTAACCTCTTTGCGATTTTATTTTTCAATTTTAAATGGAAATGCACTGGCTGAAAATAATGCAAATATTTCTGAATAAGTCATTCCCCTCTGCCCTACCTCTTATTTCTTCGAACATAAAAGGAGAATGAACGGGACATATATAAAAGGCAGCGTTTCCTTTAATAAAATTATGCAACGTTATAATAACAGATAACAATCCATATGATACTGTAGTGACGTTACACAAGATTACGGCAACTGATAACGTTGTATATTATTTTTATATAACGACGAAACCTGCTATAACGACGGCGATTTTGCAGCCTGCGTAGATTCTAAGTAGGGAAATTCGTATCGGATATAACTATGCGACTTGACAGAACTATGTGCGTTAGTTATAAACATTTAGGCGTTATTTTAATCTTATTTATTTACATATGTCCGAGAAATTGTTATTACTGCTAAACCTGGATATTAAAGATCATGAACTGAAAAAAATTGATTTAATGATTAAATATCACGAGGGTCATATTCTTTAGGAGTCCATTCTATTTTTTCAGCGTAGGGCCCACAAAACTCTTAAACCGGCACTGTTCGGAAGTTATTAGTATAATATAATAAATATTATTCATTACATTTGTTTTCTACATTATATACTTTAGTATTTTCTAGAATTTTTGTCAATTTAAAAAAATATAAAGTGCTATGTTTTTAGTGTGGCTATAAATATAATTTAACATAAACGGAAATTAAATTCATTATAATTAAATATATTTTAATTTAATTTTGAAACCTAAACGTTTACTACTTCTTACTATCAAAATAATTTATAAAACTCTAGAGTGCATTATATTATAGGCTACTATGATTTTAAAAATATATCGTTTATAACGACTGAATTTGCACGGTCTCTTGAAGGTCGTTATAACCGATTTTCACTGTATATATATATATACAGTGAAAATCGTTTATAACGACGCCGGTTATAACGACCAACCGCATATAACGACGGAATTTTTACAAGAAGTTTGGTTTGCTATTCTACTCCATACTAAATATATCGGTTATAACGACATCGTATATAACGACGAAACCTGCTATAACGACGGCGATATTTTAGTGTACGAAGATTCTAAGCAGGGAAATTCGTATCGGATATAACGACGCGACTTGACAGTCATAAAGCAGAACCATGTGGGTTAGTTATTAAAATTTAAAGTTAGTTATCAAAATTTAAGCGTTATTCTAATCTTGTTTATTTACAAATGTAAGAGAAATTTTTATTACTGCTAAACCTGAATATTAAAGATAGTGAACCGTTAAAAAAAGCCACGTGATTTATTAATTGAATGTTCTTAAGGAGTCCATTCTATTTTTTCAGCGTAGAGCCCGCAAAATTCTTAAACCGGCACTGTTCTGAAGTCATTAGTATAATATAATAAATACTATTTATTACATGTGTTTCCTACATTATATACTTTAGTAGTATTTTCTACAATTTTTTCAATTTAAAAAACTAAGAAAGTACTATGTACTTAGTGTGGCTATAACATAATATAAACGGAAATTAAATTCATTATAATTATGTTTTTATTTAATTTTGAAACCAAAAAGTTTAATACTTTTTATTATCAAAATAATTTATAAAACTCTAGAGTGTACTATACTGCAGGCTACTATGATTTTAAAAAGATATCTTTTATAACGACTATCGGTTATAACGACCGAATTTGCACAGTCCCTTGCAGGTCGTTATAACCGATTTTCGCTGTATATGTTTTTTTTTGGGGTCCAATAGGCCAAACGTGAGAAAAGCCGTATCTAAAGGAGGGGTGCTAGATGTTTGAATCCCCACCCCGCATCAAAATCAAAAAATATAATAAAAAAGTTAAAAAAAAATTTTCTCCGAAGATGCGTTATATTAAAAAGTTAAACTATACTGTTTTGATTGACGGTTTGTTTTCTGAGATATATAGCGATATACTGGCTTAACTTCTGGTGTTATTGCTCTCGATCATTTAGCGATTACTTCATTTTAGTGCACTCTGCGGTTATTGGTAGGTGTGAATTATTTAATTTGATTAAATTCAGACTCCCGGGTTACGCCAATCTTGAACTTAAGGACTGGTGTAAAGCATCTGCGAAGTATTGTGTCGAAAAAAAGTAAACAAAACTACACTTTTTAATAAGGTCAAAATTGACTGGGCTTCTCCCGAACACAATTCAATCATCATTTCAAAGCAATAATACACCGTGAGACAAAGAACTGTAATTATTCATATTTTGATAAGCCTTTATATCCCATATTGTTGTAAACTTTCAGGTGATATCATCTCTATCAACTTTACCCTACCGAAGCTTGTTCGGAACAGCATGACCACCATCCGTTGACATTGTAACGCATAGGCGTACGCAGAAAGTTCGTAAGGGGGTTATAGGCTCAATAGGGGGTTACAGAGCTGCAACTCACATATTCCTATGTTAAATATGCAAAATTACATTGCAATGGGGTTACAACCCCCATCAACACCCCTCTGCGTACGTCAATGTTTTAATGCTCCGTTTTTCGTCTTCACACTTTTTGTTTCCTTCACGTTGGAATTTCCAGAAACCCAGATGCGGCTATGGCTCTATTTTAACCTTTCTCAGTAATAGCCATTCATTGTAATCACGCCCTGCACTTAGATAAGCATAAGCCGATTTTCCAAGAAAAGCAGTATAGGACTAAATTTATGGATGCAATAACCAAGCATTTCAAATTCTTCAGATCACTGGATTTCAAAAGGTCCCTTGCGACTCCACGAGGGACGATGTGTGAAAAACATCAAGCAGACATTTTACACCACATATATGAACTTTCTTTTCAGTACTGCATTTTAGTTTGTGTTTTTTCTTCTTCCCTGAATGGGGAAATGGTAATAGTGACCAGAGTACTGGCGATCCTGGTAAGGACAGGACGCCGGTTTCACGAAGTACTCTCCGGGGTCAGTGAGGCCAACGTGGCCTAATGTTGTGAATTTCTGAGAAGTCCAGACTGATAGATATCTATAAGAATAACAGTTTCGAGACCCAAATCTAGGTAATAGGGGAAAGTGCATTGATATTTACTTTGTAGCAAAATTATTATGAAGTTTATAAATTGTGAATTTATGTTGATCGAATTTATCAAATAACATCTTAACTGGTTCAATTACGAAACCTTTATAGATTTGTAGTTAAAAAATTCTGAGTAATGCGATAGTATATTTTGGGTAGATTTGCAAAATCAACTTTATCGAATGTTATAAATTCGAAAGTGTTATAAATCTGTTTAAGCATAAACGTTTGTTAAGTATTTACGCACTGTAACATTTTATATTAATACAGAAATTTAAAAATTTCTGTATTCTATTATAAATTTAAGTAGCTATATAAATTTTTGTGTTTCAATAGCAAAGTTTGTTTTCCGTGAAATTCATAATGAATAAAGCTAAGAGCAGGCATCTTGATTGACATTATAAAGGTGAAAATTTACGTGTTTTTAAATGTATCAGTTTCTAAACAAATTATGTTTTCATACATGTTTCACCTTTATTAACCGTGAAAAGTTTACGTTGAAAATTTTTAGAGACAAAGTATGTAAATGCGTCAAATTAGAGTTCTCACCCCCTAAACATTTGTCAATATAAATATCCATGAACATATATATCACACCTTATCAATTCCGAAATTTTATAAATTGTTCGGTAAAATAAATTAACGCAACATTTCTATTTTCAAAATTTATCAATTCCATAAGCTTATTTATATATCCTTACGTGTATGTACGGTTTTATGTATGTTTTTACGTTGATATACATGTTTTTAATGTATTGGGGATATTATGAAAATTCAAATTTAGTTTTACAATCTTCAACTGTTCAACATCAGAAACGTTCTGCGGCCACCCCCATGGGTGGATTTACCATTTTGCCGCCCCTAGGCTATTTTTGCCGCCCATTCCTACCCGTCCACCCCCCCCCCCCATTCAGCAGTAGGAACATAAAAATTGTTACATTCAATATACGCTACAAAAGTTTATATTAACAGTAAATATGTTGAAAAACAAACTCATAAATTGAAACATAAACATTAAACAATATTAACTTATATTGAAGTATTATCTCTTCTTGGTATATAATAAATCAAATTCAATTTTATTGAAATAAATTTTAATTTTAGCAAAAAATAAAAGCCTATCGAACACTGGTATTTAAATGGAAAGCATGACGTCTAGCTTTCTTCTCGGCAAAACATCTGATTATATCATCAGATACCATCAGATATGGTATTGATTTTGTTATATCAGACTCAATACACAAAATTTTGCCGCCCTAGTCTATAGCCTAGTATAGCCTATTGGGAAATATGGCACTGGCCACCCCACAAAACGGTTAGTTTTCTAGAAGGACAAGTGGTGGCTGATTTAGACAATTTTTACTGCATTATCTAGATCAATGGTTCTCAACCTGATCCACGACGATTTAGAGTACCGGCATCGCCACCTATAGATAAATCTCTCCCATATCTGATTTTAAAAAAATGGTTTTGTGTATGCTAAAATATGTAACTGAAATAATTTAATCGTGACATCAAGCTTTATACACCCAGTCTAAAGGTTAGTTTAAAAAACTTGATAAACAAGATGTATACAGTGTCAATTAAAATTTAAGGTTATAAATTATTTAAATATTTTTAACTAAATAGTCACATTAACTATTTAATTAAATAATTTAAATAATTATTTGATTAAATAATTAAAATAATTATTTGATTAAATAATTTAAATAATTATTTAATTAAATAATTGAATTAATTAATCAATTAATCTAATCATGATATTTTTTAATGTATTTTTTTTATTTCTGCTGAAATGATCTTTATAGATAGAAGGAAGCTTCCCATTTTAGCTGATTTCACTCCGCGTAATTTGTGGAATAATTCCAGCTATGACTTTGCAGGGTGTGTAGTACACATCTTGCAAAATAAAATGATGGCAGTAAACACTGTGTACTGCCATAATTTTATATCTTAACGTTTTGAACGAAATTGTGTAGAGTAGCAGCAGAGGAATAATTAATTCAGTTTTCCCATTGAATTAGCCATAAGGACTTACAGCAGCTTGCCGAGACCTAAAGTAATGAGCTGAGTGGATCAAGACTTTTTTCCCAGAATGCGAAGATTGATCTTCGTTTTCTGACTGAGAATAGCTGGGACTTTCATAGATCGCAAAGTCAATTGCATCGATCTCCAAGATCTAATTCATCGTTTGATTTACGATGGAAATCTATGAGGAGTGAGAAACGGGACAAGAGAGGGTGAGGAGGGAAAAATGTGTTTCTGCCATATAAAGATAATTTCATATGTAAGATATTATTATCCTTCTCAGGGATAACACAATTGCCAAATAATGGTTAACACACAAAGCCACCGAGGCGAGTTTGTTTTTTGTTTTTTTGTGAGAGCTTTTCGTGAGGGATTTTTTATTTCAATTAATAAATTTGGTACCCACGTTTTTTAGCTCATACTAGAGCTTTTTTTGGTATAGGAGAAAAAGAGATATCGTCCCCGTCCTGTAGTCGAAACAGGGCCCATCCGTTGAGCGCCTTGACAGCTCGACCAACGGGGACGGGAACAACGCCCCCACCTCTCTTTCTTCGTATATAAGGATGTAAGATATTATTACCCTTCTCAGGGATAACACAATTGTCAAATAATGGTTGTCACACAAATTCACCGGGGAGATTTTTTTGTGAGTTTTTCGTGGTTGCCATTATTTAGCAATTGTGTTACCCCTGAGAAGAAGAATAATATCTGACAGCCTTATATACGAAGAGAGCGTTGTTCCGTTGGTCTACCGGTCAAGGCGCTTCGGGATCAAAGAAGGGACCCTGGTTCGACTCTAGGACGAGGACGATGTCTCTTTTTCCCCTATACAAAAAAAAAAGAGCTCCAGTATGAACTAAAAAATGTAGGTGTCAACTTTATTGATTGCAATTATTTCATATGTAACTTGAACAAAATGCCAAATTTTGGCATAACTTGTATATTTTCGCGCAAGATTCCATGACAAACTATTTTCCGTTAGCCTGTTGAGCGATGGTTGATTTGTTTGAATGTTGCAGGCATTCATGATTTTGATGTTCTCAGAAGCAAGTACATGCATATTATATTCAGTTCGGGTCAATACACATTTCACCACTTTTTCAGGGGAAATCTTTGAGATTGCATTAAATACCTCATATTTCATTAGCAAATAGGGAAAATTTGATTATTTGTGAGATTTAGGATGTAAGGACTGCAAATATAATGCTGCGTCGGTACTTACAATTTCACGAAGAATTCGCATCTTAAGGCCTAGAGAACCACCGCCCGGACTAGAGTGAGAAGTTAGTGTGTAAGCTTTTTTTGGCAACGTTGGTAGTCGAACCCGGGAATATGGGGCGCTAAGCGAACGCATTACCACTACACCACCAATAAGCAAGAGAAATTAGACTGAAACTGATTCGAAATTGATCAGGACAACTGACTGATTCGAAATTGATCGGGACAACTGACTGATTCGAAATTGATCAGGACAACTGGCTGATTTGAAATTGATCAGGACAACTGACTGATTCGAAATTGATAAGGACAACTCAGCGAAATCCAGTGTACTGTAAATCTTTGATTGAAAAGTCAAATATGAAATTCATCTTTTTGGACACTTGTAATCTTCAAGTTTAACTAAATTTAACACCGTGAGTCTTTGAAAACAACCGGCAATAGACGCAAGAAAGAGCTAAACAAAAGCATGCTATATAAGGGACGTGAAAGGGACAGGATATTAAAAGCAAATAAATGACCTGTCGGCTGGCGGAACGTGGTCGAGTGACCAAGTAGTAATCGACAGCGATAAAAAACAACAAAGAAACAGAAACCTACGGAATTTAATGTCGCTTTCGTGTATATGTATTCGTGCTGGCAAGACATTTACAGAACGAAAAGGAAGAAAGAAAAAAAACTAAATCGGTTGGTCAATCAAGCCGCAATTCGTGCTGCCTGAAATATGAACGGCTCTCTCTACCTTGATTGAAAATAAGAAATCTACAGTTTTGTTTCTGCAGGCAGACGGAAAACAAGTTGTGAATGTTGTTTCGGGGATAAGTCTTTTTCACGCTTCTCTTCATAATCGGATTGGGTGTCCGTTCCCCATTCTTGATGTCATTTTCAAATTGATAATCAAAGCCGTCCTAGTCATTTTTTTTAGTATTTTCTTTATAATTCGTACATTTAATTTAGCTTCGAACATTTAAAGGCCAGTTTTACTTCTTTATTTCTACCTTTTAATTTTAAATAAATCCTATTCAAAGCAGTAAGCCATTGTTTAAATTAGAGGAAGTAAAACCTCCAAAAATTTTAAAAT
>QLNU02015360.1:11085964-11107689 GCA_006491805.2 Dysdera silvatica
TCGTCCAGGAGACTTCTTAGTAACATAATCTATTCTGAGCTTCAGAAAATTCTGTGTTACCCAATGCCATCAACCTAATTTTCAAGCTACTGTTCAAACGTAAAGGCCATTTTCTCATTATGCAAAAATTTAATTTTTTCCAATGCCATTTAAAGCAGTTTTTCGACCCATTAACTACGCGCAAAAAATTAAATGCAGATCAAAACGAACTTATATACTACATCTAACTTACATAGTTTACACTCGTACAGAAAGTGCCGTCTATTATTTAAAACTGTATATTATAATTAAATGAAAAATTCTAAAGTGTGGTCATGAAGTTATTAAACAAATACCGATGGAGAAAACCCATTTTTTATTTTTTTAAAATTAAAATGCACTTTTGAAACGCTTTATAGTGTTCAAGTGTAAGATGAAAAGTTAATTCAAAATCTATGATATTTCAAATTAACTGTTTGAGGTAGATTAATATGTTAGGTTCAAAAATGTCAGTGGTTGTATCATTGCAGAATACAATGTAGTGTAATACAGTCCGTATTTAAATATATTCCACTTTCTTTTTTTAATTCGCTTCGACACCTCCTTCTCCACCCTTTTAATTAAAAACATTTGGAAAAGCTTTCAAACCTAGGGCCCGCGCAATAATTCTGTCTTGAATCTCTCAAACCCTTAAGCTGCCTCTGGTCCAAAATTTTTTTTAATCATTTTAGTTATGCAAAAAAAAATGTGAATCATGAAAAAAATTAAAAGAAATATAAAATTAAATATAAAGAAATTATGAAAAAAAGATGGTGAGAAATTGTGTCATGCATGACACAATTTCTCACTACCCTTTTTTTTTATCTAATTCTATTTGTAAAACAATGTGAATAATAAAACACAATTATGGTGACTTTAATTATATGCCCATTTTTTCCTTATTCATGAGTTTAATTGCATAAAACATATGCATAATATATGTATATATAAAGCATGTACAGAAAATATATATGAAATGCATGAATTGATTGTGCAATTGTTTTCCTGTTTTTTGTTTCTTGTTTCGCTAACAGAAAATTTAGAAAAGTTTCCCAAACATTGCAATTTATGAAATATTCGAAGAAAATAAATCTTTTTTCTCTAACCCACCACTTGCTTTCTAGACAGAGTGATGGTGGGGGGAGGGGGCGCTCTCTCCCTCCCTCTCTCCAAAATGGCTCAGCAGGGAGTAGGTTTGGCAAGTGTAGGATCTTTTTCACAACCGTGGGAAACAATTTGTAATAATTTATCATCCAATAGCCGATACAGAACTTGAAATCCAAAATTTCGGATTAAAAGTAGCCCTCCGTTCTTAAATTTAGAGGCTCCGTGGATATTATTACAGTTATTACGGCGAGGAGACCCAAGATAGGAAAAGTCGCCTCCCGCCCCAGCGCCTGGGAAAATCTCTTTCACGAAGTTTAGTGGTTCAGACCCTCTTTCATAAATCTACTCGCGGAAAAAAAAATCCCGGAGGGTCCTGAACATGGGGTGGGGAGGGAAAAAACAAGAGCTAGAGAAAGAGAGAGAGAGAGATACACTTTTGCTTTTGATGCAAACCTCTACCCTAGAGCCTCGAGGGAACTTCGACCCCCTCGTCATAAGTCTCAATTAGTTGTCGAGCTAAAAACAAGAGCGACGCCACAGAAGCTAATTGTGCTGTTTGTACCTTAGAACAAACCCAAGAAGGAGTTCCTGTACTGGAAAACAAACGATCAAGGGGAGGGGGTAGAGTAGGGGTCGGTTCAACAATGGCATTCAGTTCGCCAGCATGTTTGCAAACCAACATATAGTATAGTTTCGTGTGAACTAGCATACATGTCTATATATATATATATGTGTGCTTAAGATTATGACTTTTCCAGTCCTACTTCCCAGGGTCTCTGGGTCTCTGTTCATCTAGTTCTTCTGCAATGCAGATGCTCTCAGTGCATTCTGCCAAACATCGTCACAATGATATATAATATTGTCTCTCAGTCTCCTTCTCTGTTATTTGATTCTTTGTTCTTCATTTGTTGTCTCTGATAAATTTAACAATTCTTCACTGATCTGAAACGTCGAGTAGTAAATTACAATCACAGGTCGTATCCCCAGTTTCGGGTTTTGGTTTCATGAATTATTTTCTGCATGCTCAAAAAAACGGTGCTCTTCCATATTCCTCAAGTACAGAGTGTCGCTTGTACCATCATTTTAAATATTCAGTATTATTCCACGTTGGAAGCCCGTTAAATCTTGTTGACTATTTATATACCTTGAATAACTTGTTCGCTATTATTACTGAGAATTTGTTTAGTAAGTTCTATGATCTGAATAAACTGCTAACAGTGTATATTAATTAGTAATTAGTAACGTGAAACACTGTGCTAAAACTATAATAAACCATTTAAACACGACTACCACAGTCAAATTTTAACTGTGGTAGTCGTGTTTAAATAGTTTATTAGTGTATATTACTTGTTTGACATAGCAGCATTCTAAATCGTGTTAATTTTATGCCGAAATGTTTTCACATCTCCGGGATTAAAAGTAATAGTAAATATCTACAAGGAAAATATTTCAATAAATAACAAATTTCCACTTAATCTTTATTTATCTCTTACTAAATGTGTAATTAAAACAAATATCAAGGTTCAACGGATTGCTTGTACTTTTTATATAATATTTGCTCTAAGAAGGTAGATTAAAATTTCTTGTTTTTTTATATAAAATTTTAGGAAAATTGAACTAAATTTCTAAACATTATTAGTAATTATGCAAACAACATTCTTTTGATTTACAATGTATATAATGTTTATTTTTGTTTCGTCTTAAAGTAATTAAAAACTCGTAAAATATCATAATTTTATTATAGATAATTATAGTTACATTATTTAACATCCTTTGATTTTTCAAGTACCTTTACCATTTTATACCCAAAGTACAGATCAACATCCTCTGGTGATACAAATATCATTATTTTTAAAGTACACTGTACTCTAAAGTCTCCAGTATAGCCATGCGCAGAAGCTACTGAGTTAGACAAAAGCCCTTCTATTCACAAGAGTCTGCAAAAGAAAATTTCATACTTCGGGTTGTGCTGGAATTGGCTAGCTTTCTATTTCCATGCTGATATTCTTTCAACTGAGCTACAGAAATCAGTCATACATGTTCTGGTCCTTGTAATTATGACATGATTAATGAACTATCGACCTGATGATGTCAACTTGATGGAAGAATCGTCTCCTTTTTTAAACTCGTAGAAGTTGAAAAGAATTCTAGTCTGAGATGCAGTATATGGGCTCGTAAAAGTAAATGTAAGTCCACAAGTAACGCAGAATGATTTCTAATATATGGTATAAAAATACACGCCATTCCTAAAGCCCAGTGATTATGTATGTGTACGCATATTAAGTCGCTTGTGGGCAGAGCAAAATAAAAGGCCAATATCAGAATAACCTGGTAGTCTAAAATAATTTTCCTCCAAAACTTTATATTTCAAAATACGGACTGAAGTGCCAATTACAAATGCGAAGGAAGATGAGAAATATCCTTTGCAGAGCAACAGTCGCGATGTCGTATGAGTGGTAGTCACTGGAGTACGCGGTGGGGGGGATTATTGAGGACCATAACCCCCCACTGCGATGCAATTTTGTATATACACCTAAAAATACATGAAGTTGTATCTCTGTAGCCCTCATTATGAACTCTCTGCTTACTTCTATGGCGCTGGTGTAAGTACATGACAGATGCAGTTCACAGATTTTCGAAATCCACAAACAAAGCGCGATTTTAGTTAGCATTTTCAGTGGAGACTAAGAACTTCGGGTAACGGCGATTGGAGGGGCTAGGGGTGAATGATAAGCACAAGTGGAAACTTCAGAAAATTGTCCAATCAAGAAACTTCAGAAAATTGTCCAATCAAGCAATTCAGAAAATTGTCCAATCAAGTAGCTTCAGAAACTTGTCCAAAAGTAAGGCGTCAGGAACTGCTAACGGCTATTTTTTTTTTTAAGTATATCAAACATGTGTTATTTACGCCTATACTTGTTATTGCATATAAAGGAAACACCTTCATTCAAACCTGTATGTATATTTTACATAGGAATTACTATAGCAGGGAAAAAATTCTCATTCGCATTTTCTTAATTCTCATTGATTCGAGATGGACAGGTTTTACAGTGGATCAAATTTTGGTACATAATAAATGTTAAACATAAGAATTGGTCAACTTTAGGTATATCTACTGTAAAAGAAAGACTATTTGTATACATAATTTGAATAATTTATTTATGCGCATATGGAGACGAAGCAAACTACTACTAGCTGAATCAGCGAACCATAACAAACGGAGAATCAAATTGTTCGTTGAGAGAGAGTGAGGGGCCCCCTGGCACGTTTAAAGGAAACTCCATAGGAAAATGATGCTTTTCAGTTGTCGTCAATTTCTCACGTTCGTTTCCTACCGTACTTTCCTTTATATTCATAGATTTAAACATAATGTCAATTTCAAATAAAAATGACTAATAGTTGAAATTGAGCATAAATAGCGCCTGTGTGCGTAATGAATATTGTATTAAATCAACGTGTCAGTTCAGATTTATTATCCAAGAGCTGGTCAGAAAAATATATAGTTTTAAAACTAAGCCCAGAGGCATTTTATGCCTTCCTGCCTTATTCTTTTGGAGTATGGAACTCTCCATAAAATATTTAGTAAAACACTCTGTTATTGGGATTTCCTCTTTATCTAAAATTCGTTTAAATCTATAGATGAGATCATGATCTTTTAAGATGATCAGTAAGGGTTCTGATACTTTTGTATTATATAGTGCAGATAAGGTCATAATGCGCCTAGATCTGCATTTTTTCAAGGAATTTAGAGAACGAAACCCCGGACTACAAACCTGTAGAAACACCGAATCAAACAAACCCGATTTATTTACACTGCGACAAAACGAGTTACATCTACACACCTCAGGAAATCTAGCTAGTGATTGACATGAATTTTTTATATACTTGTGAAGAATGACTATTGAATATAGATTACATGTCTATTAAAGTCTAAGACATAGACGGATTGCCACTATAAATATCATATTTACGCCGAGCTCATAATGCCCAACTTAAGATCATAATCGCTAATTAATATCTCTTTAAAATATTCGACGATTATAAATACAAAAAAAAAATCTTATTCCCTTCGAGGTAAATTCCCGTTACCCAAAGATCGAGCTAATGATAAGAAAATGCCAATAATTCTTTAATAATTAGACTGAAGAAGATCGCAAAACTATGCAACAGACAGGAAATCTTGGGAAAATGACAGCTTTTTCACGCGATAGTTATTCGGACACGGGATGTCCCTTTCACCCGTCAGTATATGGTGTCCAGCATTTTACCGTCCGTTGCGTGGTGAGATCCACCTCGCCGCTTAAGCAGATAAAGAACTACTGACACTAATTATGATAAGACGTTCTCGAACACTGGAATTAGTGTCACACGCGTAACCACGTCAAATACTGCGCAAATAGAACGTCTCTATTTCACTTGCTTTCAGATGCAGAATAACAAAATAGTGTTAAAGCATTTTAAGTGGGGCTGATCTTTTAGACGAACGGAAACAACTCCTGGACTTCAGTTCCTCGTAAGAAAAATCAGCCAATGTGATTAAAAAACGATCTTTTTCCACGAACATACGCTTTATATCTTTCATATTTTATTTTCCTTTTTCTATAAAACGGAAAAGATGTTCCTCCTCTCTCTCTCTCTCTCTCTCTTTGGGGAATAATGATTTTTTCTCATTAGGGAATAAAAAGACTTTTCAACTGACATAAACACCGAAAAAACGTTATTTTAATGACTTACAAAGCGATGATAACCTATGCAGCCTTAATGCCAATTTCATAAAGTGGGCAGCATTCTGCTTGCGTTTCCATGATGCAGTTCGAATAGCAAGCATCAGAGAAAATAAACTTATTATTATAATTTTAAATTAAGGACTTTTTTAATTAAATTTTTGTATATTTTTAATTGTATTCGCAGTTTTAGAATTTCATGCTAACAAACAAGGCGAGATTCTATAGTTGTGTTTACTTATAAAAGGTTCATCCTGTTATATGAATACTGCAAATATGGAATTAGTTCCTAAGTTGAAGGAACTGAAGTAATTAAACCCTGAATTAAGAAACTTAATTTTTTTCATTTTTTAAACATGATTAGATATTTATCTAAAATTTTTAACCTGGAGCAGTACATCTTGTATGTTTAGATTAAACCTCAAGTGTTTTTAATGCCGATTTTCTATATCCAAATAGCATTTGGAGTGTATGAATATTCTTTAATGTAGATTGAATATTGCTTCCAATATCCAAACAACATGCAATCTAAAATGCCACTTCAGTAATCGATATTGGACAAGAGAGGGAGAGAGAGAGAGAGAGAGACAACCATTATCGGTTAGCTCGATGAAAGATCTTTAATTTCATTCTGTAAAAGTCAAAATATTCGCTTTTTATAAAGACATTGTGAAACAGATTAGAATTAAATTTCTACACGTGATTTCTGAATGAAGATCCTAAAAGGATGAAGAATTACAAATAAAATTATTATACGAAACATGCCCCTATGTGTGTTGAGTATTTGGCAATTGTGTTAATCCTATGTGTGTGAGAAGTGTAATAATATCTCGTACAAATCTTTATATACGAAAAAGAGGAGCATCGTTCCTGCACCTTGGTGGTCAAGATGGTTAAGGCACACCGGTTCAATCGGTGGGACTCCGGTTCAAAACCGGACCAGGGCAGTGTTTATTTTTCTTCTATACATAAAAAACTCTAGTTTCAGCTGGAAAACACGCACGTTAAACATAATATCCACCGTAAAAGGATGTTGCTAGAGCACTAACAGATTAGAAGAGCGACTAAAGTATGAAAGTTAATGTTCTAACATGCAGAAAGATTTATAAATACAACTGCTACTGAATAGGCTCTCTAATCCAAATATGGAGATTGGTTAATGTCATGTAGTATTTAATATACACACACACTTGCCAAACCTAATTAAACTTCTATACTTTTTTTATGTAATATGTTCTATTTAAATATCTGCGAAATTTTTCTTAGTGTCTTCGTACCTTATGGAAATCGACGCATGTTAAAGTCTAATAAATCTGAACCTTAGTATGTTTAAAACGTTAATTTCTATTAAAATATTTTCATGCGCAAGATATTTTGAAAAGGATGTAGAGCAAAAATATTTATCCGTGTATTGAAATAACATGACAGTATTTCCCATTATCTTCTATCTAAAGTATTCAGAATTTTGAAATTACAATTATAAATTATATGACAGAATTTACAACAGAACAATATTTGATAGATTATACAATAATTTCCGGGATACAATAGAATCCAGGATGGGGAAAGCGTCTCTTTTTCTCCAAAATTACACAAGCTCTAGTTTGAGCTGTAATTAAAACGTGGGTGGCAAAAATTATAGTATAATAAATTCCCCCACGAAAACTCACAAAATTCTCGCCCCGGAGGCTTTCTTGTGTTGACCATATTTGGCAATTGTGTTATCCCTGCGGAGGGTAATAATACCTTAACAATATTTAGAAGTTGATAAATTGTTTTTATATATGATGAGATATTATTATATTATCATCCTTCACAGGGTTAGGACAATGGTCGACACACAGCGGCATGGGGGCGGTTTTTTTTTTGGTTTTTTTGTAAATTGCTCACAAAGAAAAGAATGATTTCACGGTGCCTTGTGAAAAAAGAACCCACGACCTGTTGGTGGCCAGCCAAGGGCTCTTCCAACTGAGCTACAGACGATCTATCATCCTCCCCTTTGCGAGCGCATATAAAGCTGGAAGAGTCCTTGGCCGGCTACAAAGAGGTCGTGGGTTCGGTTCCCGCCAGGCACCGTGAAATCATTCTTTTCTTTGGGAACAGTTTACAAAAATAATACGCCCCGATGGCTCTGTGTGCCGACCATTTGACAACTGTGCTAACCCTGTGAAGGATAATAATATCTCATATATAAAAAAACAATTTATCATCTAATATTATTACATTATCAGCAATGATGAGAAAAATTTCCCCGTATTTATACTTATTTTGGTTACGAAAACATATTAAAAATAGTAATACAAATTTTGAATGTGGCAATTCATGAAATGTTCGACTCTTAACTCCAAAGTGTTACAATATACATAATTTTTCTTATCCCTCTGCAACATTTTTAACCTTTTAATCTGCTTCAGTTTATTAATTTTTATTCTAAATTAGCAAAATATCGGTTTAATATATATATATATAAACAATGAAGTTACATGAAATTCTGGTAAATGGCCAAATAAATATAATTTAAAGAACTTTCCAATAAATTAAAGCAAATAATTTACCTAATTGAAAACATCAATTTATTGTTTATATTTCAATTTTCTATCACGATTTAAAAAGATGTCTATAAAATGAAAGAATTTTCATTTAGATTTACCATACTTATCATTTTTTGATAGCAGCTAAAAATATAATTCAACTTTAGAAGGAAAATTAATATTTTGACAGATGAGCAGATTAGTCAAATATATACCAATTATCTGCAAGTCACATTTGTTATGTGTATATATATATATATCCATAACGATTTCCATGCTGTACGTAAAATGCAGTATAGGAAAAAGAACATAGAAATATATTTTAATATTTCTTAATAATTAATTGAAATTCTTTTATCCTTGGAATTCCTAGTGCATGACGGCGTTGTGTTGACGTTAAAAACATGGACAATGCGATCGCTTCATTTGTCAGTTTCACATTAGTATTCTATGACACTTTATCGTGTTCGCAGCTGTAAATACTATCTGAAAGTGACATCTTGTAACTGTCATAAGTTAGAATTAATTTTTACCGTAATTGACCACTCTTTTAAAAGCATATTAGATTTCCAAACAATGACAAGTATTGCAATTTTGGTAGAAGGATGAGTATTACAAACTGGAATAACGACACGAAATAATTTGCAGTTGCTAATAAATTTATTCTCTTGATAAAAGAATTTTAAAGTAAATTTTTTTTAGCAAGACGTGAAAACAAAAGCCCGTTACTTGTTAAAATTTAACCTGTTAAAAACTGTTAAACCTGTTAAAAATTTACCCGTTACAGGGTAAATGTTTAAAAAAAAGAAAACATTTTTTGAAAAATTTATATAACAAATATTAGAATTAATAAGTAATACAGCAATGAATACAATAGATACAGTTGTAACAACTTAAGTTAATTTTAAACATTTTTCGAACGCCATGTTCCATAGATATGTTCAAAACAGCGAGCATGAACACTGTTGCAACACTGTTAGGAATGCTTCTTTGGAAGATGTCTAAAAGCCATCGAAAAAAAAAACCCGTTAAAAGTTAAATTACATTGTTACACCTATGCCTATTGTGTTTATTACTGTATTACTTATTAAGTATATCACACAATGAGTTGATCTCCAATTTAAAATGTTAGGGCATTTCTAAAGTTTTTTGGTTATCTTGAAATATCATTGAGGTGATGCTCGTATTTTAATGTGTTGCACTTCACACGAATGTTTCAAATATTTCTTTGGTTAAATAGCACTGACTCCCCTAATAATCCTTACTTATTTTATTGTTTGTATTTTATAATTAAAATACAGCTGAAATTATCTTGCTCCAGCACCTTCAGTTTTTCAATTGATTCGAACCTTTGTCGTATAAGGAATTGAATCTCCTACTATGGCTTGGTTGAAAAAAGGTAAGTGCTTTCTAAATCAATGAGATTCAAATCCAGAATATAGAGGGTGTCCTAAAAGGACTGACGGTTTTTAAAAATTAATGGAAAAAAAAACCGGTGGCAGTTATTAAAGTTACTCTTGCGGAAAATTAATGTGTGAGGACAGGATTTATTTGTGTGTGTTTTCGTGAGTTAGTACTAACCGATTCAAGGTTCGGATGAATCATCCAATGTATTGAAGATGGCCACAAATTTGGTGCAAGATTTGAATGAAAGGACTTGAATTCACTGTCTCTTTAAGAAACATGGGCCCAATGATGCCTCTGTTGGATACAGCTGCCCATACTGAAATTTTTTATGCATACAGTGATCGTAGAATGTACACATGAGGGTTCTCCGTTCTCCAGATTCGCCTTCGCACATTGCATGTCGCTTACAGAGCTGCAGTGACATTTTTAATTTGGTATTGATTCAAGGAAGCATACTAAAAGAAATTCCTGTCCTTACAAATTAAATTCCTGTAAGAATAATTTTAATAACTGTCACTGATTTTTCTTATTAATTTTTAAAAACTGTTAGTCTTTTTTAGGACACCCTGTATATCCGCACGATAAGTCAACACGTTACCTTTACCAGTACGAGATTTATATATAGGCCAAGCAAGCCCGGACCTAGGCGCCTTGTAGGAGCCTGGTGCTATTTGTTTAGGCGTTATTTAAATCTTAATTTTATGGCCCAAAGTTTCGTATATTTGTATATTTGCATATCTACATTTGGATTTTTGGTCATAATACTGTCTAAAGACTCCTTTGATCTATTAAAGTTACGATTTCCACGTTTGGGCTCCTACTTTTTTTTCTTTAGTTCATATGCCCTTAGATAATAAAGTCACCTTCACACATTTCGAAAACCTGCTGGAGTCTACTGAGATAACAATTAGAAATTTTTTTATTTTCTACTTGAATTTTCCTTTCAACTTGCTAACAATTTGCAACGTCAAATGGCCATACCACAAGCTTGAAACTTCAATAAAAGCGCTTAAATTCTCTATGTATATATTTTTTAAAATTTTCACCAGAGAATTCATGCATCTCCCTTAGTTATCCATACTATCTTTTCGACCTAGAGACTCCTAAAAATATTAATTCCGAACTGCTCTCTACGCCATCTCAAGTCAATTTCATGTATATGCATAAATGGAGAAATTGAAATGAAAAGGGACATTAATCATGGAACAAAAGATCATATGGTCAGTGTGAGAATTAAAGTGGCGTGTAATTAATAAGTGTATGAGATTTCGTTGCTTAAATTTTTTGTCATAAATAACTGCTGCCCTTTGAATGGGTAATCCATTCTAGATGCAACGCTTTCTTACAAAAATATATACCTTCCAATGAGAAGGATTTAGGATTTTAAGATTTGATTGATTTCTTTATATTATAACGAAACACCATAAGTGTTAAAGTTTTGAATAAATTTTTCCATTTATTTCTTTAAGAAATAGATGGGAAAATTTATTAGCTCATGTGGATAAAAAGAAACAAATCAAGAGAACAAATCAGTTTTCAGATCAATTTCTGCAGAGCGAAACTTGAAACAAATTAACATTAAAAAAATGTAGCACCAAGGTAGGCAACTCGAAAGTTATTTTCGAAATGCGTTATCTAAGCTATATTTATTTCCATGTCATCCTTATAAGGTTAGTATTGTAGCTATTTATATTGTCTTGAACATTATAAATAGCTGTCCTAGAAGGTGAATATTGTAGCCATTTATAGTGCCTTGAACGAACGTATTACACAATTTTTTTTTAATGAAACGCGCAAAAATTATTTTGCAGTGACTAAAAGCATATTAAAATATATAAAATCTCGAACATATTTTAAAGAAATATTTCCATGTTGTAAAACCTTATGCAGCCATTTGGAGTTATCAAACAAAAAATATTTGGAAATTTTCTTCTAAGTAAGAAATATTTGACCTCAGTTAAGTTTTATAATATTTTATGAAAACTTATTTACAAATAAAATTCAAATGGGCTTGAAAATTTTGGAATGAAAAATGGAAACAGTAAATGCGTCCTTTTTTCATGAAAAATTTAAAAAATTGCTCTTTTAAATTAGTGGGAATGTCTCTTAATCTTTACTTATGAATGCCGTAAGAACTTTTATGGTCTTTACTACACATTACATTCCTTTACATTTAGAATAAAAGATCGATGAATCTTTTGATTTCGACTTCCCATGAAATTGACACGATTTCCTAAGGCAATAAAAATTGAAGTAATAATTATTTTACCCTTTTTCCATAGTCTGCATTTTTTAAAAATGTTGAAGGTTAAATTTCACGGGTTTAAACAAAGCATAAACGAATTTGAGCACGAAAAACATACCCACGAGATAAAATAGCTTTTTTTTTTTTTTTAAATGACCAGGACAGAATTCATGGATTGTATCGAATGTTTACACGTCCCGATGCACGAACACATAGAATATACACACCCTATTTTAGATTATTTTTTATTTTTCTGAGAAAAAAGGTCCCTCACTATGAAAGTACGCTGTCTGTTTCCACGTTAGGAAACCGTCATCAGATTTAGATATTGATTTGTAATCGGTTGTTTTACAACATATTTGCGCGTTTTTATTAAGAAGTAATTATAATGGCAACATATATTTGTAGCATTTTAAATTTATTCATAATTATGGCAGACATGTGCAGATTTGTCTCATGTGTGCGCAACCATGTGCCTACAGCTCTGCACAATGAGAAATAATGTTTAGTTTGTAGGCGATATACTGCACTAATCTAATAGAAGAATAATTTCACAGCAATATGTTTGCTGTATATGCATTTTTAAGAACCTCGTGACTAGGTAGTCTCTCCAGGTGCTACTGCTTCACCTAAAGACTTAATCTGTATTCCATATATTCATAAAATTTCAATCAAGGTCACTTTCATCCTACAGGAATTCAAATTTTGTGTTATCTGCACTGAAACTAACAAAATGGGATTTTTATTTTAAAGATGCTATCCCGGATTCTAACAACGATGGGCTTTACTCTATCCCATATATATGTGTTTATATATATATATATATATATATATATATATATATATATATATATATATATATATATTAGCCAAATACAAAGAGCACTTGGTCTCAGATTGAAGGAACAAGAAGTTTATATCAGAAAACAAGGGTTTACAAATCTGCTTTAGACAAACCTTCTTGGGAATTTGGACACAAATTTTCGTTATTCCATGCGCGAATCATTGAATATCAACTCAACACTTGATCTTAATTTCTCTTCGACTTAACCTCACCTTATCCCTGGTATGGGGTAAAATGAAACACTTCACAAATTTTTATACAAAGTTTAATATTTCCATAAAAGTTCATAATAGCGTAAAACTTTAAAACCAGTATAATATGTGCTATAATAATATATATTAGGGTGATAAGCAGGGACCAATTCTGATAATTTTTTAAATTATCTACCTGATATAAGTAAAACTAATTCAAGTGTTAAAGTCTTCAAGTGTTAAAGTCCTCGTCTTGTCCAGGATTCCTCCTACTAAAATGACATAAAAATCCTGTTTTCATTCGATAGACATTTCCAGAAAACGAAGAAACAAAATTTTCTGTAACATTTCCATCATAGGAAAAGAATATTGCTTTCTAAACAGTTCGTGTTTGAAAAATTATTTAACTGAAACTTTTCCATACGAAGATGTGACATAATGTCAGTTTCATATACGTCAGAAGAACTGTGGAAGGTGTAATGTAACCCTCGTGTGTATTTCTTTCTTTCTTTCTTTCTTTTGGCCTAAGGACAACAAAGGAAATGCTGCTCAAGAATCTACTATATTTTGAGAGCTCACAACCTCTATTGGCTACGTAATCAAACCACAGTTACGAATTGTATAAAAACTGAAAGCGCTCCGTATTAGCTAACTTAAATTTTCCGCCCATTGAATATAGACACATTACCTCTGTATCATCATAAATTAGCTTCTAATAAGGGACATCGTTAGTAGATTATACGATGTCACTAAATCCTGTCAGTTACATCGTAATGATGCCCATTTCATTAATGCAAAATTATGTAGCACTTCAGGAGCTACATCTTAACACACGTTACTTCAATATATTTACATATTTTAGATGGTTTATAACCTGATTACATAATTGCGTGATGGAACTGAAATTTATTAAATATTTCGACACACTTTTTATTCACCTTTATGCAATCTATTTCACGCTTTCATACCTAATTTTGAAATTTTTTGGAGAAGTTTGCAGTGCTCCTTTTCCGTCCGAGGATAAATAGCAGTCTGGGATAGCTCTCATTTCTCAGCTTAATTTTCGAATTGTATAAGCCGGTTAAGCTAGCGACCATTCGAGTTTCTCGATATCAGCACATGTTAAGCTTTAAGCACGAGTTCCTTTAATGTTATTTCAATGGCCAGGTTGAAAGTCTAAATATTAAATTCGTAAACTTGTTTTGCTTACTCTCATACAATTTAATGCTATAATTTGAGATCATCAGACATGAGGCAACACAATCAAATTAATTCGGAGATGCCATCAATATACAATAATCACTCGTAAAAAGGCCAACACCACACATTGAATTTCCAGGCTAGGAAAAACGAATTTTTAATGAGTTTAATATTTTTAAATCTTTGCACGTATGTTTAATAATGATTCTACTGATTGATTATTACATTTCGTTCCACCATGCTGAAAAAAACAAGCCACACGACAAATTTTGTTTACAAAGATGGGCTGTGGGTAGATGGGGAAAGTCGGACAGCTCACAGGAATTTGGATCATCGACGAAGATGAACGTTTACGCTTGTTTAGCCGCGTAAGGATAGCTAAGTCATGCCGTATTGGGATCTGGAAGTTTCCGAGGAATTCGAACCTTGGCTGTCGAGAGAACCAAACCCCGGGTTACAGCGGCATAAAAACGATACGCATTTTCCGTACAATTGGAAGTGAAACAGTATAAACAACACGCAAGTCGAACATGTTATCATTACACAGGGTGTCTCAGCACCAGGGTTACAAACTTCTAGGAGGAGTAGGGTACACCTAGATGACTCGGAATCACATAGCAATGGTGATCGCAAACCAATCACAGCGCTAGTTCTAAAACCGTCCAGCATGCACAAATATTTACAACCAGTGCGTGAAAAGCGCCAGATAAAACTCAGGTCAGCTGCTCAAGTGCATAGATGATTAGGACATCGCATTTTGCGCTTCTCATGCACTGGTTGTCACTATTTGTGCATGCTGGACGGTTTTAGAACTGGCGCTGTGAGTGGTTTGCGACCAGCATTGCTATGTGATTCCGAGCCATCTAGGTGTACCCTACCCCCTACCTAGAGGTTTATAACCCTGGTACTAAGGCACCCTGTATAAAGCTACAATGATGAACAGAGTGAAAATTGGTATGGCTTCATCCTATGTGAACGGGTCAATACTTTTTAAATCCCAAAAATTTTTTCAGTTAAAATGAGATTAAAGATTGATCTAAAAACTCACAGAGCGACAAGAATTATTTCCCCTCTTCCTTGGGCTTGGGCGCCCATATGGGGGGCAGGGAGGGGCTCGGGTCCCCCCTTAGCCGTTTAAAAATTTGATTTCCCTGATTCTGCTATGCATTTACTTTCAAAAGTTTTATAGTCACATTTTAAAATAAGGTACTTTTTAGCTCATTACTAATTGTCAAGCAGTATCAATTATTTTTGTAGCGTTTTGGTATCTTGTACATTCACTAAAATTCTCGACAGCTTTGAGAAGGAGGTAATAATATTTCTCAGACCCCCCCTAAAAGTGCTCGTATGGACGCATATACCCATAGGCGTACGCAGAAATTTCGTAAGGGGGGTACGGGCTTAATGGGGGGTTACAGAGCTACAACTCACATATTCCTATGTTAAATATACAAAATTTCATTGCAACATCCCTCTGCGTACACCAGTGCCTCCCCCTGTGATTTTCCCTTCCCCAACTGCCTTTGATTTTACATATTTTAAGGGAATATGGGAGTTTTAACCTACTTATTTAACGTAAAATTTACCCTTCATTACATCATTAATTACAGAAAAACTACTTACATTATCGTAAAAAAATTTTTGGGACCTGATAAACATACTTATGCTTAGAATAAAAATGTATTTACTATTGTTTATACTTTATAATATTTTTTTATATTAACTTATATATATCACCAAGAAATTCTTTTTGAAAAACACACCTTGCCAGCATCTGCAAGACAACTTGAAAAGGAAACAATGTATACATTAATTTATTAAATAAAATTGATAACAATAAGTATGTCTGTAAAATAAATTTACATTATTGCCATAATTAAAGTTTAATTATACCTTTTTTTAAATTACTAAATATGAAATACCCAAAAATGCCATAAATATACATATATACTTGGGACCAAATACTAGAAATTTTTAATTAAATGAGCTAAGCTTAATTCATTTTATAGCTATTAAGGTACTAAAGATATGTGAAAAGTTTCGTATTTATATATCACATAGTTCTTTCTTAATCTGGGATGAATGAGAAAAAAACGATTAAAAATGACGTTACAAGTAAGATAATGTTAAGCCACATCGGTTTCACAAATTCAAACGTAACTTCTGAAATACTTTAGGTAAAAACATAGTTTTGATCTTAAATTGTTCATAGGAAATGGAAGAATTTTTTAAAAATTTAAAAAAATTTTGATATTTTGAAATTTAAAACTCCTATGTTCCCTTACGTGCCCCAGCTTGCGATAAATATCCACAGCAAGAGCTAATTACATGAAGGTAACCTTTATATAATGCTTATAATTTATCTTTTACACGTTGTTTGGCGCTTCATGGCATTTGTTGTCCTTGACCCATAAAAATGAACCAATCTATTGATCACGAAAGTAGCTATATTTTTGCGAAAGACTAATTTAAGTATGGATAATGCGAAATCGAGTAAACTCATATCTGATATTCTGGCGTCTATTAGCAATAATTGGAATGTTGGTTATTTATTATTGCAAAAAATCATTCACAAATTAATAAATTAATTATTTAATTAATTATCGATAATTGAGGGATATTGTTGCGTCTTTAGCACGCAAATATTCAAATCAAAATGAAGTTTGTCAATGGTAACCTTAATATATTTAGTTCGTTTAATTGTTGAGTGATGGCGGAGGAATATAGCTGTCCGCTGCATGATATTCCAAATTTAAATAAATATTTTTTTTTTATAAGATCGAGTCCATGTACTTAAACATACAATTGCAAACTACAGAATGCGAATTTTTTCGATTTTAAAATAAATATATCATTAATATAATATTATATATATTCGAAAATATTATTGAAAGATAGTCCCTTAAGAGTCCGCATTACTTAACGGCTAGATTCTTAACAATATAACAAAAGTAAATAGCTTCTGTATTATCGCGGCATTCCCAGAAATCAAGTATACATTGCAACAGTATTGTATTGTATTTACTTCATGAAAGTAATATTTCATATCAGTTTAGTATAAAAAATTGTGCAGTTGGGCGAACTTTCCAAATTATCGCGTTTAAAGCCTAACTAACCTCTTGAGTAGCAAAAAGCGCGAAGACAGACAATTTACATTATGACGATAAATACCATTTTGCCTATATAGGAAAAAGATCGAGAAAGTGGCAAAAAATAATAGTAATACGAAGAAAAAAAAGGATGGACATATATCAAATACAAAAAAATATATCTGCGCAATGAAGTATTTCATATTAAAAAATTACCTTTTAGTTACTGTACGTTCACAAAAAAAAGAAAAAATCTGGTGAAAGGCCAGAAACAACAGGTGTCGACTCCACGAAACCAGTTTTTCAACGGACTTCTTCTTGTGAACGGACAATAGGTGGATGCTTTATAATCAATTTTTTTGTTTTGAGGCGCAAGCAGCAAGGTCATGCAGCGCCAGGACCTGCAGTTTAGAAAAGTGAACCTCTGCTGCTAAGGGAAACAAAACGCGGGCAAAAAAAACTGCACACGTTGTATATTACCACTGGGGGTCGAACCCGGGATAACGACAGGATGGACGAGGGCGTTACTAACACTGTAGAGAGTTGTTCATACATTTTTCTAAACAATATAAATTTTTAAGGTCCGGGAGGTAAGTCCTGGATTACAGTTAGTCCGTAAGCTTTCACTTTTGAGCTCCGTGGAGAATCGAACCCTGATAGACGCACACTTGGTGAAAGCGCTTCCATTGGGCTCGCCTAACTTTGATAATCAAATTGGCGTTGTTCTATCTGAGATATTACTAGATTTAAGCAACATTTTGGACATAAATATGATATATATATACCCATGTACTCGGTATTTTATACCGAGTAACATATCCCTTACACAAGTGTTAGATGCACCTGTACAGAATTTGAGGTGTATGTGCTTTGAAATTTTAAGTTCCATCGGTATTTAAAAAGAGGGGATCACCATCTTAACGTTGCCTCCAAACGGCGATACGTTTGCAAACGTCCATGCATTTGCAAATGTTCAGGCTTGTACGAATTCAAACTTGAAACCAATGGACACAAAGTTATAGATCTAACCACCGAGTTACGCAAAAATGTGAAAGTCTATGCAAAAAAAACCAACTGTAATTAATAAGTTAAGATGTAACTTTTTCTTTTTCAAATTTAAAGGGAACAGAAACTTCACATTTTCAACAATTCACATTAGAAACTTACCGTTTGGTGGCAAGGCAATTTTGAGCAGATAAACGATGTCTCTCGTGCATTAGGTTTTTCGTTTATTCTCCCTGCAAGCGATCAGCCAGTAGCTTTGTTCTTGGACATTCGAGAACGTACACTGATAGGGCATGAACCGTAGTTTGCCAAAGATTTATGGTACCTCTGTAACATTCAACCACCATAACCAAGAACTCATCGTACACCAAGTGTTCGTTCACTAATTTTCCAATAATTAGGTAGCGGATTGGCAAAGTGAGAAAATAGAGATATGAAATGAAACAAGAAAGCTTTGTTCATTAACTCAGAGTATCACTTCATAGTCGATAGAACGTACTTCCTGAAGTAACCCCGGTTCTTTGAACACCGACTCTCCTTCTCCTATGGTACACTGAATGAACTTGAGCATGCAATTGAGAGTATCCAAATGCTATCCTGTCATTTCTGGGAAAGAGATTTTTTGGGCACCAGGATGGTGTTTCCATGTTGCTATTACGAGCCTTAAAGACACCTGTTTGATTTAATACTTTTGGAGACATTACAACGTTGTGGATGGGCACCAGGATGGTGTTTCCATGTTTCTATTACGAGCCCTAAATGTACCTGTTTGATTTGATGCTTTTGGAGACATTGCAACGTTGTGGATGGGCACCAGGATGGTGTTTCCATGTTGCTATTACGAGCCTTAAATATTCCTGTTTGATTTGATGCTTTTGGAGACATTGCAACGCTGTGGATGGGCACCAGGATGGTGTTTCCATGTTGCTACTATGAGCCTTAAATATACCTGTTTGATTTGATGCTTTTGGAGACATTGCAACGTTGTGGAAATAAAAGTCCAGTAATAGAAAAAATGGATCTGACCAAACTACTTTAAGACAAACGGTTACGAAATTCTTTACGGTGACCATGTATGTATCTTGATACATATCCAGCATGGATTCTTTGCTGTGGTCTACATCCAGGATAGTTGCTGCTGACGATCTTGCGATATGTTGGTTGATGTTGAGATCAGAGGTTTCTGCGGAAGGATGTGAGGCCAGGGCAATCTCCTTTCACCATCCCTTCTCCAGTAATCGCTCTCCACACCGTCTTCCTACATATTTAAAGGTAGTTCAACATGCAGTAGTTTGAGAAAATTGGCTCTTCGATTTCCCCCATTGGCTGCCGTGTATAAGTGCGAGAGTGGGAGAAAGATCCTTGGGAGATAATTAGCATAATTTGAAGGGATCATATGTATTGAGGCGAGTTATCGATAGCGTTTGCAATTTGGCGATCATCTTGGAGGCTTCGGAGGGGTAAGAGGAAGAAACCCCACACCTAATCATCATCTTTTACTCAAGACAAAGGAAGGCCAGGTTTTTAGCCACGCCAGATGTCTGTTCTTAACCATTCTCGAGTCTTCACCCTCTGCATCGATACGTAAACGATTCTATTGATCACGATATTCTCCCATTTTTACACTGTCTCTCCGATTGACGAAGTCCCGTTCCAGCCTCTTTTAGACGATATAAGTAACCAGTTGATGACATCAGAGTGTTAACCGACGGAAAGGAGAATAATCATGCCGAGAAAAGTGCTAAACTCCGAACGGGATAAAAGAGAACACGAATCGTGACGTCAGCAATGAAAGGCCGCGATTAAGGCTTAATTTTACAAATGTATATCTACAAGCCTGTGTACGTTGAGGGGAGAAGACGGAGCCCACATGAGGAAACAGGTTCGAGTAATTATCCGGTCTGTGAGGAGTGAGAGTTCGAAGTGCTCAAATGCGTGATTCACTCTTCTTTCATAGTGACGCATTGATAGTTGGGGAGAGTTTTAATTGAACTCCAAGAATTATTATTTACAAGAGACAAATTCTAATCTTTTCTCGGTGCTAACTGCGGCGAATAAACTGAAACGGAAGGCTTCCTTAAATTGAAAGAGCGAAGTGAAATTTGTTTGATTTTCATTTCCTTTGGTCGTGGGCAAGTTCATTTCCTTTGGTTTGGTGGCAAACAACAGAAAAATACCTTTTTTTTTTCGCTAAAATTACAAAACTTTAAAAAGAAAAATTAGGGTAAAAATGGGGAAATTAAGCACACAGCTTCTGCAAAAACACTGTAAAACCAAAATTAATGCAACAACAAAATACGCAATTCATTAAAAAAAGACGTTGAAATGCCACATATGTCTAATTTAGGCTGAATTTTTATTTGAGAGTAAAAAGTAATAATATAAAAAGTATAAATAGATATATTATTTTATTACAAAATTTTCATTCAATTTTATTTTTTAATTTGAAGAAGATTATCAACATTGAAAATATCATTATAGTGCTCAAATAATTTTACAGTTAAAAACCTTTAATAGACTATTTAAATGTTTCCTTTGTTTATAAGGATTACCCGCAAAACAGAAATTTTACGTTCTGATATAATATCAGCTGACTTGCCCTATCTCTAAATAGATTCCCAACACCTTTTCTAAAAAATATAAATTGTACAGAATATTAACTAACCATAAACGATACATGATATTCGCTAAAGAAGGAAAATATTACCGAATATTAATTAAAGGGTACAAACATTATCGAATATTAATCGAAGAATATAAACTGTACCCTGAGACTATTAACTAAAGGATATAAATCTTACTCCGTGACTGTTAACTAAAGAGTAGGAACCAAAGAGAATATAAATATTACACAAAATATTATGTAAACGGCACAGTATGTTAAGAGCAGACTATCAGTTAAAAATATAAATAATATATGGAAAAAATATAAATATGCAGGTTAAATACACAGACGTAATTTGCTTTTTAACTTAGCATGAGAAATAAAAATATGCATGTAAAGATGCTTTTACATTTGGTGACAGACAAAATGTTTTACGAGAGCGAGATAAAGTGATTTTTGTTCATAATGAAATATTCTTACATTGGCGTACGCAGGGGGGTGTTGATGGGGTTGTAACCCCCCACTGAGCCTATAACCCCCCTTATGAACTTTCTGCGTACACCTATGTATTCTTGTAGCGTAAAGTATATGCCACCAAGCTTTAATTTAGAAAAGCTGTGTATCTTGTATTGTGATAAATTTAACAGATTTATGATGGCATGAAAAGGATATGTACAGTTCGCGAAAAAAGTATAAGGACAAGCGAAAACCCGCCAAATCTAGAAATCTTTTAGACGGAAACGTATGCAAATTTCTTAA
>QLNU02015360.1:11107789-11128450 GCA_006491805.2 Dysdera silvatica
CTGTAATTTTGTGTTAATTTGGTTATAGAAATTCTAAATATTTAAAATTCAAGAACGGCTTTAAATTATATGAAGACGGGAAAACTATGTGTAAAAGTGAAATTTTGTTTGCTAAACTGAATTACGCGAAAAATTTACATAGATCTTAAAAAGCTATCTATCGGTTTTATAAGGCTACTTTAAAATGTTATAAAATTCATTTATATTTTTAATATTTTCACCTTTTCATATAATCTAAAATTTTTACTAATTCCTAATAGTTGTTAGCATTGGCGCAACTAGCTAGCCTCAAAGTGTAGGGGTTAATTTTTTTTCGAGGTGGGCCATAATTTTCACCTCAATGGTCAGCACATACTATTTATTACCTGGGTGTTACATTGAGTAAGAAATTTTCAAGGGGGTAATATTTTTATAATGGGGACACCCCCCCTAGCCCCCGTAGTTACGTCAGTAGTTGTAAAATAAATAGGAACAGGAAAGGCCGCAAAGGAAATATTTAGAAGGAGAGGTCCTAAATTTGATTGCGCCTGGGGCCTCTCACGTGTCGAAACCGCCACTGGTGATAATTCAAATAAGTCAAATGTATGTGCATATATAAATATCGGAATATATAAATATTAGGTATGGCATCGTTTGACTAGCAACGTTAACCAACCTATTAGTTATAACATTTTGACGAAAATAGCCACGTTTTATTAAAACGGCCATCAATGTTTCTAAAATTAAACTACAATAATTTGTGTTTTATTTTTATTTATTTGTGGTAATATATATCTCGTAAAAAAGCATATCGGCGATAAATATATTTATCTTACTATATGAAATAAAATATTGAATGCTCATTACAAACAAATATTTATACATTTAGGTTTAAGGTTCTGTTTAATATGTTTGTAAAATTGTGAGTAATTAAACTTGCGTCAATTTCAAAAGTTGAATTCGATAACAGATACTTTTCTTTATGCGACGTGTCTATTTCAATGTTAGGTAGATGGGAGAGACATTAGTCTCTCGAAAATGCTATTGAAATATTCGTGCATAATCTCGTTTAGAAGTTCAATTTTCAGAAAGCCAAGATTGATTTCAGCATTCCCTTTTTCTCCTCCTTCCTTTTCCTTTCTAGAAAATTCTTTCTGATAGCTCATGAAGGATTTAAATCACTTCCGATTAAAATATTTATCAGGACACCTTTTAAATTTACGGATAAAAGCGCGATTTCATAAAATGCTGTCAATTTCTCAGTTTTGGTAAATATTCTTCAGACACAAAATTGTCTTGTTCAATTATTTAATCTATCATATTTCATGCCTGTCAGACTATTTATTCGGTTGATAATATAGTTATTAGAGTATTCGACGCGGGGATTCGTCTTAACATCATATAATATTTATTATTATATTATAAAATCTTGCATTATGCGATTAAGTCAAATAGCGATGTACTGCGTGAAAATAATGAGTAAAATAATAACACAAATTCTCGCAGTTAAATTTTAATATCTTTCATTTTAACACCTAATTAGAATGACAACAACTGACAATTGTTATCATTCTGATGAAAATAGCCACATGCTATTGAAACAGTTACCAATTGTATTAAACTTTTACTGAGATAATTTGTGTTATTATGTTATTTCATTTGATTTATTATGCGATTAACTCAGATTATGAATATTTCTTAAATTGTTATATGTCCTCATTGTTTTCCTTTTTTTGGCATGTATTATTATGCAGTGAGCAATTAATATTAACCAGTAAATTTCATACAATTTCTTTTGAATAAAATCACATTAACTGCTCAGAGAACATTCAAGTATTACGTAAGCAATATTTTGGCCATTTTATACCTCCCTCCTGGTAAGCAAAAATTAACATTGGCTAACATAGGAAAATAAGCACAACAGCAACCCTTCTTCCCCCCCCCCCAGATGTGCTTATGTAATACTTAAACTCTTCCTCATGAGTAATTAATATAAGTTTCCTCAAAAGAAATTAATCAGTGATACACAGTGTATAAAGTATTGAGCCCGTGTTTGTGATATTATAATCAAAAGTCGGCTATGCATATATAGAAGACGTCTCAATTGGTCAGTTGTTAGGACCACGGCTTTTGAATTCACTCGATCCATATTAAGCATACGTAATTAAATCGTACAATTAACTCGTGTAAGTCATATGTAATGTCTTGGATTATACGCAGCGTCTTAAAACGTAAAATATGCAAATATAAAAGACAGTTTAATATGAATTATGCCATTTAGTAGCATTGTGCTGCAAAGTACATATGTAATATTTATGAAGAGAGAGACAGTAAAAGATTGCTCGTTTAGATCCACTACAGACCAAATCGAATGAAAATTGAACAGCCATTGTACATTCGCAGTTTTTCTTCCATATCTTAGTTTCAGGTTTTTATAAAAAAAAAAAATAATGGTTACAGTTTGGAGGTTACACCAAGACTTCTATCCCATCTTTGTTGGTTCTACGGGCAATTCTGAAACATAAATCTCTAAATACGGCAAAAAAATGAAAATGATTGATTTGCCATGTTTTTGAATAAACAGTGTGTTAAAATTAATCAACAAAGCGATTATCATGATTATTTCATTATCATCAGGCCGATGCTTCGCAACTGATTGCTTTGACAGTTCAAAAAAAAAAAAAAAAGATGATCAAATAAAGTGTTTTTTGTTGACACGTTCTCGTCATTTCCATGTCAATTACATCCTTTTATAAAGGGCATAAAATAATAAATTAGGACTCGTTTCCAAAACAGTGAAAGTGGCATAATCATTCTGTTAAAACGACTCACGTTTGAATAGAAATTGAGTACTCTCTCATCGAAAAGATAACTGAGTCGAAATTGACAAGGAGTAGGTTATGTAACATACAGCATAATCTACCGTAATACGTGCATCAAGGATTTATCAACCACATGGGACTAAAGGTTAAAATCCTGCGAACTTGACCGGACTTCCCGCTTCTGACCATTGTTTCACAGCTTATCAGTTGCATTTGCGGTGGAGATGATTTACAAGAGAATTCTTGGCTTTTCTCCCTTTCTATGTTCTATCGAGACATGCTAATTATTGATCGTACATTTTTTTTAAAGGATGTGAAACAGACGAATAGAAATAGACATATTTCCATTAATGCAAGCTATAACGCAAACATTTTGTGAATAAACACATGTAGAATATGACCTTCTGACTTTCATCTAGTCAATATCAGTCTAGTCAATATAAGTTGATCGTCAACTCGTAGCAGTGGACATTAATTCTTTATAAGCCGGATGTCTTTTTTAGGTACTTAGTTTTTAAAATGACGAAGCTGTTTTTGATCTTATTAATTTTTAAATTTAAGTGTTACTTTTATTTATATAACAACAGTAAAATACGTTTGTTTATTTAAAATAAACGTGGAGTTTAAATAACAATATCTTTTCAATGGAAGAACGAACGTTCCCATGTTATTTTAGCTTTTACAACGTAGGAAAAGCTAAAGTCAATTATTAAAACGTTCTACTTAAATGCAGGGTGATGCAAAGAAACTTTGCCTTCTTACGGAACTCTAGCGGGGGTACGAGTTTTGACGCACTGAGATGGGGAATTCCAGGGTTCATGGCTGGAAATATACGCTAGGGATATACGCTCTATAACAAAAAATTCGAGGAACCGTAGTTGTCCGATTGTAATGAAATTTCGTATGCAAAGACATTTTGACCGAACATGCAAATGATTAAAATTTGGTGTCCAATGAATGAATAGCGGGAACTCCAGCGCATCGGAACTGCGCATTCAGCAGGTGTATATAAGGAGCGATTCTCAATATGTGGTCAAAATTTCTGTTGCATTTTGACTGCGGATATCTTACGTCGACTGTAACAATGCCTCGCCGAAAGATTCGTGCTCATTACGAGCATATGTCAGAGTTTGAAAGAGGTCGTGCTATCGGATTGAAAGAGGCTGGTTGGACGAATCGAAGAATCGCTGGACATGTGGGTCGAAGCGATGCGGCGATTGGACGGTGCTGGCAAGAGTGGGTCAACAACGGCAGATGTCAGCGTCGGGACGGCAGCGGTCGACCTAGGGCCACAACAGAACGGGAAGACAGAGCGATTGTCAGAGCAGCTGTCACAGCACCGGATTCGTCGTTATCAACTATCCAACGTGTGGCCCGCACACATGTGTCCAACATGACCCTCTGCAGACGACTGAGAGAGCGGAATTTACGCTCGCGCCGACCGTTACGCCGCTTACCTCTCACGCCTTTACACCGTCAAGTCCGATTACAGTGGTGCCGGGCTCGATCAACTTGGAACTGCGCTGACTGGGGACGTATAGTCTTTAGTGACGAGTCCCGTTTCCAACTGTGTCCTGACGACAACCGCAGACGTGTCTGGAGACGTCCAGGGCAGCGTGGGGATCCTGCCCTTACTATCGCACGCCACACATGCCCACAACAGGGCGTTATGGTCTGGGGTGCCATCTCCTTTGATAGCCGGACCCCTTTGGTGGTCATTTCTGGCACACTTACAGCACAGCGGTACGTAGACGACATTCTACGACCGGTTGTGTTACCGCTCCTTTTGCAACACCCTGGACTTGCGTTTCAACAAGACAATGCCCGGCCGCACACGGCACGTGTTGCTATGAATTGTCTTCAAGCTTGCCCAACACTTCCTTGGCAAGCTAGGTCTCCTGATCTCTCTCCCATAGAGCACATTTGGGACGCTATGGGAAGGCGATTGCAACCATCCCGGAATGTTGACGATTTAGCCCGACAGTTGGAGACAATTTGGCAAGAAATTCCGCAGGACACCATCCGGGATCTTTATCAGTCTATGCCACGCCGGGTGACAGCTTGCATCCAGGCCAGAGGTGGACCAACGCCTTATTGACTTCCTCCCTTTGTAACGGTCAAACTCTGCAATAAATCATTCAATTGTTCTGAAATTTTAATCGTTTCTTTTTCTATGTATGTTCTTCATATCCACCAATTTTTATCGCAATCGGACAACTCCTCCTTGATGCGTCGATTTTTTTTTGTTATAGGGTGTATGTAGGTAAAAAAGGACCTGTGATCTCGTGATTATGGTTAGACCGCAAGAATTTGGGAAATTTTCAATGGCAACACTACTTTGTTAATGTCATCCGGATCAACATGTGCAGAAACTATAGAAAGCATGCACCTCTGCTTTTTAGGATGATCAATGTCTTAGAAATAGCACTTATTCGTTTTACTGGCTTGGTGGTTATAATTAATTTTTTTAAAGTTGGCAACAGTCCAGATTATTTTATTTTACTTATGTTCGCAAATCTTTTACATAATTTCACTTTCCGTATTTGTCAGCCATAAAAACCTCTTTTTATCTTTGGCTTAAATATGGCAGAAATAACACATTCAAGTTCAATGAAAATTTACGGGAAAAAAAAAACGAAATAAAAGAAACAACATGTACAAGATTTGCGAACATGAATAAAATAAAACAATTTAGACTGTTGCTAACTTTCAAAAATGTAATTATAATTAAATTATAACCAATCAAGCCAGTAAAACAAATAAGTGCTATTTCTAAGTCATTTTTCATCCTAAAAAAACATACTTTTCATCACTTGCTTACTTGTCAAAGCGGTCCCAAATCGGTAGAGAAAAGAGGTAACACTTGCGCACAACGTTCGATTTACCCTGCGAGGCCCCCTCTTCCTAAATTAATTTTTCACGATATTCATAGCAATAATATAAATTAATTGTTCGAAGAGCCTTGACATAAACGATAAAACTTAATTTCTTTTTAGCTTGATTTGAACATTCGAACTTCAATATTACTCACTATACATATATATATATATATTAAGATATTAAGTATTTGTTGAATTTTGACTAAAAGGGATACCTACCAACAGACTGAATTTTTTTCTACAAATATTTAGTGCTATTTGCAGTACGTTAAAATGACCTAAGGTACTGTCGAATTATTACTAAGGTTGCTTCGTCGTTTGAACGTCAATTTGTGATCCCTGTGAATTTCCCGAAAATTTTTAAATCTAAAGGAGAAAATCAAAATAGTTCAGGATAGTAAAAACAAGATGTAAGTGCATGAAAATTAGCAACACTTTACGGTGGTGCGAAATCACAGATAAATGAGATTTTAAAAAAGTAGCGAACATTATCTTTGGCAGTCCTTTCGAGGTGTGAACTCAGCAAAAGGAAGCGTCGAAAGACCGGAAATGAAGAAGTTGAAGAAATGTTCTTAGAATGGCTTCTCAGCTGTTGACCAAAGAACTTTCAATCAGAAATCCTGCAATTACACTATTTTTTAATTACAGAAATTTTCCTCATCTGATGAAGCCGAAAATATAGACAGAGATGATGATGATGATGATAGGGAAGCGTTAGATTGTATTCTCAGAGTAGCGGGAATGACAAATATGAAAGCCAGCGAGTTCATTTTGCTCGGACATAGATATAAAAGTTTCTGCTACGTTTAATGCCATTCAGGAATTGTTAGAAAATATGATGGAAGGGAAAGAAAGTGATGAGGAAATGGACGCGGAAGAGAATATAGAACAGCTACAAAATTCTAAAATCAAAACATATTCTGACGTTTCGGTGAATTTTCAGGAGATCCTTGCTTTGAACAAAATGGTGACGAGTTCTACAAAAGGACAACAGATATTATTATATCCTTAGAAATGAATGTTTGCCATAAAAAAGCAAAACAATTACGCATCACTGATTTTTTTAATATAAATTAAAATAGGTGAGGATTAATGTATTTGAAATGGTTATAATTTTTTATTGTTAATTTTATTTATTTTGTTCTTTTGTACTGAACTTCTAAAATAAGAGCCACCCACGACTGACGGTCACCCTTGTAGAGTCTTGCGGGTGACCATTACTCCGAGGTTTTACTGCATAAAAAAAACCTTTTGTGTAATATTTTATATCATCAAACAACTTACAACAACACTGACAGACATAAAGCTAGTAGTACTCACTTACAACTCGCATTTTACGAATTTACGCGAAAGGAAATATGCATTTTGTTTGATATAATGATTGAGTGCAATGTAGTTTAATCTCTTCTAGCAAACAAGACTTTTACGCGGTCTAGATTTAATAAGCATGAGGAAAATATTCAGGAGGCGTGGGAGGCTCAAAATTAGAATGCCGTTGAGGCCTCACAGCGGAAATCGAATGTCGTACGCAAATGTTATTGTGCGCATGTGTCACTATACTGTTATTTCCGACTCTCTCCCATAGTGCACATTTAGAAGTGATGGAAATGATACTATTGGAAATCATCCTTATGCGTTTGAACCCTCGAGGGCTCTCAGAACAAAAGACATCTCTTTAAAATATAACATTATTTTGTCCTTATTTGGAACTCTCTATTTCGAAGAAAGGACCTAACTCGAAAAAGCGCGTTTTGTTCGTGTAAGAGGAAGAAAACTTTCCAAGGTCCAACGATTATCAGTTCGTGATAAACGGAATTTCGTTTTAATAGTGTTCTATAAAGTTCTGTAAATTAATTAATTTGACATTCAGGAATGTCTTGAACAGAAAGGAACAGATTTACAGGAATGTATTCCAAACTAATTGAAAAGGATGATAAGTTCCCTACTTTTTGTAATAATTTTAATATTTTTGTCAAAGAAGTTGAGTCCTTCAGATACTATCAATTGAAGGAAAAACTATCAATTTTGTCTAATTTTGATCAAGATAGCATCAGTCGAGTATGCAGTTTGAAAACTAACGAAGCGTTATGATAACAAGCGCTTTTTAAATTTGCCACGCTCGCGTCCTTTTTTTCAAAAGCTGCATTGAAGAAAGAAATAGAAGCAACTTTACGCCGAATGAGTCTTCTGAAAAAAAGTCCCTTTGGAAATATTCCTCAGTTTGTCTTGACTTCCAACTCCGAGTACAACGGCAAAACCGTATATCCTTTTTCTTGCATTTTTGATTTTGAGATACTCAACGAGGAGAAATGGTGTGTTTTGTTTTAACAACAAATACTGATAGACCAGCAGATGTTCAGCTCTGCTATCCAGTTCTTACATTCGAATAGTGTATGATTATCGATGAGTCCTGGTATCTTTGTAATCTTGAGAGACAATAATGCGAATGAAGAAACGAAATTTCATTATAAGAAAAATTCCTTAAATTATAATTAACATGTATGTAGATGGAGGTTTTGTATGTCAGACTGAAATAAAAACAAATATTAAAAAAAATGTCCGTCTAGATTATATAATGATAATACATATAAAAGAATTGTCATCAGATGGTCATAAGAATTAATATTTGCATTGGAGAGAACAAGGAAAAAATAAAGTGCGGAAGATAAAGAATAAGTTATAAGAAATTATGCCAAAGTTACAAACATCCCATAAAGTGGTAGTATAAAAATTTAACGTGTTACTGTGGCTGGAAACATTAATTGCTGACTAATTAATTTGCCACATTCCTCTTGAAAATGCAAGCACGTCCACATGCAAATGAGAAATTTGTATTAACACTTCCATGTAGCTGATTGTGTAAGCTAATATGTGTGGCAACAGCATCTGCTGTCTGCAAGCAACGTCAAGTCATTGAACGCGTTTCCCGAGTTTTTTTGCATGCAAAACTTTCTAGGAATGATTGTTCCTTTTTTTCTCTGTACTTGTATCAATGCAGCTTGCCACAATCGTTCATGTATCTCAGTATATTTCCCTGGAAATGTCCTCCAAAATTCGAACATTGGCTTCTTGGGCCTTGGTTTTGCTGTTGGTAAAACGGGAATGAACTTCTGCCTGTGGCAGAACGCACGAAGCTCGTGTGGTGTGGGTTTTCGACCCGAGGCTGGAGATTAAATTCGACCGTCCTTGTAGAAGTACATCTTCAGCTAACATGGCGTTCGAGGAAACGTATTGACTACTGGATTTTCCTTTTCTTTATATGTAATCCTTTTACGTAATCGTGTCCACGATTGTTGTGGCTTTCTTTCTTCTTCCTCCTGCTGGACAGGACGGTTTGTGTGACGTCGGACAACTGCATCGAAGAAGCCAGGTCTTCATGAAGGACGAACCCTTTGACCTTGAGCCCTTCGAAAAAAGCTGTGTTTCAGCAGCTGAACAATACTTCGGGTGGTGGCGTGGCCTTCGTGCGCACAGATCTGGAAACAATGAGGATTGTGCGAAGAAACAATAGGGAACAATGGTAATTAGTGTCCAGAAAGTGAATGTCACGGGCAATGTATGTGTGTGTGTGGGGAGTCAGTTTGATTTGGCGGATGATAAGAACGCGACAAGTAGAAGGTGCTTTATCGATGACTTTGCGTCAGCTATTTTTTGGTTATGTTTATTTTACTCACTAAGGCCTTGAATGATTGCACACGTAACAAATGTTAGCTAGAAAAGGACATCCAATAACATCAGACGATCTAAAAACAGATCTGTTAAGATTAGATGTACGTCTGAAAGTTTGAAGAAAAGAGAATGCACAGGCATTTCCAAGAACTAGTAAAGAATTTTTTTAAATATCTTTGGATTTAAAATTTTTTTTTTTTTATAGAGAACATGCCTGAATTTAAATTTATTCGTGTCTTTCGAATATGTTTGCAGACCAATGATTGTAAGCAGTGGCGGATTTCTAAGTAGGCATACAAGGCACAAGTCTAGGGGCGGCATTTATCGGAGTGGGCGGCATCAAAGATTTAAAATAAAAATTTCCGAACTTGCAATGTTGAAAATGTTTCTTTTAATTATTGCCCTGTTTCCCCAATAGCGATGACATATAGGCGACTACTTTAACTTGCCTGCAAATACAAACTACAGAATCGAAAGACAAAGGGCCACGACCATAATATTTATATTACAGCATCAGATATTTCCCACCAGACGAGTGGATGTATCTGGCATTAACAAGTGGAAATCGCCATTAGGTGTTGATTTTAACTTCCTGACTTTGAGAAAAGCTAAAACGGAAACGTTTTGAAAAACCGCTTTTACATATCAAATGTTAAGAGTATGATGTGATTTTTTCTTTTTAAATATTCCTTTCCGTGTAAAGGAGAAAGGTGGGGAGGTAGCACAGGCTGTGCCTAAGGGCGGCAATTTTATAAATCCGCTGCGGATCGTAAGGCTTTACATCGTTTTTAACTCTTCCGCACTAAAGGAACGCCATTGCTTCCTGGACTTCCGTCATCTAGTTTTACCACGAAAACTGAATCCAAATTGCTACGTGTTTTTCCATCTATTTTTTTCGACTGATTGCAAAGAGGTATATTCCAACTTTTTAACTATTTATATTAATATTATTAAATATTTCGTAAGTTCCCCTCTCTTACCCCGAATGTCTGTCACTCTCTTATGTATTTGTGCCCATGATCAGGGCTGTCTTGAGGAAAATTGTTGAGAGTATGCAGTGTTGTCTTAATTAAAGAGTATTGAAATTGCGGGGTTACTGGAATTGGTGACGTCACAAGGAGGAATCTTCGAGTATATTTTGCAAAATTAAAATATATTACTACGTTAAAGTTCTCTTTTGAAATTGAACCTCATTGTCTAAGGGTTAGAGATTCGAGTCCATCCTGCGGTATAATCATTTCCTATTCTGGCTCCTATATGTCACCAAAAGCTTCTAGTCTGGACAGAAATCGTGAATGCGCATATAATATGCCTCATATATAATATGCGCATATAATATGCTTTAATAGAAATATTTTAGAATTTTACTGCAGGATTTTTAATATTTCTTCAATTGGTATTTAAGGTAAAGCACATCCCTAATGACAAATTCGAAAATTTAAGTATAACGCCCTTAATAAGATTTTCTTATAAATGTATACGGAGATTTTTTTTATTTAATTTAAACCGAATATATAATACCGCATTTCTTTTTCATTCGAGATATTTATGATACATATATATGAGGAAAACACGGCCAATTTTCATTTTAATTAAACAAGTTATAAAATATCATTAAAAATTCTAATTGAGAGAGGACAACACATTAAAACTAAATACTTGCAGCTGTAACAGAAAGGTACCTTGAATCTCAATACTGTCGGTTCGAATACTAAACTTTTAAGTTTTTTTATCGAAACGTATGTTTCCTTAATTACATTTTTATTAGAAAAATAATTAGGGAATTAAATATACAAGTATTGATATTATTAAATATTTCGAAAACTCCCCTCTCTTAACCCGAATGTCTGTCAGTCTCTTATATGTGTGCGCCCATGATCAGGGCTGTCCTGAAGAAAATTATTGAGAGTATGCAGTGCTGTCTTAATTAAAGAGTATTGTAATTGCGGGGTTACTGGATTTGGTGACGTCACCACGCCGCGCTGACTGGCATTTGACTGGTCGTCTATCGTCTATCCAAGCCCAAGGTGGCAGTTACCACTTTCATCAGTTTTTCATTCCTCTCCTGCTCCTACGCAGGATATTATTTTGAGGCTTGGGGGAGTTCAGGATGTTTTTCCTCATTTGTTTCCCTTCAAGTTTTCAAATAACCAAAAAAAAAGACTGAACTTCGTTGAAAATTGCCCCCAAACCTGTAAATACAAAAACTTTTTTGAGACCTTGAGAAAATACCTCGTGTACTCGGTATTTTTCAAAATTTCTTGAGAATACGCGACGCGCACACAGCGCGTATTCTTTGGGAACAGCCCTGTCCATAATAGACTTTCCCAGCGCAAGCGAAAAATTGTCGGTCGAGCGTGGATAACACAATTAGCAGAGCAGACCCGTCATGGATGATATCCTTTATTCCAGCTCAAGTCCTCGCAGTTTTTCTTTGGAAAACTGATTTATCGCTACCGTCAATTGCAGACTGAACTGAGTCGCTGGCAGCAGGTAAGAACAATCGGAAACGGCAACTTTTCAAAATAGCCGTTAGTTCTTGCCACAGTTGTGAGAAAAGTCCCGTTCTTATTAAAACAACAACAACAGCAATGAGAGGCCGAGAAAAATAGCAGAATAATTATTCTCTTTGGGGATTATCGTTGAAAGTATGGGCGCATCGAGAAACACCAACTCTTTATATAATAACGTTTATCGTATGAGATCCTTGATTTTGTTGAATTAATTGCTCTTATGTAAATTTATTTCGCAGTTGTGAGAGTGGTAGCGTATATTATATATATATATATTTTAACACGAATTAATACACAACCAGGCAATAGTTAGTCACCGTAGAATAGCTGTTGAAAATAGTTAGAATGTGGCAGTGTAGCAATAGGCAGTACCGTCGAAAGGGATTGATCTTTGCAAAGTTTCACATCGGTCATACACGCTTCTCCCACTAATATCTTTTGAAAGGGGAGAAACCTATCCACTGTGTGCCACATGTAACCAACTCGTATACGTTTTGAATATTTTATCTATTTGCAAATATATTTATAGATATTAGCAGGGCTGGATTTGGGGTACGATGAGCTCTGGGAACAACGATTTTGGCGCCGCTCTCTATTGGCAGAATTGGGGGCTAACCCTAGAAAATTTCTTCTAAGCATTGAGGTATACTTTAGCCCCTAAAAATAGGTCAGCCCTACTAGACACTGAAGCGAGTTACACCCATGGCCTCCTCCCGCCATACTTGCAGAAACAAAATTCTGTGGGTCCGCCCTCAAATGCAACGAAAAATCGGGGAGGATGGGGCGACATTTATGATTAGCCTACCTTATGTGGATCATTATAAGATATAACAATGATATTTTTATAAATAAATTTAGTTTATTTGACGACGAGTTTTTAGATTCTTTTGGATATTGGGAGGGGGCAAGGGCGGATGCAGAACAAAATTTAAGAGAAGGCACAAAGCTTGGAAATTTCACTTGTGAGTTTAGTTTTAAGTATTTTTTACTTGAAAATAATAATTTTTAATGTAAACTTATTATTCTGAGGGAGGCGCACGCCCCCTGCCTAGATTCGGCCTTGTGGGCAGGGGGTTGTTTCACGAAACTTTTCAGAATTTCAGGTTTAAAAAAAAGAAAAAAGAAAAAAGAAAAATGGAGGGCTCCTTCTCGGGGAAAGCTGATCGACAGAATTCTACGGTAAATAATTTGCAATTAAAAAAAAAATCCGCAGCCTCTTGCGTCCTTAGGAATTTTGCGCCTTGGGCAAGTGCCGAACGTCCCCATTTATAAGTCCGGCACTGGATATTAGAATGCAAATAGATGATATATATCAGGCTGCAAATAAATAATATACATAAGGATATATTTGCAAAAATTTGGACCATTAACGATCACTAACTTCTAGCCAAACTGATTTTACACTCGGTGGCATTTTGTGTGATCCATAAAACCATTTTTAAAATTTTTATATCATATTGGGTACTTTAATCTCATCTGATTTTATCACAGAGATCGTTTTCAATATATTTAACACGCTTGTTTTTACCTTTTTTATGAGATCTAATTTATTTCTCATTTTAAAACCGTAAGTACGATTAGAACCACTTTAACACCCCACCGGATAAAAACAATATACCTCTGTTACTAAATGCAAATTGATGAAAACTGATTGAGACTGATGGAAGGAGAATTAATTCCTTCAACAGATCAGCCGATTACATAGCAAATAATCTAGAGATATTAGAGTCCTTGTCAGCACTAATACTCTTGTCTTTTGCAGTCGTGATTAAAGAATTTAAGCAGCTGAGGGAGAAAGTGACGGACAGTAGGTCAAAGCAAGGGCTGAATTCACTCGGCAGTTTTGTCACGCATTTATTGAGCATTAGTTCTTTATGAGAATTGATTTCAAGCATAGGAAAGAATTGGTTTAAGAATCAGGCTATTTTTTGAAGATCCTCTCCAAGTTTCGTGCACGGAACAGTTAGAGGAGCTTGCGTGATAGTGCGCCCTTTTCCACACTCAGATTTCTCATGCGTTATTGAATTTGCCATCACCAATTCGCCCCCTCCCTAAAAACCATTCGTTTTCCCCCGCTAACGACATTCCACAACGGATGATCACAAATCATTGGCCACTGGTCAGAAATCTATTTGTGGTTTCTCTGGTCTTTGGTCACCACCCACTGAAGTTTACCCTCCCCTTCAAACTAAAGCGGTGAGGATGGTGCTTCAGGAAGACAACACGCAATTCTTTCATCCTCTCATGGCGCTGATATCCATTCCTTGCCGGATTACGATTCCGAAAGTTTACATTTCCAGAGAAATTTGAACATCGTGGTCCAAATTTGGATACGTGACAATTAAACCCACATATGGGATTTAAAATATTTGCAAGTAAAACACTAGCATCGACATTTTGGATTTGCTTGGGTAAAAATAAAAAACAGTGGACTCTCCCTAGGAAAAATTCACCAACTTACGATTATAGCAACAAAATGTCAATCATTTCAGGAAATATTTACTTAATTTATGGTTCATTGTTTCTGATTGGATATCTACCTTAAAAGTTTATTACCGACAGTTGGGATGATAGGATTGATTTCTAAATGGTGGTAGCAAATCTATTCTCTACTTCAACTCTATTTTCAAAACGGCAAACGTTTATTTAATCCCTCACCATCTGCGTTAAGATTCATGTGTAATTATGTGTTAGTGCAAATAACAGAGAGAAAATAATGCAATACAAACAAAAATAACGTATATTTTATCTAATTGAGAGAAAGAGAGTGTGCGTGTGTTTAGTTTAGATATATTTATTTGTTTAATGTAAATCTATATTCATTTAAAATTTTCCTTTTTAATTAAAATATAAAATCTAGTCAAAGTAAAGAGGAAAAGGGAAAACGTCTTCGTTTCAAAATTATTGAATAAATAATATCAGGAAATATATAGAAACAAAAATGAAAAATATAGCATTTGCAGATAAAAAAATTTAACCATGATAAGATGAAATAAAAAGACTAAATATATTAAGAAGAAATCGAAGGAATTCCGGTTGTTTCTGAAACAGGAGCCATCACAGGAAATTGGCATCGTGAGAAACTAAATAAGACAAAGAAATAGGTTGAATAACTCAGCTGTCATTTTCAATTATACCTAGGAAACCACGCATACTTTGACAGGGGTCCATTACGGCAAAGAAATCCATTAAATACAGCAAATGCTTAAATATGATGACCCTTCATTGTGTCGCAAAGAGGTTCTCTACCTGCTGCTTATGCCGCTGTCTCTAAGCTGCATTTGCTAAGAAGATAGGAGAATGAAATGACAATAGTGGCTCCAAGGAAACTGAGTAATCAATAAGAATTTTGCATTTAGTAATATATGGGGACTGCACAATGAAAACAAATAGTTTTTCGTGGTAAGTCTTAACTTCAATTTGCTACAGGAGGCAATGATTAAGCACTTGAGGGCAAAATCATAATAGTTTTAAAAATATACTCCTCAAGATAAGCCTACAAAAAGATAAAGGGGGGGGGGGCCCAAATGTGAGAAAAAAAGATAGCGAGATGTGCAATACAGAAGAAACAGTTGAGAAAGAGCAAAAAATGACTTATGTAGTGTGATTATTCCCAATGAATGAATACCAAGAGCATGCTGGGAAAGCTGAGAGAATAAGCATGAATGGAGTTATTTACCCCTCTTACGAACATAAAAACACATTATACCAGGGGCGGACTGGAGAGAGAAAGCAGCCCTGGCGTTTTTAATTAGGGCGGCCCACTTTGACTTCGAAGGTCTTGTGAGTTAATCTTAATCAGTATAAATCCAAAGAATTTTATTCAAATTTATGGCGAGGGGTGGTATCCAATATGTATATATAACATGAATGATATGTTTTGATGCATCGTGAAAGATCAACAATAACACTACAATAATGATTCTGCATAAATGTTACAAATAATAGCAGAGTTAGCAGACAAACAACGAACACACCGAAAAAAATAAGATACTGGTATTTTCTGGCTAGATTCCTTTGATATTGCTGGCACGTAAATCCAAAGTTTATTGATACTACTTCCTGTCAGTCCGCCTTTATAGTAAAACGGTCATGTTCCGCAGAGCCGAACTGACGCATGCGCAGATTGCTCATAATACCTGTTCGCGCACGTTCCGCTGTGCAGTGGATTCGATCGAAATCCGAAATGGAAACGAACAGCAACGTTCTTCCTTCGCCGTCACTGTGAAGGTGACCTCCTCCTCCTTCTTCTGTGCTACAGTTCTTGCAGGACCTGGGCCTTCTTAATGACCGTCCCCTATTCTCCTCTACCCAAGGCCTTTCTTGATGTTCTCACATTTTCATTTTTCGCAGATCTTCTTCCGCTTCATGCAGCCATCTTTCCTTAGAGCGTCCCACTTTCCTTCTTCCTATTGGATTGGTTCACATGATTTTCTTAGCAATCCTAATCTTCCCATCCTTTCTACATGTCCGAGCCACCTAAGCCTTCTTTTCCTTATTTCTCTCACCAACTCATTTCCCTGTTTTTCCTAATTCTCTATACACCATTTTCATTAACTTCCCCGAATATTTTCCGGAGTACTTTTCTCTCCCATGTTCTCAGCAATTCTTTGCTTCTAGCTGTTAATGTCTATATCTCTGCTCAGGATAAAACTACAGGTCTTATTATTGTTTTATAAATGGTAAGCTTCAGTTTTCGTGAGACATTCTCGGAATTCAGTACTTTCTCGAATGTGAAATAGCACCTACTACAGCTATTGTTCTTGCTTCAGTATCTTCACTAGTTTTGCAGTCATCTGTTATCATAGGTCTTAAATATTTAAATTGATTCACTTTTTCAAAGCTCTCTCTCTCTCTCTTCTACCCATTATTCTTCTTTCCAAGCCATTCATATTCTGAAACCTTCTTTTATCCTTTGAATTAATTATATATAACATCTAAACCATGTTTACACTTCATTAGGAAGTGACCTATTTCATTTTTAGTGGTATCGTCCGGTGAGGCCAATGTAGATTTGTGGGTGTTTTTATGATCAAAATGTGTCCTACTTATAATCATGTTTTTGCTAGAAGCAAAATCAATGAGAAGTAGTCCAATATTGTTGCCATTGTCATGCAAACTATGATGCCCCAATGCTGGTCTGAACTATTATTCTTTTTCCAGCTTTGCGTTTATATCCTTTAGAACGATTTTCACATCGTACATTGGGATCTTATCGTGGGCTTGTTCAAGTATTGCACAGAATTTTTCTTTAGCTTCATCCTCTGCCGGTGCGCGTACACATACACACCAAAGTGATATTGAAGTATTTAGATTATAACCGTAACGTACATTTTCTTTCATTGATAGCCCCAAATCCTAGAACGGCCCGTTTTATTTTTTGGAAAACAAAACATAAATCCGGTGCCAAATATATTGGTACTCCCTCCACTGCAAAAAAATTGTGCCCTCATCTCCAGAATTCATTATGGTGTTTACCTCTCCATCGGATTTTCTGTGGGGCCGCAAGGTTTACTTTATATTTCTTTGATTCACCCTTCAAATTTTCTAGGGCTCCAGCTCGATATAAACTTCGGACATTCCAAATGGCCATTGATACAAATCCTTGGCGAAGGCTGCTTCAAGCTTATTTTGTTATTCATCTGGTTAACGGCTGTTGCTATTTCTCCATAAAAGCGTATGTAGAAAATTTTGAGGAAAAAGTGGAAATCTAGAATTCAAATGAATATATTTTGCTTTATTTCTCAATTCCTCCTAATTTGCTGGAGCTGGTTGAAAGGAAATAAATTGATAACGACTGCCCAAAAGCAGAGCTCGGTAACGGCCTACCGGGCATTTGTCCGGTGACTCTTATGGCCAGTCCAACCCTGTATTATACACACGCACATTGAATGATATTTAAAATCTTTTCATGGAAGAGATATGGGCGACCATATGGATCGTCATCCTCTTTGCTTTTACACGCAGGTGTTCTCGAATACGATAAGAAAATCACAATGAATAAAGATAAATTTTTGGAAGTGGAAACTGGAATAGTAGAATGAAATAGAAAATCAGGTGCTCGGAAGAAAGAAGCAAATGCGAAAAGCTTGAAAATAAGAAGCGAGAAAATGCGTGAGAATTCTGAGACAGTATTTGTATGTATGGGGAAAAGTAATATACAGGGTGTCTCAGCACTAGGGTTATAAACATCTAGGAGGGGTAGGGTACACCTAGACGAACAATATTTGTCATAGAACCTAGGGTCGCAAACCACTCACAGCGCTAGTTCTAAAACCGTCCAGCATGCACAAATATTTACAACCAGTGCGTGAAAAGCGCCAGATAAAACTCAGGTCAGCTGCTCAAGTGCATAGATGATTAGGACATCGCATTTTGCGCTTCTCATGCACTGGTTGTCACTATTTGTGCATGCTGGACGGTTTTAGAACTGGCGCTGTGAGTGGTTTGCGACCCTAGGTTCTATGACAAATATTGTTCGTCTAGGTATACCCTACCCCTTCTAGATGTTTGCAACCCTGATGCTGAGACACCCTGTATATCCAAACGCTATATTGCATAATTTAGATGTCATAGAATATGAGGTTGAAAGTTTATTTATAAAGAATATATGAAATTGCAAAAAAAAAATTAAGTGTATTCTTTAAGGTAAACTCTGCTTTTTAATGTAAAAAAGTATAATTAATTGCACTTTTACATTGCCTCAATTAATTAAAATTCCGTTTTTATTTCCTTTCTTTGTCCTTTTTCTCGTTTATCTCTATAATTTCCAGTTTTAGTTTAGTAAAGGAAAATCATCACCAATTCTAAGATGCTTGAAGTAAATTATACACTTATTAATTTTTCATTCTCGTATGCGACCTACATCGTTTCAGTTTTTTTTTCTTCATATTGCCGTTGTCAAGAAATGGATGAATACTCCCATTTAAAGTACCAGGAGTACATATACTTAAAATATAGAAATAAAATACAGGGTACCAGGGAGGCAATTTACATAAAAAGGTTAAACACTTGTAAAATAGCATTTTTCTTTGCTATTTTACCAGTGTTTAAGATTTTTATGTACTTAAATATACAATTAAAACTACTATACTGTAATTCAGAATTCAAAAGTATCCTAAGTACACGTCCCTAGAGATCGTAAGAAATCGCTAGAAATCTACAGAAATCGAATCACTCACGAAAACGCAAATCTTAGCGCAAAGAACTCGAGTTGAAATCATTTTTTCCAAGTACTTTTCAATCCCATTTAATCTCGAAGATGTTAAGAATAAAAAATACCTCAGCTGCATAGGAAAGCTTTCTTACAGAACTCGTGATAGACCAGTGGTGAAATTATCGGAGCGACGACTAGAAAAGGGTTGGTTCGATTCCCCGATATTGCTCTCGTTATGGTCAATCAATCTCGTTATGCATAATCAATCTCGTTATACGCAATCAATCTCGTTATACATAATCAATCTCGTTATAACATTAAATATGGCGGGAAATATTTGTTACGGACTTCGTTGTATTTGGATACTTACAAGGAAATTAACACATGTGTTTCCTTCGATTTTAATGACATTTGGTGGATTTGTAGAGGGGGGGCCAAAAGATTGGATACGTATTTTTTTTTTTATTGGCTAAAAAATATGAATAGGGGGTGAACTTGCTCCCTCGAAAATCGACCATATTTTTGTTTTTCGGCTGTAACTTCTGAACAAATCATGATAGCGTAATTTCGTAGATGTACAAAATTTCAAAGCTTATCCATTGGTGTAAAAAAAAATTGTATAAAAAATATAATGGGTTATAAAATTCAATTTTTGTCCTTTTCACAGGGAAAGTAGCGCGTAGGGGCAACACTTCTCTTGCATGCATGGCTGTACGCAGGGAAAGTAGTATATAGGGGAATTTCAGATATATTTTCAGGAGAAAGTGGGATAGTCCCTTTTACAAACAAAAAACAAATGATGTGATAATATACAAGGAAAGTTGACTCTAGTTAACCCCTAAATATGAGCTTATTAAGTCAACTGCTTCTGGAGATATAAATATTTACTTTCAGGGAGATTTTCGTGGGTCACCCTATATCATGCACTATAATTCGCCGTGTATATGAGCTGTAAAGGTCTCTGTTTTTTTACACATGTGGATAGGCCTTGAAAAAATATGGCCGATTTTCGAGGGGGCGAATTCTCATCCCTAAACATATTTTTAGCAGATAAAAAAAATGCGTATCCAATATTTTGGCTCCCTTTACAAATCCACCAAATATCATTAAAATCGGAGACCACATGGGTTACTTTCCTTGTTAGTGCTTTGCAATACTCAGTATAATCGAGTTTGAGTAAAAGCCTTAAATTTTTCGTGGAAATTACGTCATGCTTAAGTTCTCGAGTCTCCTTTGACTTCCATTGCACTGCCCTTCATGCTATCGCTCAATATTTCTACTCAAGCTGTGCGTAAAAGTTTTGAATATATCACCTCTTTTTTCCCGCTTATATCGACCTATTGATACCTCTTTCCTCACTTTCCATTTTGTCTTATCTAAATTTTTTTATTTTCACCATCCTTTTAAAAGAAAAACGCACCAGAAATTCAATAATTAAATTTTGCGCGCTTACGCTTATTTAGTTCAAATTCGAAGGTGATTAAGCACTTTTTTAATCTTCGTTTAACCGTTGGTCCGGACTTAAATTCCATATTAAACGTTTGAAATAATTACAATCCAAAACCATCGCCCGGTTTATTCAAAATTGGTAAACTGGGGGAAACTTACACTTTTATGCCTCTCTCTCTCTATATATATATATA
>QLNU02015360.1:11140935-11164287 GCA_006491805.2 Dysdera silvatica
AAATTATATGCTTGCGTCTCTTGTGTGTCCAGTTTAACCTTTACCTGTCTTTCTAATACTAATAGCAATGAAAATTAATATATCCAATTAACTACTACTAATTCCCTGTTCACTCTTCACTTTTATATAATTTTGTTTTACTTAACGCTATACATATTCATTCTTGTTCTAATGATCACTGTTCATTCTTGTTCTGATGAACAATATTAATTTTTGTTCTAATGAACACGATTCATCCTTGTTCTAATGAACATTATTCATTTTTGTTCTAACGAAAACTGTTCACTCCCATGTATTCTTACTCTATCTTTTAAAACAATGCAAAGCCGGATAATATATAAACATATAGTTATAGAACGAGAGCTAATACGATATGTATGACAACGTAAAATGGGTAAAAAGTTATTTTTGTTACATTAGCTAGGCTTTCGGCTGTTTCATTGGACAGCCATCATCAGATGCAGAATGAAAATGATATCGAACATCGAATACAAACATTTAAAATAAAGTGACTTTATTTTAGTAAAAATAAAAAATAAAAAAATAAAAAAATAAAATAAAGTGGACTTTATTTTAAATGTTTGTATTCGATGTTCGATATCATTTTCATTCTGCATCTGATGATGGCTGTCCAATGGAACAGCCGAAAGCCTGGCTAATGTAATAAAAATAACTTTTTACCCGCTTTACGTTGTCATATATATCGTATTACTTCATCGAGCGGTGATATTCTCTCTTTAACTATCTTAACTATCTAGAACGAGAGCTATTTTGAAAATTTAATGTTACTATTTTTTTTTATTTCAATAAATTTTTAATAACGTTTTGAAGTCTTTCATGCTCTACAATCCTTTTCTGTATAACTAATATTGTTACTGATTTTTTGCCAATGCGATAAAAAGCAACAAAGCGGCCCGTAAGTTCAGACTGTTAATCGTTTAGGAGAAATAATGGTATGAAAGTAAATGACTAATATTAATAAATATTCGACAACACGTAGAGTTCTTAAACATTACCTCGTGTAAGTATTGTTACTTTTGATCGCCTTATTCTTCTGTTTTCCCGAATGGAAACGTGCTTCCAAAACACTCATCTAATAGTTAACACTATATTCATTGTGACTTTCGTAAGAAGAAGGCCGCAATCGTGAAATGAACCTACACTTTATTTTACACCATGATCATAGACTACTGCCCTAAGTCTTCCGAGCCTATACGTATACTGAATAGCAAAATCCTTAAACTTAATAATTTCGACACCCACGTTTGAGCTCAAACTAGAGCTTTTGGGGTATAGGAGAAAAAAAATATTAGGTTTAATAAATCCCCAAGAAAAATAACCAAAAACTCATTCCGAGACTCGGTCTATTGACCGTTATATAATAGTATCTTACAAAGTTTTTAAAGCGTGAAAATATGCTGTGAATAGTATTTCCTTTTAATAATATTTTTTTATTTTTTTCGTTATTTTTATTGCTTTTTAGTAATGTTCTTTTTCATGTCCGTACGAATGTTTTATTTGTGATAAAAATTTTTTAAATCACTATGAAAAATACATATATAAACTATTTAATGTCTCATTAGTTAAATGTCAAAAACCACGGATTCGCGTGCGAAGTATTTGAGTTTTCCAATTTTCCATGTCGACTACGATATTAATTACTTCAGATAATTTGGAGCATGGTGTATACAAATTATTTCTAAATTAAGCTCAGATGAGCTAAACATATTATTAAGATCAGAGTCGTGGCCAGGATATTTTTCAAAGAGTGCTCTGAAAGCTACTGGTGGGGGGGAGCTCTGAAAGCCAGAGGAGGAGCTTAGATTTCAATAATGTTTTTATATATTTTATGGTTAATTTATTAATATTTTTATATAAAATTATACTAAATATATTCAATATGGGCATAAAATGTTTTAATGAAGTTAATTATAATAATTCTTAGTACTGTATGCTTCCACAGAAGTTTAAAGATATGAAATGATAAATAGGAAATATATAATTAACGTTCAAAATGATTTGAATGAAAATTTGTAAATAAATAATTTTTAGCAATGAAGTATCCATTGAAGCAATCCATCTATCATTAATGTATAAATTTCTTACCACCTTTTTTGTATTAAAAACCTGTAGATGCATATTAAAATTTATAATTTTCTTTCTCTTTACAATAAACCAGATGAGGATTTAAATTTCGATAAAAAAACATGATGTTCACGAGATTTCTCATAAAAGTCTGTTTTGAATACATTTTTAACATCAAAGAGCGATTTCCATTGCCGTGTACAATTTTTCGCAAAATAAAAAATTTGAAACAGAATTGTATAAAAATTTATTTTGAAAAAACTAAAACGATCCATATTTTATAGGTTAGCTGAGACATCTCGGCTACGACTCCGAATAGAATGCACTACATATGGCCATGGCGCTATATTTAAATAGAACTTAAAAAACATTTAAATAATTTAAATACGTACAGTTTTTTTTCTAATTTATTCTAAAATTGTCATCAAAACTATATAACTATATATTTTATTGTTAGTTTTCAATATTGTAGTATGATTTTGAATTCTTGGCCTCTTCTAACAAACTGCCATAAACCAAGGAAGGAAAAAATAATACACAATAAATTTTCTATGATAAACGGGAAAACTTACTTGAAAAGGGAAAAAAGATTAAATAAATGCTCAATATTTCCCTTTTTCCCGTTCTCGATGCTTGACTAACATTGAGGGTATCGACCTTTTGCTCTACTGGGCGGCGGCTCTTCCGCATAGACCCGCCTCTCTCTTTAATGGCTTTAGCAGCCTGATCGTTCTAGTGCACTACGCTTGATCACACTGACATTATCTATAGCCAACAGAGCTAGAAATAAAATTACTCAATTAATAAATTAATAAAATATCCTTTAATTTCTTACATTTCTTAAAGCCGATGTGTTGAGAGATTTTAAATATCAAATGTGTGTTCTGATAATTTCATAAAAGTGAAATTGATTATGTTTCCAACGGCTCGTTTCTCTTCTGAGGTAAATGACCCGTACAACGGTAAAATGTAGACCCGTTAATATATGATATTTAAAATTGTGGCAACATTAAATCCAAGTAAGAATTTTATTGACAGGTGATATTGGTTTAAATATGGAATGGGGAAAATTATGAAAATTCTTACTCTTACATTCAAATATATTTCATTTTTATTTATTTCAAAATAGCGCTTTTAACTAGAAATTGCTATTCTAATCAGAAAAAGCAGTTTTACTTTAATTGGAACATTGGAACTTTCGTTTATATATTCTCTTCAATAAGGGTTTTCTTCAATTAATACACTTAAATAGCATTATATTAATCTATTATCTCTTTCCAACGTCGTGTATAAAGTTGTCTTTGAATTTCTTCAGTATATATAACTTTCGGGTTATATTAGGTAATATGTCCCTTTTCCATTTATTTCCATGCTTCCTTCAACTTAATTCTTAGTTTCACGTCTCTTCCCTCTCTTCTGAGGCCATGTCTCATATCTTTGTTCTCTATTTTTAGTTGGAAATCTCTCCTTTAAAAACATATATATCTTACTTTTATATCATATTCAACCATTATCTATCCACTGCTGGATGAAGGTCTCTCCAAATGCTTTCCACACAAGTCTATCCTGGGCCATTCGTTTCCACGTCACCCCAACCTCTTTTCTTATTTCATCCACCCATCTAGTTTGAGGACGTTTTCTAGGTCTTCGGTGGTCTCTTGGAATCCAGTTCAGAATTTCTGTTGTCCATCGTTGATCAGTTCTTCTTGCAATATGCCCAGCCCATCGCCATTTCAGTCCTTTTACTTTAACAATGATGTCCTCTACTCTAGTTTGCTCTCTCACCCAAGTGTTTCTTTTTCGATCTCTCCTAGTTATTCCAAGCATGCACCTCTCCATGCTCCTTTGCGTTGTCTGTAACTTTCGTATTGCTCCAACTGTTAGACTCCATGTCTCTGATCCATAAGAGAGGACTGGCAATACACACTGGTTGAAGACCTTTCTTTTTAGACACAAAGGCAATTTCCCCTTCAGGATAAAACTGTTTCTTCCAAATGCACTCCAGCCAAGTTTAATACGTCTGTTGAGTTCTTTCATAATGTTGCCATCCATTGAAATCAGCTGGCCAAGGTAAATATATGAATCAGCAATTTCTAGCTCAATGTTGTCAACTTGTATTTTTGTTTCCTCTACAAAATTATTGAACATGATCTTAGTTTTTTGTAGGTTCATCTTGAGTCCAACTTCTTCACTTCTAGTTGAGAGCTCTTGTACCATGTCTTGGAGTTCTAATGGGTCCGTTGAAAAAATAACAATGTCATCAGCAAACCGCAGATGATTTAAATATTCACCATTTATTTTTATTCCCTTGTTATTCCAATTTATCAGCTGAAAAATCATCTGTAAAGCAGAAGTAAAAAGTTTTGGAGAAATGGTATCTCCCTGCCTCACCCCTTTGCCAAGTTTGATAGTTTTGGTATCTTTATGTAACCGAAATTTTGCACTTGCATTTTTATACACACGTTTCACCATGTCAATGTACACATCCTCAATGTCTGTTGATCTTAAAGAGTTGATGACTGCTGATGTTTTTATAGAGTCAAAGGCCTTCTCATAGTCAATAAATGCAACACACAATGGAAGTTCATATTCATGTGTTCTTTCAATTAATTCTCTTAATACTTGAATATGGTCCACTGTACTGAATCCACTTCGAAATCCAGCTTGTTCTCTTGGTTGAGCTGCATCTAATTTTTTCTGCAGGCGATGTGTTAGCACTTTTGTGAAGATTTTATAAATAGCAGGTAACAAGCTAATTGGTCGGTAATTTTTCAAATCCTCTTTATCACCTTTTTTATGCAAAAGAATTACTGTTGCAGAATCCCATTGGTTTGGTATGTTACCGCTGTTAAGACATTTGGTAAAGAATTTTGCAAGTATGTCTTCTACATATTCTCCAGCTTCTTTTAGGATATCTAATGTAATACCATCATCACCAGGGGCTCTTCCTTTCTTCATATTTTTTATTGCAAATGAAACTTCTTCTTTTAAGATTTTAGGAGCTGTTCCTTCGACTATTTCAATGTCTTCGTTTAATCCACTGTTACTTTCGTATAGATTTTTGTAGAATTCTTCAACTCTTCTAAGTATTTCTTCCCTATTTCTTGTTACGGTGCCATCCTCTCCTTTTAATGCAATGATGTGTTTCTTCCCAATAGACAAACTCCCTTTAACAACCCTAAGGCTCTTGTTGCTTTCAATGGCCTTCCTTACTAACTCACAATTGAATTTTCTTATATCTTCTTTCATCAGAGTCTTCATCAGTCTTCTTTTCAACGAGACATCAGATTTGCGCGGCAGATGTGATGATCATTGCTGAAAGCAAAAATATATGCGATGCATGTTGTAATTTATAGTAACAGATCTTAAGTTAATAATCAGATGTGTGTAATTTTCAATTTTTTACAACCTATTCGTAATTAATAGAACTGAAAATCGTAATTCAGAACTATGTGACGAAACTATAAGTTCAAATGCTTAAACACTTGACGTTTCCACACCTTGTTGACTGAATAACATGTTCCTTTATATATATATATATTGGAGAATAAATACAATTTTCATTTAATGTAAAATATATTGTTTTTCATTCAAGGAGCAACGTGTATTGTGTAATGATACGGTTTCCAAGCATACAACGAGATTTTCTGTCATGCTCATCGTGGAGGAGGTCAGACAAAATTAGAAGTTCGCATCATGGTGATATGCCGCACACTTCTTTTTCCGTTATTTTCTTTTAAATTTTTACTCATACTTCCAATTTTTACAAATGTAAGGTAAGTTTCATGTAAAGACAAATATTTTTATACAATTGCAGGAAAAATAAGCTTCATTTTGAAATCAGTTTGGTAAAGAAGGGCAATTATTAAAGCATCTGAAAGCTTTTGTTTCTTACTTTTGTTATTTTACCAGTGCCCATATTTGCATGTAAATTACCATCATGCATCTGTTTTGTATTTGGATATCGATCATAAGTCATATTTATGTATTCCATGTTTCGATTTGGCTAAAAAAACTTTTCAACCTTGCAAATTTGTGTTTAGTTACCAGTTTCTAAAACCTTTTCTCTTTACGATATCGAAAAAAAAATTATTTTTTTTGATTTTCTGGTATAAGCGTATCTAATAACATACTGTAGACGCAAAAACAGAAAGAAAAACATTACATTTCATAATATTGTAATAACAGATGGCATCTTTCAGAACGTTTAGGTGCTTTGTTACAAGCAATATAGGGATAATATCGCTTCTTTACTTCCATAGTTTGTTGTTGTTTTTTTGAGTTTTCTTTTCTATCAGTGATTTTTTCCCTAATTCTAGCTCTCCTTTTTTTTAGCATATTTTCAGGAAACAGATTCCAAAAAAAAAACTAATCAATTACATGATACGAAAACCTCTTCTTTTTTCCTTTTTGCTCGATGCTTTTTTTTGTATCCGAAAGAAACATAAAGCATTTAATTTAAAACACTAAGACATGATTTGATTGATTGTTTGGCTTTTTTATGGCGCAAGAGCATCTGGGCTATACTGCGCCAACTAAGACATGGGTCTTTTTAAGTATAGTTCAGGAATTTGTTCCATGATGTTAATATTTATGGATATGTTACATTGTGCTAATGTTTACAGATATGCTATAATGCGTTAAGGTTGTTTACAAAAATTTTTACAAGGCTTTAATGCAAACACTGTTTTGTATGAACTGAAACTTTACTAATAATTATTCATTTCTCTATACTAGTATGAAAATGTGTTTGTTTTCATGCTATATTTAGTTCCCGAACCACTCACTCTTATAACATTAAGCCATTGAACAGTGTCTGGAAGTCATTTCCAAAGAAAAAGATAGAACAATGGGGAAAAATTGCATTAAAATATGTCTAATACTTTACAACAGATGTCACTGTTGGTGACCTTCAAGATTAGCACATCAAGACTGCTTAATAAGTTAGGAACTTTGAAGAGTCACATGACTTTTCTCCAAACCACTTTGTATTTACAAACAACCATGTTTCTTCAGATTTACACTTGGGACCAATTATTATAAAGAGGTGAATTTTGACACAAAACTGCTGATCGCTTTATGACTTTATATTTATCTGCGCAGGTCTGGGCTGTCTTAATTTTATTTTCGTCTTAAGTGTCTTAACAAGCTAAAGTGATGAAATATTAGATCTTAAAAAATAATATTTAATTAGGCCCATGGGACCAGTTCCTTCAAGAGCTGTAATGCCAGAATAAGGAGAAAATTAGGATGTCCGTTCTGGAAAACAAGGCCGTTATAAATTAATTACCTGAAAGTGAGCGATTGCGTTTAATGTTCCAAATAACACAGTCGGGGAGATTTAATGCAGAACCCTTGGTAGAAAAAATGAGAAATTGATTTGCGATTTAACAGTTAAAAGATTACTATGGCTAACAAAACAACGCAAAGTTTCATCAGGAGATTCCATAACAAACAGTTATTTCAACACTGGCGTAAGGTTTAAAACACGACGTTTCAAGAGCCAACTGCTTCCTTTGTCAAGTGATGGCAGAATTTCTGCCTTCACTTGTCAAAGAAAGCAGTCGTGTTTTAAACTTTATGTCAGTGTTGAAATAGCTGTTGTTATTGTATAGCTACTCAATGTTAAATTTGGAAAAATAAGTAATGTTGTATCAGACATACCTCCAAGACTTGTTGCGCAGGTTTCATTTCCGATATAGGGAAAGGTTATAAAATTTAATGTTGAAAGTAAATTACATAGCACATATGGATACATACCAAGCAGTACGCAAATGAACAGCCGGTACGCAAGTGAATCTAATTCTTCAGATGCACTTTAATTTCTCTTATCCGAACTTGAGCTTATATGCTCGTAATTGCCAAAGTTCTTCTCTTTGACTCATAGAGGCAATGACCTCAAATTTCTAATTCAGTTAATATCTAATATTTTTTGTATAATTAAAACTTGACTTTCTACAAATAGAACTTGACATTTACGAGTTTTCCAAGAAACTCTACTTACGTTTTCATATTGGTTTTGTCCAAAGGCAGGTAACCTCACCTTATAATATATTGAAACAATTTGAGTGTAATAATATTAATTATAATTATTTGATGAATGATAATTATAATTAGTTTATTGTCGATCAGAGGCGCATCCGCTCTACCGCAAAGAAATAAAACAATTGAAACAGGTGTTTATTTTTCATAGGGAATGCCAATATATTTGGATAGCATTTAAACAAAATACAACTTCCATATGCGATTTCGTAAATTATTTTTCATTTATATACGTCTGCGTACATAAAAGCTTATTTGAAAATTAATTGAAGATGGATATTTTACTAAAGTATTGTTATTTATTTTATTATTTATTAGTTTATTACTAGTACATTTTGTACTAAATAATATGTACTTTACATATTATTTTATATTGTAAAGGTATTATATCAAAGGCAGAGATTATAATATTATTTGGAGGTACTTTAAAGATTAATCGACGTAGGTGTAAGATCAAACACACACAATCTTTGTCATAGAGGTTCTTCTTCAGGAGAGTTCATTACTGTAATATGGTGATGGTACAGTAACACCTTCTTTAGCGGACCTTACCGAACAGCGGGCACATTTATTTACTGAACACTTTACAATTCCTAGTCTCAATGCTTGTTTCGCCCTAACAATCCCAAGTTGCTGGCACTTCAGAATAGGGGACAGATTCTCAATTGCCGAGGTGTCCTCTATTCAGAGGTTTCATTTTATTTCTGAAATATGAGAATATTGATCATTCAACCTCACTGGACATCTGTATACCTTCCGGAATATATGGGGAAAAATTGAATACAAGAATTTCCGCAGAATAGGAAGGACTTGATACGAAATCCCATTGCGTTTATATTTATTTAAATCAGTTAATGCAAATCTTGATTTCTTTTATTCCATTCGTTTGAACTTAATACTTGGAAAATCTACTGCAGATATGAAAAATGTGTTCATATTTCGTACGCCTCCAGTTGGCGTCGAAATGTGTATTCCACGTCTTCAAGTACATTCATAATAAATGTCATCATCAAGCTACTTTTAATTTTTCCATGTGCATAAATGAAGTTTAATTAATATTATTACATTTGGCTAAGTATAAAAGAACTTTGTTTTTAATTGATCAATTTAATCTGTTTGACATAATCTTCTGATCAGCTAACAACTACTAGATGGATCAGATATGTTTAAAGTTCAGTTTGCGGAGCTCACAAAAAAGTGAAGTAATTTTTTCATCATATCTTCTTTTCTATGATTAATATCATTGCTTTAATATGTATTAGGCAGTATCTAACTGAGACTCTTTTGGGTTTATTCACTACGTTTAATGTCTATTTCAATTTTGAAATTGAATTTCCTCGAGTGAATATTGAACCTGTAATTCAATAAAGTAAAGCATGGACGAAATAAGAATGAATGAATGTTTGTTTGTTTGTTTATATTTATTTTACGGGCATTACTATAATATATTAAAAGCAATAATATATTCATTACTAAAACATAAACAATTTAACAAAGACCTGTGGTATCGTCGAAAAAAAAGCTGATATAAAAAATCAGCTTGACAAGTTTCGGTCATCCTAAATTGACAACTAGCTTAAACAGTAAAAAAGGTACATGTCAAGATGACAATATATATTGTGTTACCTTCAACTTTAAAAATACCTCACTTTGAATATTATTCTGGTTGATAGTGTGTTCCACAACCTAGGGCCCTGAGAATTTATGCGATTATAAAGATAAGGAGAAGTAGATAGAATGGGTAGTTATAAGAAATTTATTTGTACGGGACGAAGAGCGGTCATTTCTTAAGGACAAATCAATCATATTCAAATATGTCGTAAATTTAATATGTTGAAAAATTAGCATGATAGACGAAGTTAGGCCAGCTTATGAAGAGGTAGAAAACCGGACAAAGTCCAAAGATGGAATGATCGATAATCCAACCTGTGATATGCTTAATAAAGGCAAACTGTTCACAATGTATAATCATACAACATGGTACAGGTTAACTATACTATTATCATTATTAAACAATCTGTTAAGCTGCAATGTGTAAACTCTATATATGTAAAGAAGTTTATAGTTAAATCATATGCAGAAAGTTAAGAACTGGATCACGTGCCAAGCCATTTAAAAACAAATATGTACAGTAAATGAGTACACACAAATACCATCAAATTTGATGTAATAACAACCTCACTTGTAGTGACAGCTCGGCTTTACTTTAAAAATATGTTCTCTCGCAAATTTCATAGGAATAACTTTAGTTTGACCTCGTTTGAACATCATAAAATTTCCCAAAACTCGGATCTCAGGTCAAAAATTTCAAAAACTCCAAAAAATTTATTAATTTCTTCTCATGAAATTTAGTACGTATGAATTTTTTTTATTATTTTATATTTCACTTTCACGTTGTCATATTTAAACTTTTGATCTTTTATTATATTAGTATGTATATTTTCCCAAAATAGGTAAGATATTAATATAAAGTACATATATAGTATATGCACAAATGCCATTTACGAAATTTGGTATTGTGTACAAACATTTTAAAGTTATTTTACGGTTGTAATCTCAAAATTTTAGCGATTTATTGGGTGTGGTTATAATCGAATTCGACTGCAATATTTCAATGATGTTAAAATTCCTGTTGATTTTTTTAATATCATTTTTAATATTGTGGATTATTTTGGAATGTGACGAAAGATGAAATTGGCATGATATCATTGATGAAAATAATAGAACATTATCTTGAAGAGAGAGAGAGAGATAATACATATTTTGTTTGGGTGTCATTCATGTACATCAGCATCTTCAATTGTCGTAGCATTTAAGATAAGGCTTATTCCGTATAAGACTATTTCCGTTTAACAAAGGTAGGTCCCAGTAAATGCTTCATATAATTACACACATTCCTATTAATATCTTTTTCTGTTTGGTGACGTTTTTTCTCCGTCAGTTAAAAGTCGTTAATGGGAAAAATTAATGTAGCTATTTAATTATAATTAAGGACTATTTCCGTTTAACAGCGGTAGTTTGCGGTCTCGGCAAATGCTTCATAGAATTACACATGTTCCGATTAATGTCCTTTTCTGTGTTAATGACGTTTTTTCTCCGTCCGTTAAAACTCGTTATTGGGAAAAATTAATGCAGCTATTTGCTTATAATTAACGACTATTTCCGTTTAACAACTATAGTTTGCGGTCCCAGCAAATGCTTCATAGAATTACACACATTGTAATTAATGTCTTTTTAAGTTTAATGACGCTTTTTCCCCGCCCGTAGAAACTCGTTAATGAGAGAAATTAATGTAGTTATTTATTAATTTTGATTAATAGTATATAATTCTTCTTTCTATAGATGATCTGTATAATCTATAATATATATAATCTATCTATATAATTATAATAATGTACAATGTACTTTGTACTGGACAACATAATGTATCACCATACGTGAAAAAGTACATATTTTAACCATTCTGAAAGAGACATATTAAAAGGCAACCCTTACAATATTTCTCAATCCTCAAAGAGCTTCTCAAGAAAGGCTAAAGAAAGTAAGCCGGGTAATCGCAGAATATTATGTGCTCTTACTTCATAAACGAGTTCCATTCCTCGCAGTCAAAGTTCGAAAAATTAAATTATAAAAAATTATTAAATAATAATTTCGTAAAATTTTAAATATCAAAAAGTTTCATTCGGAATTTTATCACGTTTCCTATGGAAGAAAAGTTTAGAGAAGTTTAGACGTTCAAATATTTAACGTATTACAAAGGCATCCAAATAGATGAACCGATGATACAAAAACTTGTTTTCAACTTTATACTTTTCTTACGCTGAACTGTTTTTACTAAATTTTTACAAATGTTTTTAGTGATTTCAAGTTCTATCCTTTCTAAAATATATATAATAGAAATTTATGAGGATATCAGGAAGCCAAAAAGAGTTATCGCTTTTTCAGCTGAAAATTTAAAAAAAGTGTTAAATTATTTCAAAAATTATTTTGCTCATTGAGGTAAACACCATCACATTCGACAACCGTTTCCTAATGAAGAAAAAAGTCATGTATATCTTTTTTCTAAACTGTCTGGTCTTCAGAATCAAAAAACCTGGTCACCCCTGGTTTTATCTCTGTTTTATTTCTGAACAATCACTTTCGTATGTGGTTGTCCAAACCAAGGAAAGGTGGTAATCGCTTGGCGAGATATCAGGGGAATAAGGCGGATGAGGCAATAGTTCCCATTTTAAGCACTAATCACGTTATGGGTAGTTTCGTTGTATGCGGTTTGGCATTGTCCTACATAAACTTCACCATTTTTTTTTCTCATGTAAAAAACCGTCTGTGCAGATACAAATGGATGGTTTCAGCACTTACCTCTATCATTTTTGAAAGTTTTTAACACGGAAAGGCGAAATTACTTTTTCAACAGCGATCTTTAAATATATGTCATTAATGAGAAAAGGTCTTCTAGATCATGATACACCTTTCAGCCATTTTTCACCAAAAAGAATTTTTTTTATATCACCTTTGTACATTACGATTCGTTACGGCATCGTTTCTAAATGCAATACATATTTTAAGAAAAGCATTCCTCTATAGCATTTGTGTCCAGTTCAAATTTATTCTTAAATCAAACACTATAGAATAATTTTAACTTTAAAAGCTATTTCAAATGTCTTGTGATACACTGGAAATCGAATCGAATGCTGTAAAACTTCTCTGAATAAAAGACTCACGTTCAAACTTTACGAAGCATCTAAAAAAGTGAACTGCGCATATTTCTTTTCGATGAAATCAGTTATGGTAAATATCTCTAAGCGACGGATCTTCCTTGGTTACCTGATAATCTCTGTGGATCCAGTAGACATAATCTTAAGTTCATTAAAAATCATCATTAACTCTGGCGATAACCTACAGCTTTAAAGAGTCCTGTGAGGGATGGAGAGGGAGGGTTAGGATGAAATTAGATAACTGCTTTAAATTGGGACTTTCAGATGTTTTGCGGGGTGGTCGAAAAATGAACGACCTGGATACGGAGATATACCGCAGTTTTATGTGAAGGACGAAATAAAAACTAAGGATTGCGCGAATCTCGTTACATGCCACAAATTCTAATGCAATTTAAGAAAGGGTAGAAATTACTAAAATATGAAGAAATCCCTTCCAATTTCTGAGAAAAAGTCCTATATGTCATTAACATATATAAACATATTCGTTAGCATCGAGAGCTATCGATGTCTGCAGATTTTGGCATACTTATATTTTTCTTCCATTACTAATATAGCAAAAGGCAAACGTAAGACAGTATACTTGTCGCCAAATTTATTAAAATAATTATTCTATCAGCTTGAACAACAGCTTTCGTTATGTAACTTCTCATAGGTCTTCTATTACATGTGCTACAAAGCTGCTAAAACAAACAGGCATTTATGTGTTTGTACTGGCGTATACGGGAAGAGTGATGGGTGTCATTACTCCCATCCATTGCGATGTAATTTTGTATACACATACGAATATACGAAGATATGGCTCTGTAATCCCCTTAGTAGCCTCTAACTTCCCCTTTACGAATTTTCTGTGTACTCTAATACGCACTTACAACAATACGTCTTAAATCTGAATGCATAATCATCCTAGGCTTACTATGCGCTGATATAATGGAAATTTTTGCCCGTAAAGACTAAAGGACGGCAGAAATGGAAAACTTTTTGGATATAAGGTGTTACTTATATTTAAAAATAAGTATTGCACACAAGACAAGGTTTGGTATGTTATAAAGCCAAGTTTCTGCTTGTAAAGACTAAAGTTCGGCAGAAAAGGAAAATTCTTTAGTTATAAGGTGTAAAATACATTTAAAAAGTATTGCATGCAAGGCAAAGTTTGGTATGCCATAAAGTCAAGTTACTGCTCTTAAAGGCTAAAGAACAACAGAAAAGGAAAACCATTTGGTTATAAGGTATAAAATACATTTAAAAAGAAGTATTGCACACGAGACAAGGTTTGATATACTATAAAGCCAAGTTGTTTGGGTAAAGTAATTTATATTAAATCACGTCTTTCAATAACTAAGTGTACTTTTTCTGATCCACAATAAAGAAGAAAAATGGTACACTGGTGTTCAAGAATAAAGAATATTGTATATAACTGTATAAAATTTACATGTATGTGGTACGTTGTTTTGTGGAAAGTGAATTATATAGGTTAACTACGTTTAATTAACATATAAAGGTATCTCGAATTGGAAGAAGAAAATATTAATATATCGGATAAATGGGATGAAAAATCGCTGTCAGAGATTAATAGGATATTGAAAATCACAATAGTGTAAGCCATAGGAGTGTAGCGCAGAAAGTTCATAAGTGGAGTTATAGGCTCAATGGGGGGGGGGTACAGAGCTACAACTCATATATTCCTATGTTAAATATACAAAATTTCATTGCAATGGGGGGTTACAACCCCCATCAACACCCTTTGTTTACACCAGTGGTGCAAACACGTAAGTAAGGGGGGGTTCAGCGGGTTCAAAGCCCCTGTTAGATAATATAATGGCTAAAGTTAAGAAAGTCAAGTACATAAAACGAAAATCATATTATTGTAAAAATAATAAAAATAAATTGAAAAAATTAGAAAATTTGAATTTCCCGTATGATCAACAGAATAATTTGGAATGGGACAGAACGCGGCGCCTGAATCTGCTGTGGGTGTCTTGGAGGCTACGACGAATGCAGTGAGTTTTCCTTCCCTAATATTAAGAAATTGATTGGAATTTTGGCTGAGATCCCAGTAACGACTGCAAAGCCCAAACTGACTTTTTCATCTTTAAAACGAATCAAAACATACCTAAGGAATGGAACCAGCCAGCAGTGACTGATGGGCTTAGCTCTGATGGCAGGTCATAGAAACATTATTTCTTCTCCAACGGAGATAATTGATACATTCGTTTCTCGCCGGAAAAGGCTCAATTTGATTTTATAGTTTTTTTAATAAATTTATTTTAAAACCCCATCCTATCACTATATAGCTATGTCTGAATTATGTATATTAGAAAAGCATTTTAATTTTGTTTTGCCCATACCGGGGTGAGGGGGAATAAAATACCTAAACAAATCAGTTGCAACTCTAATTCGCACCCCATAAGAAATCTATACTTACATGATTGCAGTGGTATAAATCGACAAACGTAAAATGGACGTAACGCTACGTAAAATATATTGAATATTAGTATCAACGTTATGGAGCCTAGGTTTTATGTTAGATAGAACGTATCTATCTGTACGTATATATAAAAACTACACTCTCTAACGTTAATATTAATCGGTTTAATGGCGACACACTGCACTAATCGATAGAAGAAAAATCACACATTCTTTTTGGTGCAGTTAATTTATAAAACGTTATAATAATTTAAAAACAACGTTGCTAATAGCTATTTCGATATCGCAACGGCTATCCTCTTCAGAGCATGGCGGCTTCTGTTTATGTCCGTGCTGTTGGTCGGTGTTGCCATCACGTCGGTTGGAAACTTGATTGGGCGGAGGAGTAAAGCGTATTTGTGGAGACTTCTTCAGCCGTGAGACCCAAAAGGTTTTTCCAAGTGGATGATATAGAGTTACTAAGGAGTTGATCATTAACTGCAACGTCGATGTTTGAAAGTATACGTAATATCTCAAAACAGTTGAGATCAAGTGTTGAGTTGAATTTTTTTAATAATATGTGCATTGGAGAATAAGAACTTGTGTCCGAATTCCCATGAGTGTTTTTCAAGAGCCGGATTGTGAAATTTTTACTTTCTGACGTAAGCTTCACGTTCTATTAATCTGAGACTCAGTGCTCTTCGTGTTTGTCCAGTGTAAATTTGGCTACACTGGAATAGAATGGGACATATACCCCAGCTGTCAGAATCCATGATGGTAGCTTTAAAATTAGAATAACCTATTTTGTTGACTGGAGTGAAGTTAATACGAAAATTGAATTTATGCAGAACCGCGGCGATCTTAGTAGAAATTTTCGGAATATAAGGAATGCAAACGAAGTCCTAAAGGGCTGAAGAATCACTGGAGAGAGAAGAGAAAGGTAGACAAATTTAGATTGGCCAAAGACGAAGAGCACTACGTCTCATATAAAAAGAACATGAAGCTTATGTAAGAAAGCAAGAATTTCATAAATCGGCTTTGGAAAAACACTCATGGGAATTCGAACACAAGTTCTTATTCTCTAATGCACATATTATTAAAAAAATTCAACTCAATGCTTGATCTCAACTTTTTTGAGGCATTATACATACACTGAAGTGCCAGAAAAATTGGTACACCTACCTAATATCGTGTAGCCCCCAACCCCACGCATGCACACAGAAGTGCCACAACACGACGTGGCATGGACTCGACTAATGTCTGAAGGTATCCTGGAGACAATTCACACCAGGAATCCTGCAGGGCAGTCCACAAATCCATAGGAGTGCGAGGTGTTGGAGATCTCTTCTGAACAGCACGTTGCAAGGCATCCCAGATATGCTCGATAATGTTCATGTCTGGCGATTTAGGTGGCCAATGGAAGTGTCTAAAGTCAGAAGAGTGTTCCTGGAGCCACTCGGTAGCAACTCTCGATGTGTGGGGTGTCGCATTATCATGCTGAAATTGTCCAAGTCCGTCGGAATGCACAATGGACATGAATGGGTGTAGGTGATCGGACATGATGCTTACGTACCTGTCACCTGTCAGAGTTGTCTCTAGACGTATCAGGGGTCCCATATCACGCCAACTGCACACGCCCCATACCATCACAGAAGCTCCACCAGCTTGAACAGTCCCCTGTTGACATGTAGGGTCCATGGATTCATGAGGTTGTTTCCATACCCGTACATGTTCATCCGCCTGATGCAATTGGAAACGAGACTCGTCAGACCAGGCAACGTGTTTCCAGTCATCAACAGTCCAATGGCGGTGTTGGCGGACCCAGACGAGGTGTAAAGCTTTGTGCCGTGCAGTCAACAATGGTACACGAGTGGGCCTTCGGCTCCGAAAGCCCATATCAATGATGGTTCGTTGAACAGTTCGCACGCTGACACTTGTTGATGCCCCAGCATTGAAATCCGCGGCAATTTGAGGAAGTGTTGCACGTCTATCTCGTTTAACGATTCTCGTCAGTCGTCGAAGGTCCCGTTCTTTCAAGGTCTTTTTCCGGCCGCACCGCTGTCGGAGATTTGATGTTTTACCGGATTCCTGATATTCACGGTATACCCGTGAAATGGTCGTACGCGAAAATCCAAATTTTGTCGCTATCTCGGAGATGCTATGTCCCATCTCTCTTGTGCCGACTATAACGCCACGTTCAAAATCACTTAAATCTTGATAACCTGCCATTGTAGCGGCAAGAACCGATCTAACAGCTTTGCCAGACATCTCTTGTCTTATATAGGCGCTGCCGACCGCATCGCGTTACGCTGATTGGTTGCAAAGCTCCGTTATTTGCATACGCACGCCTGTACCGGTTTTTCTGGCACTTCAGTGTACTATCAAACATCGACGTTACAGTTACATTACCAACTCCTTAGTAACTCGATCTAACCCACTTGGAAAGCCTTTTGTGTCTCACGGCTAGAGAAGACATCACCAATACACTTAATTCCTCCACCCAATCAAGTTTCCAAATTAACGTAATGGCAACACCGACTAACATCACAGACATAAACAAATGCCATCATGCTCTGAGGAGGATAGCCTTTGCGCTATCGAAATAGCTATTAACGACGTCGTTTCTAAATTATTATTTTTATAAATTAACTGCACCAAAAACAAATTATGTGATTTTTGCTTCTTTTGATATTAATATTTGATATATTTTGCGTTGTTCTACATCAATTTTATGCTTATTGAAGTACACCACTATAGTTTTCAATACCCCATATAGCTACAAGGTGCTATCCCGCGCCGTCTTGACTTTTCAGAAACTACACAGAATATTTTGCTTTCCACTCCCTCATCTCCTATCGTGTAACTACTGGCGTATGCACGTGGGATTGATGGAGGTTGTGACCCCCCATTGCGTGAATTTCTGTTCATATGAATACATGGAGTTGTAGCTCTGTAACCCCTATTCTATACGTATCATTTAGGTACATTTCATACTGACAGCTCTATTCTTCTTCAGATTCCCAAAACTATGTAATAACAAACTGTTTTAACCAACACAATACTACATTTTCTTAACAGCGACGCGAATTGGGTTCATTTTTATACATTATTCTTTAGTTTAAAGCACCAATGTCTGTAAAGCTAGTTTGTTTAACCCTCTAACTGCTCGATTTTTTTTATAACAATCTCTTCAAAAACTGCATATTTTTTTATTATATATTTCAAATCTACATGTAATTGAGAGTTAAAATATGTAGCACATTTTTGTAACCAAAGATGATGAGAGATGAAAGATGGAAAAATTTCATACCCGCGAAAATCGCGGGATGAGAAAATTTTGTTACTTTCATGTTGCCCGTGGAAATCACGGGATAAGCAGTCAGAGGGTTAGTACTGCGTCCTGAGACTGTTCTGCTTCTAAGGTAAGACCTGGGTGACGTTACGCGTCTTAACCTGTTTGATGCACTTGAACAATCAAACATGCCGAGGATAGCGCTTGTCGCTGTAGGGTGCCATAGAGCAGGGTTCCCTATCTGGATTGTTCACAACCCCATGGGGTGCGACAAAAATGAATTGTGTATCCAAGAGACGAGTCACGAGTCATCACTCAATTTACATGTTTTGTTTCTGAATAAATTAAGATTTAATATTTCAGTTGGTATTGCATTTTATGCACTGTTAAAATTTTAGAATTTCAGTTTGTCCGTTCGTAGTAATATTATATGTGATTCAATAATAGAATTTATATTTCCTCACCTCCGAATGTAGTTTTGTTGTTGCGTGAACACACAAATCAAATATTTCCTAGTGGCGCATGTCGTAGGAAGGATGGGGAAACTCCTACTTTAAAAGTACTTTTTGTTAAATGTTTAATTACGTATTAAGTTAATCAAATATTTATTTATTAAATCCAAAATTTTTTCGTACATTAGGCTTTTTAATTTTTTTCTTAAATCAAACAATTATTTATATATTTTATTAGACAAATTTTCCTTAAATAACAAGAAATTACCCATATATTAGGTTAGGCGAATATTTGTTATTAAATCAAGAAATCATTTGCAAATTAAGTTAAACAAATACATGTTTTCCAAATTCAGTAATTATTGAAATTGTCTAGATATTAGAGGATTACATAAACAAATGTTGGAATTAAACCAAGAGCAATTAGAAAATTCACGTAAAGTGATGCAACAGTCCAAATTTTAGAAAGTCTAATATATTTGGAATTATTAGAAACTTCGTAAAATTTTTATTGAAAAGTGAAAAGAAAAAATTTCTTTTTTTTGGTTGATTTTGACAGGAAAACAATTGCATAATTCACGCAAAAAAATTCCCAGCATGTACCTGGACATTACAGAATTATTACATTCAATAATTACAGTATAAAATTAACGTTTTCAAAATATAATTTTTGGAAATATAATTTAAAGTTTAATTAGAGATATTAATTAAATAAATTTAATTATTCTTATAAACAAAATAATAAAGGTCACTCAATTCTTATAATATTACACTCATATCTTTATACCTACACTTACTTCTGTTCACCAATACTTAACTCTGAATCGTAATGTATAACGCTTATTGACTTTCCAAAACAAAAGCACTGTCTTTTGCCGCTACTTTAAGCCAAAAAAAAATTGCAAAATTTCGTATTTCAACACATTTACTCAAAATAAAATTGCAGATAGGAATTAACCCTAAATTAACTTAGAATCAATAGTAACTTAGATCAAATTTAGCCAATGTTAGTAAATCCAACTAAGAAACCAAAATAAAATTATTTTGTTAAATTCTTTATTCTTGACTTCCATGAACTTTTTCACCCATGTTTCCGTTTCTCGTTTTCTGCTTTTTTAACCTCCGTGGGTTGTCGAAATTCTTACATAAATATAAAATGGATGCCTAAGATGTTAAGCACACGTGTTTTCAGACATACGCATCCGTTTTTGAATAGTATCGTGAAAATAAACGGGACAAAATCAAGTTTATCATTATTTCCACAAATATATTTTAAACAATAACATTATGATTACGAAGTAGAGGATTTAAAAATGCAAAATGACTACATAGGTCTGCGACCAAAAAACTAATTTAATGTTTTTGGTTGGTTTTTCATATATTTCTTCACCCTGAATTCATAAACACCATTAAAATAATTCTATCACATCAGGTTTCTTCAGAAAAGTCAATTTTGGATTTTGGATTGTTGCAATTGGAAAATAGTTCCTAGATGTTGTAAAAATTCTCCGGATATGTTTTGATTCATCTATGGTCAATATTATAATGACTATGCCTCAGTGCCTGTTAGACATGCTGTTATCCTACAGGAAACGTAGGAAAATTTTACCTTGGTTCTTCAAAAAATCGGGTACGACTATCGCAAGTGGTTAATTTACGCGGATTTCAAAGTACGGACAACACAATTAGGTTACACAAAATACACCTGCTTCTTTGGTTCATGGAATAGCTGTGATAAATATTCTCATTGGAATAAAACAAATTGGCCACGTCAAGAGGCACTCAAATCTGGGGAAATAAACATTATGCAGCAAAGGTTGGTTCTACAGAACAGAATCCTGTTACTACCCCTGCATATAGAACTAAAGTTCATAAAACAGTTCGTTTAATCCCTCCCTGAAGATGGTGAATGTTTTAATTATCCGTGCTAAAGTTCCCAAATTTATCTGATGCCAAACTGGAAGGAGGAATCTTCGTTGATCAGAATATCCAAAAACTTTTGCGTTATAAATTCTTCATTTAGACCATGGACGAAATTGAAAAAGAAGCTTGAATATCTTATAAGGATGTCATTGAAAATTTTTTAGGCAATATCAAAGATCCAAACTAAAAGCGTATTGTGAAACGTATGTTAAAGGCATTCAAAGCTCAAAGTTGCAAGATGAATTTAAAATTGTATTTCCTTCATTCCCATGTGGAGTATTTCTCTGAAATTTTGGAGGCCTTCTGTGGAAAGCAAGGGGAAAATTTAGTAAGGACATCAGAAATACTGAACAGAGATATAAAGGAAATTCAAATATACGTATTATTTGCGACTACTGCTGGATGGTGCTGCAAAATATACCGGAAACGACTCACAAGCAAAAATGCATACGCAAATCTATGGTACTCGTTTGCAAGAAATCTGTGCGTGATAGAGCAAAATGGGTTACATTTTCAGCTTCAGCAACCCAAAAAACATGAGAATCACTTGAAATATCTCAGTCAGTTTTTCAAAATTATTTTTTGCAGACCTGTGTTATTTAATAAATATTTAAATTGTCATTATTGAGATATTAATCAAGTTACAAAATAATTGCGATAAAAGATTTAAGTCATGGTTGAACTACTATTAACGACAGAATATTACTAATATTATATCTTAGAACTTCTGTTATTTATCGTTATTTCGATATCGCTATACAACCAAGTTTCATATATGCACTGCTCTCTATTGTAATATAATATTCATATATGCACTGCTCTCTATTGTAATATAATAAAACCGTTCATAAGTAGACACTTACCAGGCAAAGAAATTGATCAATAAAAGTGAAGAGAGTTTGACTGTGAAAGATAGGGATATTATGGTCAAGAAATACCTTGCTGGGGTGTTTTTATCTGACCGTAAAAACGGAGCGACCGAATCTGCGAGGTGTCCGTTAAAAAGAGTTTGTATTTGTAACGGATATTAATTCCTTAATAGGTTCTATTCTTTTCAGACTCTTAAGGGTTAAAAATAAATATTAAAAAAAAAAAGAGTATCGGAAAGTGATTTCTCCACTACCACTATTCTATGGTTAAGCAGTTCCCTTTTCGACAAATGTAAGTATGAGAAAAATTCCATGCATAGCTGTACTTCGTAGCTTAGCAACCAGAGGGTTGAGACTTCAACCAAAAATCTCCGATTCAAGTTCAGCTTGAGTAATTCTTTTCACTTCGGAACCTTGTAGGTAAGAAAGGGAAAGAAAGGAAATTATAATTTGAATCCTAAAAAACATTGTGCGTCAGAACTTAACTTTCTCAAATTGCTATCATACTAGCATGTTATAGACAAACTCAGAAAGGCATTTTCCGACTTTCTGCTATTAAATGGATTTGCATATGTCTAAATAAGGTTTACTTTTAACATGGGAAGCTTGTGGGTATTTATAACATGCGTTTGTTAAAAATGTAATCTTACATTTTAATACTAGAAGGAAAATAGGGCCGGCAATCTCCTTCGCTATCAATTATCGCTTTGTTGCAGTAAATGAACGAAATTTACAGAAAAGCTAGACTATCTATTTCAGGTCAATCTCTGTCAGTTTTGTACCTTTGGAAGACGTTTCTTTGTAGGTTACACTTAACTGCGCATTTAGAAATTTAATAGATGGAATGAGCTCCTCAAATAAATTACTCAATTTAAAAATTACCACCAAACATTAATTGACATAATTATGCAAATGTAAATTGACGCGAGGAAGCTACTAATTACAATAGAAGTCAGATTAGCGCTTTAATTGAATTTCAATGACGTACCTTTGCGATATGCGCATGTGGTTCTAAAAATAAATAATATCTGTGCTACAAGAAAACTCAAAATTTCTTTTCAGAACAAAATAGGCTAAGTTTCTACATTATTTATAGAATAGCATTGGTTTTAATACTGAATCTTATTTCAAGTTTTGTAAGGGACACAAAAAACAATGAAGATATATATTTGATTAAATTATCTATATGCATATAATAATATGTATCTGATTCATGCTTTCTTTATATAAATGTATTGATATTTGCTAAGAGATGACTTGGCTGAAGTTACCAACAGAAATATGGTGCATGAATGAAAATAATCGGGGTTTCAAAACGATAAAAAATACACATCATTACACATGTAAAAGGTAGCTTTCATAGATGATTTGTTTCCAAATTTGCAATAAAACAAATAACCTACAGGAATAAACTTTTTATGCAGTGACTCTTAGCCGAATGGCCTAACAACTCAGAATGGAAATCAACACGATATGTCAGTTAGTAACTTACTTAGCTAAGCTCGATCAATTCCAGAAATTGATCAGTTTTATACAAAAAATTTAAGTACAATTAATTTTCTAATAAAAAA
>QLNU02015360.1:11167219-11190882 GCA_006491805.2 Dysdera silvatica
GGAAACGCAGGTGTGCGAAAACTCACACTGATCGACTCAACGAGTGATTCTGTCCATGTATGATAGATAAAGAGAACCGTTCCCCAATTGGTTTAGCGAACGGTTTTGCGAGTCTCTGGTATGAAACTAAGCCAATGAGAATCCTCGAAACGTGAAATTTAAAACAGCCAATCACAGGCCAAAAGTTAAAGTGTTTTGTGATAAAATTAATTAGCGATTGAATGGATTTTGAGAGAAATTTAAGCGACATTGATCTACAAGAAATTTTTTGACAAGTTCAACGGAACTTATTCAAGAATAACAGTGATCCAATTTATGTTTCTAAAACATAGCTAAACCATTCCGTATACTAAACCGACAATTCAGATGAAATTCCAGGAAAATTATTATTAAATATGTTTCATATTTGCTAGATGTAGGAATTATTTGAACGCATTATTTAATTACAAGAAGGATTTAGGCTGATGATGATGATTCACTGTCGTTGATGCTTAGTAAGAAAGACACGAGTTTTATCCCAAACACATCAGTATAATGATGATCAGGGAAATTGACTAATATTTAGTGACGCCGGGGTGCTATCGCGTTTGAAGGGTCTTCTTTTTCGGGGTGAACCTAAAATTGCCGCTTTTCCTCCGCCTTATAAGAATATGCACGTCAGGATAATGTACACGGGCGCAGTTGGTGAGGGGGACAGGGGGATCCGTCCCCCCCCCAATTTTTGTATAAGGGTTCCATGTCCCCCCTCCAATATTTTCATGCTTTCGGCGCCCATGATAATGTAAGCAGCCTACGATTTTTTCAATAAAATTTGCTTTTCCAAACGAATTTCCTTTATTATTTTAAAAATCCCCAGAGCAGTTATTCAAAAAATAAATTCTATTTAAGCATGTAACGTTTTTCACGAGAAATTTGGAAAGAAATAAACTCAATATTTCTTCGAACTTATTTTAAAAGGTTTAGAGGACAAAGACGTTGTTACAACCCAACGCTGATTGTAGTAACAGACATACGCATGTGATAATTAATAGACGGTTTTCTTCGGCCTAATATAAAGGCTATAGGAATTTAATTTTTGTTTGCACGGCAATTGACAAGAGAGGGGAGTCTTGAAGAAAAACCCAGTCGATGCAAATAGGAAATGTCACGGGAAAGTGACGAGGTCAGTAAAACCGTATCTACTATGAAATTTTATTACAATAATTCACATATGGCGGCATGCCTATCCTCGCAGAACGAGGGTTGACCACATTGGCCAAGAGAAACCCCTCTACATATATAATGTTTAAATGAAGGGTTCCGTCTCATCGAGTCACGGACAAGCTCCCCTTATCTGCGCCACTGCTAGGTAGATTTATGTGATGGTGGAACAGTAGCAGCCAATTATACAAGGATTTAACACGCACTCTACGTCCGGGACATGCTATGCATACGAAGCCTTTGTTTAAAGTTTCAGTATATTTATATTGGGTGGGGGATGGTATTTTAGTTATTGGAGGGGGGGTTACTAAAGGTATACATTAATCAAGTCAATAAAATATTGTTGCTAATCGCTACACGAATATGCTTATACTGGAAGTCAGACACGGCCTTAGCTTTAGAAGGGCCCGATTTGGATCACTTTTGCGGGGCCTCCTTTACAACCTTCTTAGCGGACAACCTTGAAAAGCGAACACTTTTCCAATTGTTATCATCTAGCGCTGTTTTTTGTGTGCATGTTTATTATCCTTTCCAGATAACGGACACCCCCAAGTAGCGGGCAAATATTCAAGTCCTGAGATGTCGCTATTCAGAGGTTTTGCTATATCCATATTTGTATTACAAATGATATATACATTACTTTAAGTCCGATTCGGATATTTTGGTTGTGTCCGCCGAAAAAATAGTCTTAATTTGAAATTTAAAAAAATAATAATAATCTTCCCAAGCGCGGATTTAACGAAATCGGTTGAATCGGTACATGACCGGCCCTGTCGGGAGTGTCTCTACGATATTAGAATCGCTATTATCGGACAGAAAACATGTCTCTTTCTTTGTTGGTTTGAATTTTTTCAATGTTCTGGTGAAAAACATGGACTACCAATGTTTCCTGTCATTTTTTTTTTTTTCATGTCGATTACCTTTAAGTGGATGTTCTGGATAGCGCGTCGAATGCCGTGAAATTGATTTAAAACTTGTGACTTATAAATCTATAACTGAGCGGAACAATTAGTGGGTTATTTACTTATCGTAGTCATCAAGTCATGTAAAGATGCATGGCATCGATGGTTTTCCTTTATGAGAAATGTACAAGTCACGAGGAATGGGGATTGAGATAGCACATAAACCTCGTTTCCTTCAATTCCCGTTGTCCAATGGACAAGATTAAATAGGGCAAAAAAAAAATTACCCAAATTTTGAATCAGATAGTGTGATCAATACGCCCCTGGATATACAGAAGTATTATGACATGGCGGTGGTTATCAAAAGATCAACTTTCGAATGAATAAAATATGGCGAAACTGATCAAATGCAGATCTATTTCACTAAAGATATGAGAAAGTTTTGTTATGACCCAAACTATTGAAAACTGCCCAAACTGATCCGCATTTTAAGTTAAATCAAAGGGAAGAGTTTCGTGTCAAAATAGGGGATTCGTGTTCAGCCTACAGTATAACGAAAGAAGCCCTTTTAACCTAAATACGCGTTAGCAACATAGCCATTAAGTGGTTCAGAGAGGAAGGATTCTCATTTTTCACAACAGCAATTTTTCATTTTTTGCTCGTCGATTATTTAATTCCCATAAGTGTAGATGCGAGAGACAATAGATGGATATATAAGATTAATAGACAGGGATATTAAGTGAAATTTATTAATAAACAACTACCATAGGTCAATGGAGCGCACGCAAAAAGACGATGGGGGGGCAAGCTCTTGGTATGAAATTTACACGATTACAAACAGTATATTACGGTTAAAATGATATTCGTAATTTTGCTACGCATAATGAATTTTGTATTTTATACATTATATAATATTGAAAGTTGTCTCAAAGCACGCATAAAAATGCATTTTAGATATTACAAATACATGCATTCGCGTGCATATTTAAATTCTAAGTGGAACATTATAAAATAGAGATCAGATTAACAAAAATAAAATTAATAAGATGAAGCAATTCAGTCATTAACGTAGCAGCCTTACGATAGACTAAAAGCATTCAAAACTCAACGTGTATATCTATTAATTAAAACACCACCGGCTAAATTCATCACAGCTTTTGAAGAGAAAGATAGGGGCTGTTTTAAAAATTGTTATTTTTTTTCAAAGGATAGAAAAAAGATGGTGCACGATGGAATTAAAAGAAAGGTCAACTAATGAAACGTATATGGAGATGAATTTAACTTGTATGTTTTATCCAATTAAGAACAAGCGAAAAGAAATTGCACACACCAATAATTTTAAATTCACATCGACGGCAAATGAAAAAAATTCCATCGAATTAATCGCCGTAAAAATGCACTCGCAAATGTGTAACATCGCTAAAAGTATGCCATAAGGAGGAACGAATGAACGTCTTTCATGAAAGAGCATTCCTGTGTGTCTGCAAAAAGGTTGCACTAATTTATAAAAGCCATAATGAACCGAACGAAACAAGCTCGATATTGAATAATAACATTATGGTTCTGCTCGTGCCCTGTCGTGCATAACTTGGGAGTAAATGAAAGTTTTATTGCAAAATATTCTCGAAATAAGATGATATTTTTGACCTACTTGGGAGAAATTCTAGGCAAGAATCGCCAACCTTTGTTTAGGGTAAGAAAATAGCGGATGACAGGAAGATGGACTAGTAAAAAATGGAAAAGACACAGCTTTCGCAATAAACAGGTTTTCCCCTCACTGGGATATGGATAATTGAATAATTATTATAAACAAAAAATCTCGAAGAATCAGCTGAACGCCAGCTTTTCTAAAATCGCGATAGTTTTTTCCCCGATTACGGAAGAATTTCACAAACTAGTTTTAAAAGTGCATTCGTTTTCTGAACTCAAACATTCCTGACAGCAAGAAAAAGGCGAAAATTGTAATTTTGACACTTTTTCTGTCGCGACCCGCTGATTTTTTGAGCAGTCATATGAGCGAGAGCGTGCGACCGGATGAATGACTGCTTGTTCCCATACTTCATACCTTCGGTAAAACGGCGTTTGAGCAAGCTTTCTGGAAAAAATCAAACCGTCCTTTGTCCTCTTCAATCGCTCCTTTCGCGCTCAGATGGGCAAAGCCCGAAAAACGCAGCCAAGTACGACGGACACAGGCGTTGCTTTTCCAAAGGCAATTAATAAGCTCTTGGTGTCATATCACCTGCTAAAACCTAGATTACAACAGCCGATCCGAGGACAAGGACTGTGCCTGTTTTCCCTTTCACGTGATGCCCAGAGTAAGCTTATTGCGTAATATAGTAAGTCTGAGGTGTACAAGCTAGAGACATACGGTATCCAAGCATTATATACCGAAAGTAAGTTCCCTAAGCTCCCAAATCAACTAAAGGTACACTGAAGCACCAAAAATGTAGTTACAGCAGCACTTCAAGTTCTTGCCGCTTTCCCCACCCCGCCATAGAAATGGTTGCAGCTTAATGATGACTGTGTAACGTATAACAGTAACGAAATTGTTGTTAATCGTGCTTCAGTGTATGTTTGATAGACATGGGTCGTGTAAAGGATTTATTACCGTTCCACCGCGGGAAGGTTACAGGAGCCAGAAAGATGGAGCAAGCTATCTTCCAGGTGCTTCTGAGGTTTCCGCGGACAACAGTAGCGAGAGTATACGAGGAATATGAAAATTCCGGATAGCCATTCGAAGTCCATTCAGTTGAAACCGATGTGGTGGTATGCTTACATACATAAAAGGGAAGGTAACAGACTGAAGAAGAACTGTGCCATTGCGTCTTATAAATTAAACATTGGTCTTACGCTCCACACTGCATGTAACACGTTACGCGAGGAACAGCATCAATGAACGATGAGCAAAAACAGCAATTTGCCTAGGCTAACAGGTACACCATTCATTAAAGATTGGCCAAACGTTTATAAATGAAAAAATTTACGAAAGTTATATTTGCGGACAGGACTATACTACAAACGTTTCATCATTTTTGACGAGACAAAAAAAAAAAAAATACCATGCTTCTTATGTTTAATTGCTCAATGGATGTACTGATTGCACACAATTTGTTGAAAATGTATTTAGTATGATGTCACTATAAATATCATAGGCAAGTACCAAGAATTATCGATCACGAGAAACCCAACCTGAAACTTTCTTGTCAAGACGGGTTACCTGATGCGGTTTTTTTGATGATGTCATTAAAAAATGGTTATTGATGGCTCTCGCCTGCTCAAAGAGGATTCGAACAGGCGACCTCCCGTACAATAGCTGCCTGCCCATTGAGAAAAAGAAGACAGACGACAGAACCGGTCTCTATAATTTTGTATCACCACGAAAAGAAGCAACTAGGCCCCAGAAGAAGGACTCGAGTTGCGCAGTTGCTAGCAGATAACAGGCCTCAGGGCTCGTCAAGGCTGTTGCCTTCTGTGTTACTCCCGGAGGACGGCATCAGCGACGTCCATCTTTACGATAGCTTGTCGCCTGGCCCCTCCCAGCACAATTCGATGGATGCGTGGAAGAGTCGAGAGTACGGGTCAGACCCTCTGGGTAACGTCCCCTACCGGTTTCGACGCTATCTTCTACTTCTCGAGCCTATCCGAATTCATCGAGACTTCTTCGAAAGCGCCGATTCCCAAACAGTTCCGCGAAGTGCTACTTCTTTTTTTTCTCCTTGTATGCACTCAACCGAAGCCTGATTTCAACGTATGCTATAACTATTCGCAACCTCATTCAGTCGGTCCCAGGGTTCTGCTCAAGAAGCATAAATGGAGTATTTAACGCCTCAGAAGCGAATAGATTGATGCGTTGTTCTACAACATTACAAAATGTAACAGTTCGACAAGAAGATAGCGACTGGAGGAACATCGTTCGTATTTATCCGCCTGACTTCCGGGCCGCGTATTTTCAGATGGAATAGCTCGTCTGCGAAAATTTCAATTATTAGATGAGAAATAACGTAAGAGGGTGTTGAACGCTGGATTTTGGAGAACTAGTACGGTGGGGAAGAAATAAAACCCGACGCTGTGATAAGTGCCATTTGACAGTTCAAGGGATTTTGGCGTCGAGTTCGTTTACATTTGACAGTTAAATCAGCAGTCACGTTAATTGATCGCCATTTAATTGCCATACTTGTCATTTTTGAGCCCGTCAGGAAGGCGGTGAATTTTTCGCGTTGGGTACAGTTTCGGACACATATTGGTCGAACACATTCAACGGATTTAATTTTAGTACACATTTGCGAAAATAAGCTTCTATTCTCCTCCAACGAACATCGGGCTGATGATAATGCCTCACTCACTACCCATGTTTCGTCGTGAACGACCCGACCAACCCGAAATATGTAGTTACTACGTTTCGAATGCAGATTCGGGATTTGTCGTTGTGCACCAGGTCGGTGAAATGGGTGTGGTGGACGTTGTCTCTAACAGGTCTTTTGACAATCGAACAGTGGCAGAATTACCGCCTCTTTTGGGATATGGGGGGTTGCTTTACCAAGGGCGCCAAACTACGGCCGATCTATAAAACCGTGAGGAAGGAACTCTATCATCTTATGGCTATTTCAACTCGCGACGGATTTTTTGCTAGCACAAGACTGCACCGAAGAAGTAAAAGACTGCACGCAAAATTTTTGGGTAGCGATTACAATTTGATGGTAAGAATCGGCGACGAACTTTTCTCTCATTTCGGTGTATCTCTAAGAGCTGCAGAATTTGGCATCCATACATAGTGCACAAGCAAAGGACGGAATATAAACACAACATTCGAATTGTCTAACGTATCGTCTTGACCGCAGCTCCGTTCTCGTACGATCACGGTTTGATACACCACCAAGATAAGCGCTGTGCAGCCAAGTTCTGGTAGCGAGACGAGCGGACAAAATGTGTTTCGTGTTGTACATTGTGCAACCAAAATATCGGTTTCCAATAAACAGTCAAATAGACAGAAAGAGAAAAGGGAGAAAAGATTCTCAAACTCCTGTAGAGGCCCTCAGATCCACTGGAGCGAAGTGTTGCTCCAAGCATTGATTATGCAGACTATTCCTTCGTTTGTTCATGTATATGTACCACACGCAAGTTTCGAAATCCTCGATTTCCTTCCACATTTAGATAACGTGGTCCAGATTCCCAAACCGATTATAATTTCCAATACGAAAAACACACCAAGACCTCTCTAAATAATTCGATTATTTAACAAAGAGAATGCAAATATATTAATTGCAACAGCCTCTCTTGTTACTTAAAGGGTTGCAGCATGTCACAGCCGTCATGGCATGGGACTTGCATTTGGTCTTCCGACGGATGTAACAGCCGAAATCAAACGCGCATGCATTCACCAAGAAAACAGTTTTCCGCATTTGTATATTTTATTCTTTAACCTCGTGGCAACTAAACAAAAAGTTCAAACGAACGTACGCAGAGTCATGCCCTCGAGAGAAATATTACATATGTATCATTAATAATCTTGGAGAAAAACTTTGCTTTTTGTCATCGCATATGCATTAGATTTCTCTTTCCTCCTTTCTTTCCTACTTTTTCTTTTAAAGGGAGGGTCTTTTATTTACTTTCCTTTTTCACATCTGGAGATTCTAATACCAAAGGTATAGAGGAAGTCAAAACTAAATGGTCGTATGTTGACGAAAAGTCTGCAAACGCCCTAGATCGCAACGCGAGTTTTTTCTCCGTCTTCCATTTTCTAAACGAGTGGTGACTAATTTGAATTGTAAAAATCGACGTCCTTATCAGCAAAGTTATAAAAATTGTAGCGAATATAATTAGTATTTGAATAGCACTCATTAGCAATTTCCCACGAACGATAACATTTTAGTTTTAACCTCGCTATTTATATCGTTCTTTTATATTTCTTTTCGCGTAAAATTTAGTGTTCCTCATTGCCAATAGATGGCGCCCCAAGTTTCCGGTCAAATGTCGGAGCTTTTGTGTTGTGTACACGTTAATTTACAACGCCATATAAATGACTGACCGCAGAATGAGTTTGCTTCTGATTTTTATTTATTTTTCCCCGTCTAACAGATTTAATCCCAGTGAAACAAAAACACTTAGGACCGAAATTTCGGAAAGCCGCTCTGTCCTCGTCGTCGCCAACAAAAAATGCTTTTCCGGCACGTTTGAATAGTGTCCTTCTGCGTATAAATTATAATCTTGCATGCAACTTAGAAGTTACCTTATTATTTGACGTAGAAGCCTTTTCCACGGAAGGTTATCTTAGATCTGGGGTCTTACGCAGAGTGGTTTCAAAAGGCGGTGGGTGAAATCTGTGAGGCCGACCAATGCTTTTTCCTTTTTTTTAGAAGGTATTAAATAGTTAACAGAATTTTCTAGCACAATGAGGGCATTTCCCGAACAAGTAGAGAGACAGTGGAATATAATTTCAACGCGCCATTTTGGGAAAGAAATTAAGAATCGCTAAACCTCAAATATCGCATTTATAACAATCATAAAGGACAATTTTAGTTCAATGCTGAGCACTAATCCTACGTTATTTTCAGATATTTTTTAATAGGGGTGAATTTGTCTTTCGCATTTATAACAAATGGCCGATAAATGGTGGAAATAGCCAACTGGAATTTTTTTATTTAGTTATTTGAACTTACTGAATTATTTTAAATTTAATGTAAAATGGTTCCTATTTAAATTCAAAATGAATAATGTTTTGGCACTCGCGTTTAAGCTCAAATCAGAGCCATTTTTTTAAGGAATAAAGCGAGACTCCGTCCCGACCCGAAGTTGAACTAGAAGGCTATAACCATCTAGACCACCAAAACACCAGAACGATGCTCTTTTTTTCTTCGTATTTAGTATAAATGCAAAGAAAATATTATCTATAGTATTCACGTCTAGAGTAATATTGTAGTAGTAATTATGTATGTAATATATTTAGTATATGATATGTGTATATTTAGCATATGATATGTGTATATTTAGTATATGATATGTGTATATTTAGTATATGATATGTGTATATTTAGTATATGCTGTATTGTATATTTAGTATATGATATGTGTATATTTGGTATATGATATGATGTGTCTATTTAGTATAAATGATTGATATCAATACAGTATCATCATTATTATTATCACAGATTTATAGGGAATTAGGATATAAGGATAATTTGATTTGATGAGACGCAAAGTTGGGGATATTGTATAATTTTTTGCCACCCACGTTTTAATTACAGCTCAAACTAGAGCTTATGTAATTTTGGAGAAAAAGAGACGCTTTCCCCATCCTGGATTCGAACCAGGGTCCCTCCGTCCTTAGGGGATGATACAAAATTTGTTCTCGCCATTAATTCCTCTTCCTAATTACAGGGCACTGACCTAATTTTAAATTTATAGAAATAAAATACAGGGTACCAGGGAGGAAATTACATAAAAAGGTTAAACACTGGTAAAATAGCAATGAAAAAGATCACTCATCAAGAGTGATCTTTTTCATTGCTATTTTACCAGTGTTCAATCTTTTTATGTTAAATAATATTGTTACTGGTGCAAACATGTGTCTAATTATTTATATTATTATTATTATTATTGGCGCAATATATTATGTTGGGTTTAGTTTAAGAGTACGTAAAAAGCACAATTGGACGATTACAAGAATTTTAACAAACAGAAAAAAATTGTAATTACTGTAATTTTAGCTTTTACGTAATCACGTATGAATAATTTTAACTTCTTTTATATTATGGAAATTGAATCGTTCCGAAATTGTGTGTTGTTAGTTTTGTACATTCACCATCGTAAATAAATAAGTTAGTGACCCGCCTTAGTTCCTTTCGTCACTTCCATTCAAATGCAGCTCAGTTTCTTTCATGGAAACTGACTTACATTGATGGAGAAGTAAGCATTGATTTTAAAAAAAAAGGTACATACTGAAGAATTGCACCGATGTAAACATGAAAGTGGCATCCGTGAAAGTGCCAGGATGATTTCCCGAATAACACAAATAATTAAAAATTGTCACGTAAAGTAAAAAATAAAAAAAATAAATGCAGTCTCCAAACGTTTCAACAACATATTACTTCCGCTTTAAGTGATTGTTAAGAAACTAATCTATGCCAAACATGTCATTTAAAACTGGGAAAAAATGTTTTAGTGCGGAACTTAGTTAACAGGCAGCGTAAGCACCTATCCTGAAACGCTAAAAATTTAGGGGCCTTTATTTCCAAGAGAAATTAGCAATTATGGTTATTAGTTGTCAATTTAACGTAGAACTACAAATGTAGATTTCCTATTTACAATCATAGGCATGTTCATTTCCAATTGTCAATTACGAGGGGATGTTGAAGACTGAGGTATTGCCAGAAATGGACAATATTTGGTAGATTCAGCGAAACAATCCGCTGCTGAAAAGTTTATTTAATCTTAATAAAATAATCGAGTTTTATAAGGTTTAATTCAAGAATGGGGAAGAAATGTATTAGACCTGAATTGAATTGGGGCGTTCATAATCTCATGCAGTTTTTTGTTTTTACAAAAAAAAAATACTAATATTGTCTAAACTACTTGAATTCGACGACTTCCGAGAAAGAGAGATTTGAAATTGACAGTATTTCCTAAACAGCATAAATTTCGCTTATGGAAATGAAAACCCTTAGAACACAAACTCCCTTTTATCGGTAGTTTACTCTCACTTTTTTTCTGCACTATAAAAACCGCAATGAGTAATTAAACGAAAGCATTAAAAATTCGCTTATTTTGGGTACTGGCAATTTGCAGAAATTATTTTTGTAAATGAAATTGAGCGGTTTCTATAGTGCTAAGAAGAGCTGGGGAAAGGAATGGAAATCTCTGTAAGTCCGAAATAGTCAAAACTTCATTCCAAATTCTTGATCTCAAATTATTGTCATTAACTTAAAATTATTTGAGCGTGAAATGTGTACGGCCAACGCTAAAGAAATTAAATAATTTTTTAAATGCGTAGAGATGACATTTTGAAACTTCATTGTTATTTACATCACCGCAGTTTTACTAGTTCCCCTTCTTGAATTGTTCAGTCCAATCTCAAAAACACACATGGTATTACTGAAGCCAACAACTAGTAAGCATACATACAAAGATCAGTTACATTTGAAATTGCTCAATAAGGCACTAAAGGTAACTGTGCATGAAAACCACACAGAAAATCTCAGTTATCCCACATTCCGCCTTATTCAATATAGCTATAAGATGTGAAATGAAATAACAATAACGCAATAAGAGCCAAGGTCCCATATTAAAGCCCCTAGAATTCTAGGCTGACGCATCAGCCGCCATTTTGTTGTACAATTCCGGTTTCATTTACTTTAGCGACAAAGATTTTCTTCATTGGCGCAATGATCGCTATTTTGTCATAAAAATAATTAACAATTAAACAACAATCCGACAAATAAAACATTGGCGCAACTGCTACAATGTCGCCAATAAATAAAATTTGCAACCACTATCACGTGATACAATGTCAACAAAATGGCGGATATGCGCCATCTCCCTTTTTTTAGGAGCTTTAGTTCATGTCGTTTACCCATCCTGTTTATCTGTCGGTTCAGTTTAGGTAGGATGGTCAGGACATTGCGATACTAAGAACACTGGTGTATGCAGGAGGGGGTGTTAGGGGTCATAACGCCTCATTAGGATGAAATTTTTTATATATATACATAAGAATTTGTGGGGTTGTAGCTCTGTAACCCCCCTCCCCTTATTAAAATTCCGCTTACTCTAATGGCTAAGAAGCTGGTTTGAAACTTTTTCATTCAAGTCCTACGATGGCAACCCGGTCGCGTTGCGAGCAACTAACCCGGATTCAATTCCCAACAGTGCTTTAAAAAACGCTTACCAACTAACTATTCTCTGCGGTTCAGGGATTGGCTCCCTAGCTCTTAGGAACTTAGGCTTCCTCTGAAATCTGTATGTTCCGGTGTAGTATGACCTTGACTGTTATTGCGCAGTAAAACACGAACAAAAACTTTTTCCATACGAAAGATCAAATACTGGTAAAGTAGTCAATGAATAAAGCTCACCCAAGCTTTCGGACGCGTCGGCAGCAATTTTTCATCTGAAATGGAAGACTGCTGCTGACGCGTTGCAGGGAAAGAATATCAGCCCCTGGTGATACGTCACCAGGTCACCTTAAGACAGGGCCTAACTGTGGAAGTAATCCTCAACATATGGCCCCCGCAACACATAGCCCATCGACCGGTCTCGTTAGGTAACGTCATATTCATCACACCCTTATCAAGCTCAAAGATGATGAGTTAGCTCATTGTTCTCAAGTGGAGATATTTACTAATATCCTCTGAAAATGATGTCATTAGAATCGGGCAATTTTTCAAAAACATTCACTGTAGTATACGAAATCTGCCTGTACCGCCATAAAGGTGTGTGCGTGTGATATCAGTGATGACCCTATTACCACCTGCAAGCCAAAAAGGTCTCCTCCATCCACATACAATAATTTATTTGCAGTCAAGGGCCCGTATTTCTTCTAAGCACAATGCCCTAATGGGATAGATCGCATACCACCTGTGGCAAACAAGATTTCTAATGCAATCTTAACATACACAAACATCCTCAATTTGGGAATAGTTTACAGAAATCACACGTATATAAAATAATTATTAATCAGAACAAAAAGTAAAGGACAAAATAGATGGATGGATGGACAGACAGATACTATTCACACACAATAAAAGAAATGTCGTGCACAATTTACTTTTTTGTGCAGATTTTGATGGTTTTTTCACAACATACAGTGCCTGCCGATTAATAAACTCGCTCGTTAATAAAATCAGCCGCTTCATATATAATCGAATTCCCAAGAACGAATTCAAATCACTGCAATATCATTATAAAATCGCTGGTTAATAAAATAAACAATGCGGCTTATAAAAATTAAAAAATAGCAGAAACCACGTCGAATAACATAGAAACTGAGCAAAAAATCAATGTTAAAAATATCTCGTCCGTTTCCTGTTACTCCTTTCCGATTATTCTCAGCTAAGTATTCCATTGTAAACGACCTCAAATCTGGGAGAAAGAGACTCATATCGGATTCGTCTTCGTATAAGTAAGTTGGGATGATGAAGATCATTATGAAGATCATAGAGGAGGTTTTGTTGGAGCAAAAATCTGGGTCCACAACTACTTTGATTTTATTTATGGTGTCAATTTGTCGGGGCCAGCGTTAAGAGGGACCAACGGGGCATTCGCTCTGAGCGGCAGATTTTTAGGAGCGTCAAAATGGGATTAATTATAAAAAATGAAATCATTTTGGAGCGGCAAACCACGTTTGCCCCGAGCGACCTTATACCTAGGGCCGGTCCTGCACTGTGTATTTGATTTCATAAAAAGTCTAAATTTCAAATTGCCAATTATAGAAGTCAGACGCTTAATAGAAGCAAATTTGTTGGAAAATAAGTGATTTCATTAAACGACGGGCACTCTCTATATATGGTATGATAGCCAGTGTCGTAGCATAGAGGACGCCACCGGGGCAAAAGCCCCGAACGGAAAATTTCAATATCGAACTAGTGGAAGCAAGTGCTAACGGGTTTTAGTGGGCGCAATACTTAATTTGGACCGGGCGCTGGCAATCCAAGCTACGCCGTTGATGATAGTCATTTTTATGTAATAGAAAAAAATATGTTAAATTTAGACATAAGATAGACTGGAAAATGACAAGAGATGTGTCCGATCTTTCTAGTGATTCTGTCAAAATTTAATTGTGCCTATTTCTTGTCATCTTCAGAATCGGAATATTTAATCTACAAACGATATAATGGAGATCGATTAAAAAAATCGATTAATGATAATCGCAATTGCTATATGAAACGTTAAATGTAAATGTTTTTATAACATCTCATACAATTAACGTACCACATGCTTATATAAATGCTGCTATGTCTGAAAGAATAACAGTAAATCAATGTGGTTGAAGCGCATTAAATTTGGGGATAAATAAAAGCGATAACGTTAAGAAATATATATTTTTTTATTACCCATAAAGTGCGGTGTTCAATTCACTGGCATGCTCAAGGGGTGTTCGTGGGGGGTCATAGCCCACCTTGTGATGAAATTTTGTATGTAAACATTTGAATATATGGAGTTGTAGTTCTGTAACTATTATATACTTGTAACCTTATATGAACTTTCTGCTTACACTGATGGTGGAGCTCAAATTGAAGTATCAAGAGAGAGAGAGAGCGACTAACGTGCTACAAGACGTCATAAAACTGCTTTTGAAATGTTCGTGAACTTCAATTTAACTTATTCAAAGAGCTTACGAACAAGCAGCCGTCCATCGTATGCAAGTATATTGTTATATTTTTCCCAATACATTTCGTTGAAAATATGTCAATTTCATTTGCATCGTGTTTGCATTTCTTACGCTGTTGCTTTTGCAATTATCGACTGTTATTTGTATAATAGTGTAGCTTACATTATTTGTTTTCGTTCTTCTTAAATAGCTTTTGCAAACCAAAGTAAATAAACGTAGTTTGTGTTAGCTACACAACGCTCTAGAATTAGCATTGATAAATGTGAAATTAGATTTTCAAAATCCACATTCTGCAAATTCCAGAAGCTTGAGCGCTGGAAGCCCGTATATTACAAATATGAGGTATTGCCCTTACCAGTTGCAACTCGAAGAATTACCAAAAAAAAAAAAAAAAAAAATAGACACACACAGCCTCTGTGAGATTTTATTGGATGAGAATTTATTGCAAAGGGTCAAGAAAGAAAAAAAAAAAAGGCTGTGTCTGAAGCTGTAGTCGAGCTATTGACCTCTTGGTCAAAACCCCTGGTCTTATCAACTAGACGTTTGCGTTCTGACCAAGGGGACGTTAGTTCGGCACCAGACTTCTTTCTTCCCTTTCCCTTTCTTTCTCCCTGACCCTCACCAAAACAACTGCCCATTGAGGTTCTGTGTGTCAACCATATTTGCGGTAATTGTGATATTCGCTGTGTGTATGTGACAAGGGCAATAATACCTACGTTTGTGATGAACGGGTCAGAGTATTCTAGCTTGAACCAAAGAACGTGGGTGTTGAAAATCTAATCTGATTAACTCCCCGTGAAACCCTGTTTAAAAAAAAGCGTGAAAATTGCAATAATACACGTGGGGTGCATCGGCTGATGGCGAAAGGGGGCAAATGGGTGATGATGTTCCCCAGGAGATCTCTTTTAAATTCCCTCGGGTACTTCATTTCCCCATTACGGTTGAAAATTTAACGCCATTTTCACATCAACGAAGTTTGTTGGCATTTCTTTTAAATAACCAATATCCTATTTTACGAGATTGCACCGTCCTAGGAAGATCTCACAGAAAACAACTCGTAACGATGTGATTATAAGAAAGATCATTTTTGATACTAAGTGGCTTTTTTGCACTACTCCCCCAGTATTTCACTTTCTACACACAACCATTGGCCACAGAATTTAAAAATACAGTTAAACCCCCCCCCCTACAACGATAATCTTTCTTGGTTCGTATAATAGTGTTCTAGAGAGGTTTTAGTGATGTAGTCCTAAAACAAAAAGTGGCCTAGCGCTCTTCTAAATCAGGGGTGGATAAACGGGGGGAGATCAGGGAACCCCCAACTTTTCAATAGCCCATTAATCTGATAGGGGCAGAAATTATCATCATGCATGGGTTGTTGAGCTGGCATTGCAAGACCCCCCCCCAATACCTCTCTGGAATCCAGAGTCTGGATCCGACACTGCCTACAGCTATAGCTTCGAGTAAAATAATAATAATGTATAATGATAATAATAATAATATTACAAATAAATTTGACACCCACGTATTATTAGCTCAAACTAGAGCTATTTTTGTTTAGGAGAAAAGAAAAGAGACGACGCCCTCATCCTGAATTCGAACTAGGGTTCCCGTGTTGAGCCTGTGGTGCCTTGATCTACTAGACGAACGAGAACAAGAACAAATGCTGTTTTCTCCATATATTAATTTGTAAGATATTATTACCCTTCACATGGATAACACAATTGCCAAATAATGGTCAACACACAAAGCCACCGGGACGAGTTTTTCTGAGTTTTTGCTCCTAAATAAAAATATCTCTAGATTGAGCTAATAATGCGTGGGTGTCATTTTTATTAGTAATAAAAATTCCCATACGAAGAACTCGCAAAAACTCGTCCCGGTGGCTTTGTGTGTTGACCATTATTTGGCAATTGTGTTATCCCTGTGAAGGGTAATAATATCTTACATCCTCATATACGGAGAAAAAAGCGTTTTTTCTTGTCCTCATTCGTCTAGTAGGTCAAGACACCGCGGGCTCAACGCGGGGACCCTGGTTCGAATCCGGGATGAGGACGGCGTCTCTTTTTCTCCTAAACAAAAATAGCTCTAGTTTGAGCTACTAATACGTGGGTGTCAAATTTATTTGTAATAAAAAATCCCCCACGAAAAACTCACAAAAATCTCGCCCCGGTGGCTTTGTGTGTTGACCAATATTTGGCAATTGTGTTATCCCTGTGAAAGAATAATAATATCTTACATATAATAATAATTATACAGACGCATATGCTCACACCGAACTAAACCAGGAATGACCTCTGAAGTGAGATAATAAAATAAAGAAAACAATTGAAAAAATAGCCAAAAGTCCTCCTTTTCGCCCTTGTCGCCTTCATTGTGTCAAACAGCATTGTGGTTTTTTATATTTTCGGAACACAGTTTATGATACGTGTTCCAAGCTGTAATTTCATTTTAATTCCCACGCTTCTTAGTTGATTTATTCAAAATTTTAGGGTCATTGCTCTAAAGCAATTTTCTTAATAAAATTGTAGAGCCGCATATTTTTTATTTACAACTTGAACAGGATTTCGTTTGTAAAATGTATGATTTCCTAAAATTTTGCCTTAGCGCCGCTAGGCCTCCAAAAGAACTGTCTCAGCACCGATAGGCATCGCCTACCCCCCCTAGAATGAACCCTCCCTATAACAATAACTCCCTCTACAACGATAATTTTTCTCGGTCCGTATAATATTGTTGTAGAGAGGTTTTACTGTATAACAAATGTTAATCTTAAGCTCGCTTGATAATGGTTCCTTGTTGACGGAAATCTAAATATTGAAAATACAATATCTAAACAAGAACGTACGACAATACGATTAAAGGAGGTCAAATGTAAATTAAATGGGATTTTGCATATCCCTCGCATTAATCACTGCATTAACTCTTAACTCTTTCCTTTATTAAGCTCTGGTCTTTTCCATCTCATCCACGGGCGGGTTAGCGAGGGGACCCGTCCCAATGTTGGCATTAGGGTTCCATATCCCAATATTTTCATGCCGTCGGCGTCGATGATCTCATCTATACACACTATATAGACTAATATCCATCCATCTATCTAGTGTTTGTTTTTTGGTTTTACGGCTCAAAGACTACAGTGACCATCTATCTAGTGAATATGCACTATGGAGAATTATAGCTATATAGACGTTATCTATGTTCTGTATAGTGAATGCACACAATCAGGGTTTAAGCTGGCTCGAAACATGCTGTCGCAAAAATGCTAAAATGGGAAAATAATTTGTAGCAAAATGCTAAAAAATATTAGTTGCTTTCGTTGCTCGAAAAATCGTATCAATGAAATTATTTATATCAACGATGCTTAACAGGTGCTGTTAAGAATTTTGAAGAGGAAACAAAAAGGAACAAGAAAAGATCGCTGAAGTGCAAAACGGATATTCTGGAATCGAGAAATCCTGTTTTCAGAGAATAAACTGTGGTTAAAAATGCCTGTCGCATTTTCGCGATGGGCAATAATTTTTTCTTCGCATTTTCGAGCAACTCGTCGCATTTTGCGAAAAATGCGACTGCAGCTTAAACCCTGGACACACTATATACGCATCATCTATAAACGCTATATAACTAAACATCGTTAGATGCAATGATATTAAACCATTTATAAACGATCTCTGTACTATGCAAGTAAAGAAGCATTAGTGAATATTATATATCGATTTAATATCCAGATTTATCAATATATGAATAAAGTTAATAAATCAATATAATATCCAATATCTATAATAAATGGGGTTAACACAGTCGAAACGACATAAGTACACATAGACTTAGCAATGAAATTCCGCTCACTTAAATGGGTTCACTTTACTGCCAGTTCAGGCCTGCAGCCAGGATGAAGGGGCAACTGGGGACATACCCCGGCTTGCATACCGACCTGTGCCAGTGGTTCCCAATTTCAGGTCGCGACCAAAATCATGGTCGCGGAGAGCTGACGTAAGGTCGTGAAAGGTTCATGGATGTCCCGATAATTATTATTTAAAAAGGTTTGTTTATTTTACGATTTTTATTATAGTGGGAAAAAAATTCTTAAAATTTGGAGATGTGTTAAAAATATTTTAGATATTCCCTAAAATTTTGCAAAAGAGGTTAATGGTAAAGAAATTGAAGCTAGACTCCACGTCAAGAACATGGTTCAGTTCATAAATAAGCGAAAACACGATTTAGGCATGTTCAATCACAGCATTTGTAGAACAAACTATAACATGAATGATGTTCAGACGTGCCCACAAACAAAACATATTAGGCGACCAGATCAGGAGCGATTCAGATTAGGAACGATTCAGGTTAGACGATTCAGATTTGGAGCAATTTTAGTAGTCGCTTGGATTCTCAACACGATCCCCGATGCGCGCTATCATGAACATAGTTCCAGACATCGCAGGGCGTGCTGCAAAATTACAGCACCAAGGAAGTCATTGATAAGTATCTGAGTTACGCAATTATTTAAATTAAAATAATGATATTTGATGTTACTAATAAATTTGACAGCCACGTATTATTAGCTTAATCTATAGCTTTTTTTGTTTAGGAGAAAAGAGACGCCGTCCCCATCCTGGATTCGAACCAGGGTCCCTCCGTTTAGCCCGGAGTGTCTTGGCCACTAGACGAATGAGAATATGAAACAACGCTCTCTTTCTCCGTATATAAGGATATGAGATATAAATTAACATTATAAAGATAATCTAAATTTATAATTCACAGATATTCATTTTACACTCCTGATAAGATAGTCCCCTTAATAATGGAAAACAATTAAGTTTCCCTTAAACTAAAAATGCATAATAATAATAATAATAATAGGGGAATTCGCCTTTTCTAATTATAATTGTTAACACACCAGAAAGAAATATTTGGATTTACAATACTTTACAAAACAATACTTTATTTTCCATGTTACAGATTTGTCAATCCTGTACATGGGGCAAGAGTAGCAAAACCTAAGGTTAATTCCCTCTCTCCATATACTGGCTTAAGTTTCATTTCTTATAATTAGTCTTCTTAATTTGTTTCTAAATTCAGTATCTGATGTAATATTTTTTATTTCGTTTGGTAATGAATTCCACATCTTAATACCATAATAATTTATATTACCGGAACCCATGGAACTTAACATGGCTAATGTCCACCGAACAATGACTTGCAACCTCAAACATGCAGGCTGTTTCGTCATAGCTAACAAGCACCTTTCCTCAGAACCAAATCCCATCTTTGCCTAACAGCAACCTCGATGCATGGGTAAAAGAGCGGAGTGGTAAAGCGGACACAAAAAATGTGTTCAAAAAACACGTTTTTATCTTAATTTAATAAATATCATTGCATTTGGCATGACAATTATAGAATACGGCTACTTTATTAATGAAGACAAGACGTAGAATTGCACTTAAATTTGATTTTAAAGAAATGGAAATATGCAACTTTTGATCAAACTCACTAAACCGATAAGTTTCCTCTTTCTGACTGACATAACTGAAGTAAATCCGCCCTGTGCATAAATTTAAAAATGCTTGAGGAGCAAGGATGTTTTCTGGTCAGCAACTCCTTGCAAGTGAATGAAATTGTGGGAGCGACACAAAACAGGCACGCGTCTGACTCCCCATAAAATACACGGAATTTTTATGCAGGTGGATAAGTGCTACTTCCAATACGTGGATTTCTGGCCACATTTATGTAAAAAGACGAACGTGATTTCTTGTGCACTTATCAAATTGAATTTCCATGACAAGACACCAGTTTAAATTAAAAAACACGCGAACATACATTGTTTGTGCAATTACATATATGCAGATAAGCGGGTATAGATAATATTAAAAGATGGATATTTTTTTTTAAGCTTAATATTTCATGCACTTATGCGGTTTGGTCAGCAGTGCTGTACGTACTTAGGCATGTTCGGCTGCATGGGACCCATAAAAAAGACAGTCTTATGAAATTAATAACATCAAGAAAATATATAAAATGTATACGAACAAATATAGCGATTCATGCTATATAGAAAAACAGAGCAAAAATATAAGGAATAGATGGAAAACCGTGAAATAAGAAGAAAGAATAAATTGTCAAAGAAGTAATAAGTTCTCTGACTAATTTGGAAATTGGCAAGTATGCTTTCAGTCTTACAAGAATGCAACGCCGGAAGAAGAAAACCATCAGGCGATAGGGAAGATAATATCAAGTTTTACATTAGTAGCGATAACATTAGCAAAATGAAAATTTGTGGGAAACCAGCAGTTTCTTAAAAAATTGTTTTCAAAAACAATATAATTTTTTTTAAATTTATAACACGCCCCCTCAGATTGCGAATATTTTCAAATTTCGGGATTCATTTTCGGCGCTTTCCTTTCGTAATGCATGTGTTTAATGATTGGCTTACGCAGGTGGGTCAATTGGTGTCATAATGCCCCATCGCGATGTAATGTTTTATATATACATTTTGATATATGGAGTTATAGAATTGTAATCCCCCCCCACTTCGTTATAAGCCTGCGATACCCCCTTATACACCTACTGTATACGCTAATGTATGTAATACAATAATTTCAAGTACTACATATAATATTTAAAAACAAATTACACACAAAAGCAGTTACATATAAGCCTGTCATTGAGAGATTATCACGTAAAGCGAAGCCCTGTGTATTGAATAAAAAGTATCCGAATTAAAAAATTAGTTTTCATTTAATAACTTACAATTTGGTAGTATTTTTAAGATCCGGGGACATCCGTAAGGTGACGTAATTTGTTTATGAGTTTTACGACGCAAAGGACATACTGCGCCGGGACCTACAGTTTTCCGAGGAATCCGAACCTCTTAAGACCTAGGGAACCAACCCCCCGGATTACGTAGCGTTAGTCAAGCATTCTTTTTTTTTTTTTTTGGCACAGTGGCGTCGAACCCGGATGACTGGCCAATCACCAGGGCTAATGTTTCAAACTTTGGTCGCTCACGGACCACGGCATCTTTTCATTTATCGCGGACCACCGCGCGGAGATGATTTTCCCTCAATAAAAATTATACTGCCTGATGTTAAGGTTGCTAATTATGGTTCATAACATTGCCTCACTTAGCCAACCACCCCTGCCCTTACCAAAAAGTATAACCAAAGTAACTTAAATTTATGATTGACAGGTTTATACGTATATAAGAGTTTCGCATTGTTCATCACTTGATATATAATTTGTAATTCATTTTAACCTCTTTGCGGTAACATTTATTTATTTTACGTTAAAAGCACCATTGGTAGCAGAAAATCTTTAAAATCTCCGGACCACGTTCTTAAATATGGGTTAGCTGCCATACAACGCTGAAACAAAATAATTTTTAGAGTAACACTATTTGATAAGGAGAGTATAAGTTACGATCTTATTTTGTCAAATTTACCATGAAAATTACATCATTAATTTAATTAAATAATAATAATAAGTTATGTAGACAGTAATGGCGTTTTCAGAGGATAGAAACTTTCACGAAACGCGAGCTGAAAGGTAAGGTTTATAACAAGTAATATTTATGAGAAATTCCTTAAATCTCACTAGAACATAAATTCTAGCGACGCCTGCAATTTCTAGTTTATTTTTTGTTGATTTGGTAATGATTTTGCGGACCACTTGATAAGCCGCCGCGGACTACCAGTGGTCCGTGGACCACCCTTTGAGAAACACTGCTCTGGGCGAACGCGTTACAAATGCACTACCGTCGAGCCTAGATGAAGCTGAGGTGATGCTCTTGTTTACGGAGAGGAAAATCCGGGTTTGAAACGCGCTACTACCGAGCGCTTCCTGTTTTCCCTACAGTTCCGTTGTCCGGTGTTTGATTTACCTAGAAACGGAAGACCTAATCCCTCGAAAAACGTGAAGTTCTGGCGCAGAATGACTTTAAATATCCTTGCGCCACAAGGTGCAAGCAAGTTATTAGAAAGCTCCTTCCCATTTTGCTATTCTGTAAACAGGGTTGAAATATGTAACTTTATCGAAGCCGTTGAACAAAGGATAATAATTGGATATGTGCTTTTACCAACAACATAAAAATATTTAATAGTACAGGTGCGTATATAGGCTTCTCCCCTCTTTTTATGTGAGCTCAAATACATTGGTGTGCAAAAGATATGAACAGTATTTATAAAGCTTACATCCACAAACTTACACAAAAAAAAATTATGCTAATTGGCATAATTGTGGCCGTTCGGTAGAAAGCTGATACACGGGCAAATTTTTTATTTGTGCTTATAGAAATCACGTAAAAGAACGTTGTATTTGAGAAAAAAATCTTGGTATGAAGGGATAAATTTACAAACTTGAAATTTTCATCAGATCTTAGACACATCATCTAAATTAGCGTTTCTTAATATTCAGGGCTCAAATCGGTCATCGAGCCGCGAGGAACTCTTGGAATTTGTCATTTTAGTTTTCCAGGTATTTTTTATGAATGCATATTTTGTTTGTTTGTTTGGATATTTTATGGCGCAAGAGCATCTGGGCTATACTGCGCCAATAATGCATATTTTACTGTGGAAATACGTTGCAGATGATAATATTCGCGAATGCGCTGAAAAACTTAGACCCAAAACGCCTAAATAGCGTGTGCAACAAATGCCAATGACCAAGCAATATATTAGATATGTCAATATTCATTAATGATCGAGAATTTTCTGACATTGAAATCTTTTAGCATTCGAGAACGTGTATACCTCTGTTTACGCCTGATCATGAAAAGTACCTTCAAGCCGATTACAATAATATACGGTGCACTCACTGTTCTTGAAACTGAATGAAACAGTGATAGCTGTTGAAAAATGCCAGCGACCAATCAGAATGAATGTATCAGCAAAATGTAGTATATAGTTTTAATGTGAACTTTAAAATTTGAAAATTTTACAGGTAAATCTGTTGGTCTTGCATTTTCATACGCACGTTTCAATATGTCAATGTACACATCCTCAATGTCTGTTGATCTTAAAGAGTTGATGACTACTGATGTTTTTATAGACTCAAAGGCCTTCTCATAGTCAATAAATGCAACACACAATGGAAGTTCATATTCATGTGTTCTTTCAATTAATTCTCTTAATACTTGAATATGGTCCACTGTACTGAACCACTTCGAAATCCAGCTTTTTCTCTCGGTTGAGCTGAATCTAATTTTTTCAGCAGGTGATGTGTTAGCACTTTTGTAAAGATTTTATAAATAGCAG
>QLNU02015360.1:11190982-11233494 GCA_006491805.2 Dysdera silvatica
TAGTGTTAGTATTATAAAAAATTTAGTGTCTGTAAAACTTATTTTGGATCAACATTTCCTTAAGAAATGGAGAGAGAAACTACGACGTTTTGTAGTAGATGTTGATAGGCAAAGTTAAAAACTATTAAATCATATCGACTACCAATTTTGAGGAAGAAATTAACGAACAAATATTGTTTGAAAAGTTTAGTCGCTGTACACCTTTTCACGTACATAAAATAATAATAATTTAATGAACTTTGATAATTTCTCCATAGACTATATATATTTTAAATTTAAATTTAATTTTTAAGTCAAAGAATTGTCTCCAGCATGCAACTGACATGGATAATAGGGAAGAGCCTTGTCAATCCCCAACACTGCGTATTAAGCTCAGAGCCGACAAGAGGAGGGGGCAGCGAGGCCCGGAGCTGGCAAGGACCTATGCGCAATGGGGGCCCGGCCCAGGGGCCATGGAGCCGGTCAGAGTAGTGGGGGGTCCAAGTTGGCTCTCAGCGCCCCTGGTTAAGCTTCGTTCCTTTTCGAGCTTTCGAATAATTTCTGCGCTTCTTATGGGGCTACCTAGAACAATAAAATATGTAAAGGGGAGAAATTTTAACACAGAAGTCTCTGTACAGACAAAGGCAAATTAAATACTTCCAAATGTCGTGAGAACGTCCATAGTTGAGCGTTTAGACGGCCCAGTACCCCCCTCCCCTACGCATGTGTCATTCATTCTTCTATAGTAGAAAAAAAAATACTAGTACTTGCTCTTGTTTTGTTATGTTCTTTGTTCTACGTCGTAATAAAAAGTTAAAACTTTCGAATACACAGTTTGATAAGCATGAGTGCTCACTAGCGTGGCAATTCCTTGCCTGTTTTTTTTTTGTTTTTTTTTATTTTCTTTCTTTAGGTTGCTTCCGATTGAAACATTTTCTTGGCCTTCGGTCATTAAGTGATCTTTCATGGTTTTTAGTATTGTTGCCGTTTTCTTGGATGTGTTAATATGCTTCCGACTCGTGTGTGATAATGAGCTCAGCGACCCAACATGTCAATTTGTATTTTTTAAGCCTAATTGTTGAGTTTGTTCTGCAGCGTTTTTTTTAAATATCAGGGTGGAGGATGGTAAGCTGGAAGGATCGAGTTGTCATCCATCGAAGCAAGATCTATCCCTCTTCTACCTTTACCCTTATCATTACCGACCCCTTGCGTTTTGCGAATAGAGGGTACAAGAGTTTCACGCCCACAATTTTTTTTTTTCGCACCAAACACAGACGTAGTTTTCGTCCACCCTTCCTTCACAAGTCGTCGATGTTCGGAAGATAACAGGGGCCCAAAGGTTATCCCCTGCGGTGCTGGGTCCCGCCCTCCCTTCGCTCATTTTTCATGCATCTCCCCGGAACGACCAAGAACTGATACGCGCGGCATATTATATCGTTGGGGGGTGAGTCCACCTTCCTTAGCCCCTCCGCAGTCGCCGATTCCCAAGTCCGATAAAAGCCTCCTTCGACAAATTAACCGATAACGTGAATTATGAAGCTTGATGCACGGCGAAATCTATATATACAACTCATGAAAACAGTTAATACGGACGAAAAGGCTTATTATTAATATACAGTATTGAAATCGAAGTCAAAACAGTATTCTGGGTACATGTACCTTACTCGTTCTCCACATAACTCTTTTTAAAAGTCTCTTGTAATCGTACCTAATACGAATAAAGATTGTAATCATTTTTCTTCTCGTAACTGAATATGCCAAAAATAATCTCACTGCATATCTTGCATCTGCATATTTAATTAATGGCTTATTTTAAACAATATATAGTGGGAAGGCTTACATTTAGAATTAAATTAAGGCAGTCACGAGCTCATAAATAAGATTAGAATTAAGAAAATAAACTAAAACCATGGGCATATTCATTTACCAGCGGAATTGCAATTCTCAGCATTGCATACTTTTACATACGATTGCTATTGCACATCGTGAAATAGATTAGTTATGGCAGAAGCAAAAATTTTGATCATATTCAGATATATAACTGTTTCTACACAATAATTTTATAAAACAAAATTCCAATTCTAACTTTTTTTTTTCTCTCTTTTGCTTTCTTCCTCAACGAAATAAACATCACCTATTCTTTAGGATTAACACCAGTAAAATAATCAGTTAAGGTTAATTTATTGAAAAGCAAAACAACAACAGTATGATATAATTATTCTACATGCAATAATCCTTCTTTATCAGATTTTTAGTTCTTTTGTATAAAACTAATATTAATTTCCCCGCCGTCTGTACAAAATTAATGACAGATGAAATTGATGATTTCCGGTACTGAGGCTGAAATTTTTCTGTTGTACTACTTTTCCCATAGAGGAATTAATTCGAATTCTATCGATTCATAAATGGTAGAACTTACGGTGTGTGACCCGAATTTGGTATATCGTTCGATGCTGACCTGCAATCCAGTTTGGCTTTTAAACGTCATCGTTTGCAACACAAATAATTTTAATAAAATAAATGAACTTCTAATAATCAATTCTCCATGGCCGTTGTTACTTTTACTATTTGGTCGAACGCGATTTGCTTTTAATTGCGTCTATTCAGGGGTTGGTCATAAATTGCATTAAAATATCTTATAACTTTTCCGTTGACACTTGCCAAAATCCACTAGCTTAAACTCTTAAATTTATGTCGTAATTTTCCCATTAATTACCCCTGAAACTTTCGTTTTCTTTCCAGAAAGTTTGCATATGCAAGTTCGAAGATTTTTCCCCTGGTAATATTTAGCGAGAATAAATAAATTATGATAAAGTTTTAATTTAAAATTTAAATCATAAACCTATTAATGTAGGCTGCGTTAGGGCATTGTCACAGGCCTGTAGCCAAGCTGGGGCCAGCAGGGACGTGGCCCCAGTTGCTCCGTAGAGCTATTCATATATACAGAACAATCTCTGGGTGCCCCGTACCCCATATGCCTTGCGTCTTGCCCCAGTCGCCTCTTCATCCTGGCCACAGGCCTGCATCTGCATTTCGAATTATATAAGTATCTGGCCCCACTGCTACCCAAAACGCGGTCTTTAGAAAGGAACTTTTTCAAAAGCAAAGTATACATTTAAATAAAATCCTTTCATAGAAGTGAAGAGATGCAATTAAATATAAATGTATAAACAAATCTAAGAGAATATTATCGAGGGAAAACCTTCTTCCAATAGGCTTATGGGAAACTCTACATCAACAGAGTTTTTTAATGAAATAATTGCTCAGTAGTACTTGAAATACGTATTTTTGTAGTTTATAATTTCTGCCTTTAAGTTTTCTGCCTTCACTTGACAAAGGGAGCAGTTGGCTCCCGAAACGTCGTGTTTTTAAACCTTACGCCAGTGTCGAAATAACTGTTTGTTTATAAATCTTCACGATTAGTTCTTTGAAAACGATAACAAGCATAATGCTCACGAAAAGGATTTAGCAAGAACCGCAATTCTTCGTCAGAGACTTCAAAATAATCAAAGAATATGAATGGTTCTTTCAAATGGATACTTATAATTTTCCTGAAAAATGGATGTTTAGCGAATATGATCCCGGAATGGGCAATAGAATATTTGTCTGTATGCCTGAAGTGTATTTGTTTCTTAACATCGTCTTTGAAGTTGGTCTGGGAAGTTTCTGTGCGTTACGCAAGGCAGCACGTATGGCTTTCTTGTGAAGAAGAAACGTTTGGAAACGTTTGGCGAAGAAGGAATTGTTTGAAAAAAGAACGTTTGTATCGCGTTGAAGCATTACGTGGACTACGAAGTGAATGGAAGAAAGGCTATCAGCGGAAGAATTGATCGAATAAGGAGAATTCAATCAAATTCAGTATCAAAACGACATGTGAAAAAGAAAAAGTACCGAAGAAAAGTATAATGAAAGTACTGTTGCTACATGGCTTTCTCATTTCAAAGTTTTTTACGATTTGTAAAAGACTTTTATTTTTACAAATATTCTATTAAAAAACACGTAAAAATCATGCCACACTTTCGCATCGTCTTGAATTTTTCAGTCACGTAAATTAACTGTAAAAAAATCACATTTCTAATTTTAAATTCCTGCTAAAACAAGCACGCCATAAAAAAATAAAGTGGTAATAATTAGGCGATTAATTAGCAGTTAATTGTTCGTTCGCGTTATTGGGATCTGAAAGTTACATACATAGTTCAAAGGATTATGAGAGTGATATGCACTTTGATTCGTTAGTGTAGAAAAGCTTTTCAATCCTCACTTACGCAATCGCAGTGTGAAAACGACAACCGCATAATCGTGTGTACTAATTATAACTCTCCTAATAGAACAATAGCTTACAAATGAATATTGCTAGTTAACACTACATGAGGCAGTCAAAAAAAAATCTGAACTAATTGAAACAATTTAATTAAGCTTTCGCTAATCGGAAATACAATTAAGTCCTCTGCATTATGTTTGCCAAAAAAAAAAAAAAAAAAAAAAGCTATTGCACATCGTGAAATAGATTAGTTATGGCAGAAGCAACAATTATTTGTACAAAGAGTGCATTGAAAGACTCGGTAACCAGTTTAGCAGCACTTAGTTACCGAAACAACATCTTGGTAACAAATTAAAATACATAAGTGTTGAAGATTCATAACCATGAATTATATGATACATGATACATAATACTGAAATCTCAGTCGAACTGCTGGGATGAATTAGAAGGAAACAGAAGTATTTCAACAAAACTTGAAAGGAAACTAAATTCAATACAAAATTCAATCATTAAAAATGATTGAATTTTGTACTATGGAAGAAAATATATAACGCCCTTTAAAATGAATTTACATAGTACAGGGGCCGTTCAAGTATTACGTAGGCACATTTCTGGCCATTTTGTACTCCCTTATAAGAAAAAATAAGCAAATGCCCCCCCCCACCCTTCATACTTACGTAAAATTTCGATTTTCTAATTTTTTGGTATAAGTTTTGAAACATGTAATGTGTGATGTGAATTATAATACTTATTATAATACTGATCATTTATTTATAAGTTTGTTATAATATTAAACGCTTTTTCATAAATAGAGAGTAATCACAGCAAATTATCGCATTTAAAAAAGTTTTATTGCGCTGTTAATAGATATTTTGGTGACATTATAAAGCATTTTAAGTAGTTACATTTTCATTATTAATATTTCTCACGTTGTAAGCAAATGGTGTATAATAAATAAGAAGTGGATTTTATAAAATATTTTCATTATAATTTAAGAATATCGGGGGCCACGGGGAGCACAGAAGGGGTCTCCGAGTGAAGGAGGAGGATTGTGCAAGGGTTTCATTGGGAAGGGTGGCCGCCGGGGCCGGTCTCCGAGTGAAAAAAGGTTGAGAGACACTGGTCTAACCAATCAAATATCTAACAGCGATTTCGTGTATTTTGTATTTTCTACTTGCAGTGTGTCGTATATTTAAGTATTGCAGTTTTGCCATGGTGGTTGTCACTTTGTGACCATGTGCTAGTTTTAATATTTTCCGTGTCTCACGTAGCATAGTTCAGATCCCCCTTCTTCTTGTCAGAGAAAATGAGTAAATCTCAAACCCTTTCCCCTCAAAGATACTTAAGTAATACTAGAACGGCCCCACGGGGGTGGTTAAATCGTTTTACATTGGAAGCCGCATTAGGTTAGCTATATAATTTAAGAAGACGGTACATTTCACTTATATTGGTCAATTATGGCGGATTACGCGTCACAAATCGTCTTTTATTCTTTTGTATTTTACATGTGTTCATTTTGAGATTATGAAAAGTATAAAAAAAGACAAACAACATATAATAATACTTATAGAAGTATTTTTTCTGCAAAATTTGGATTCATTCAAAAGGCTGCATTTAATAGTGTAGAAGGCCACACGCGGTCTGAAGGCCACAGGTTTCCCCCATCCCTTATCCAGTACATTGGCGTACGCAGGGGGTGTTGATGGGGGTTGTGACCCCCCCATTGCAATGAAATTTTGTATATTTAACATAGAAATATGCGAGTTGTATCTCTGTAACCCCCCATTGAGCCTATAACCCCCTTACGAACTTTCTGCGTACGCCTATGACGTAATACATTGCCAGTTTGTCTTCTGCGCATTTAAAACGATGTAGCCGTATATCCCTCGCACGTGAAAGAACAAAACATAGCCTATTTCCAATCGCAGTCTCTTATTAATATGAGTTTTACGTATTATATAGAATGAAAAAATACTTTCCATTTTTTTGTAACCCTGCTAAATAAGACTTGGTCGTTCTGATACAACTCGTAGGGTTTAAAAATATGGATAAGAGATTGGTAAAGAACGATGTGAAGTTCTGATAGAGATCGACGGAGATTGGGAGGGCAATGGCTTCAGCCCCGGAGGAGGCTCGGTTGGCTCTGTGCTGCCTAGAGATAACATTTTATGCGATATTTGAACACAGGTGTAAAGCTTGCAAACACAAAGAAGTTTCGAGAGCCAAATGCTCCCATTATCAAGTAAATGAAAGAGAACCATCGCTTCATGTGGTAATGCTAAAATTGACTCCCGAAACTGTGTGTTTAAACCTTACTAATGTCGAAATAAATATTGTTAAGAGATGGACACAGAAAAGCAAAAAAAAAAAAAAAGAAGAGGGGAAGCAGAATATTTTAATTTTTGCATCGTAATAGTTCGCCTTTAACAGGACATATGCTGTCCGCTATTCCTAATCTAACTATGGACATATTATTATTCTTAATTCAAATATTCCTGTGTGACAGTAGAAAGTTTTCAGACCATGTGTACCATCAATTTTTACTGAAATTTACTAAATATTTTTGTCACCCTTTTCTATAATGGATGGAACGAAAAACATAGCCGCAGTTTTTTCTCATATGATGAAAAACTTTATTCGATCTTATCTACATAACATGTTTAACTTCTTAAAATCGCTCTTTGTATTTTATGGTGACCTGTGCGACAAGAGATTTTTAAAGTAATGTCGTTTGTGAAAAATACTTTATATTAAAAAGTTCTTTGCAAACGTTTGATCAAGAAGCAAACATTACCACTTTTGCATAACGTCGCATGTGCATCAGCCTAGAAAAGCTGAAATAGTCTCGGTACTACCTAGTAAAATTGGTCGGAAAGCTAGGATTTGAGAAATTGCAAAACCAAACCAAAATTTCCCATGAACTGCTGTTCCGATACTGTCACTTAACCGGGTGTCCGCTAGCCACCCAAGGAGGTAATAGTTCCTCTAACTGTGGTGAGATTCGAAATAAAAAGTGACCTCCATGTTTAAATCAACGAATGTTACAAAGAAACGTTTCTTGCAGCGTTCCGCGTCTATACCCCTGTCTGTCTCTCGGTCTATGAGACGGGCTACGATTCACCTGTGAAGCATAGCGCTGTCTTCAAGGACAAAAATGTACAGACACCTGACGGAATGAGGCCGCTGATTTTCGCTTTCTGGTCATTTTCCCCACCGTAGTGGTTCGTTGCTTATAGTTCCAGCTACTAGCTCTTAGTCAATTTCATATACTAAAGTCCTCATCAATTTCTACTAATAAATATTAAACCAGAAACTTCACTAAATTTAAAAAACTGTATATTCTGGAGTATGCCATGTGTGAACCCAAGTTTCGCGATCTAATCTGTCTTGCTTTAAACTATATAAACTTTCTATACTATAATATAGTTTCTATATTATCAATAGTTTCTATAATAACAATAATCTTTATAATGTGCTTTTTATATTGCGCTAATTCATTTATTTTACTGTTATCAGATCGAAAACACAAGAAACCATTAAAAATTAAACAACCCGGTTATTTAATTTTAATTTTTTCGGGTGTTCTAGATCTGTTAACAGTAAAATAATGCAACAGTAATATATATATATAGTAAATAAATGAAGAATCAATAAATTTAGGCAGATCATAGCTGGTCTGAATAAGAAAGAAGAATTGGACCTGCAATGTACAAATATTCATTGGCGTTATGAGCCAATAATCATGGGTTAAAGAGTGTTTTAAGAATCCAACATTCCCCATTCAATGCAGACATTATACAGGAAGACCTGTTTGTTTATAACCATCCATGTGGCAGAGATTTAAACAATTTTTTGTGTTTGAAAGAGACAAAAAATAGAAAGTCGTATATACATCTCACATCAAAGTAACACTGTTGAATAACTTACAAGTAGTAATTCAACAAACTCAGTTCAAGTAATACCACAAATGTAAAAAAAATATAGATGAATTTATTCAGTGTCAGAAATTTTTTATTTTTAAGCATTTTTAGCCGAGTTTTTGCAAGCATATTTTATTAATAATAAAATAGGAAGTGGTTAAATTACCTTGTAATAGCAGTAATGTAGAAATTAAATTCAAACTCGTAACTAAAAAGATAGCACATGATCAGTTGAAGGCAGTTTTGAAAGTGTTTCCACATCTTATAAATTAAGCAATACCAGATATCCAAAAGGAGTAATGAACAGGTGCTTCCATCTATATTTGAGAACTGCGATTAGATGTATTTAATTGCAATGATTATTCTTTATAAGAAACATTTAAGATTTCTTTCTAGGGATGAAATTTGCAAATGTTCTATTTATATAGTTCATTGGAAAACCATTTAAAACCAAACATTTTTTAAAAGTATCTTAGGCCTTCAGAAATGGTTTCAACTCTATTTGTCCAAATAGAGTTGAAGAACAGTTTGTTGAATTACTACTTGTAAATGATTATACAGTGTTACGTTGATGTAATATGAAATTAATGACTTTCTATTTCTTTCTATTTTTTGTCTTTTTCAAACAAAAAATGTGTTTTAATCTCTGCCACATGGATGGTTATAAACAAATAGGTATATAACGTCTGCATTGAATGGGGGATGTTGGATCTTTAAAACGTTGTTTAATCTATGAGTATTGGCTCATAACACCAATCAATGTCTACACATTGCAGGTCCAATTCTTCTTTCTAATTCAGACCAACTATGATCTGTCTAAATTTATTGATTCTTCATTTATATATTAAATGGAGTGTTAAAAATGCTGTGTTTTATAACAACTCCATTTGCATCATTTAAAATGGGTACATATTGGGCTTCTTTGGTTAGTGGTACTGATATGGATTTAAATACCTGGTACTACAAATTTATTATGTTGGTGTGATATTTGTATATTTAATGATAAAACTATTCAAAAACAATGTTATTACTATTGTATAATTTGTTCTGAGTACATATTGTAAAATATTTTTTAATTGTTTTCAAACCTACACACACACATATATATATATATATTAAATAAATATTGAAATTAAAGTGACTAATAACCTTCAGAATTCAAAAACTTTACCCATTCTATATGCCTTTTATGACTGGAAATTAAATTATAAAGGAAAAATCAGAAATAATGAGTTATAATCTCCTCTGTGTATCAAGTGCAGCATCAGTTCCACATGGTGGAAACATATAATTCATAATTTTATGTTGAAAATTGAGGTATAACCTTAATGTTCTAAAAAGCTTTTGGATATACACCACTAATGTCACTGACTATTGTTGTGAGAAGCGAGGGGAAGGAATTACCGGCCGCTTTTCCGAAAAGATGGGAGTAGAGATCTTTTGTGTATTGGAGCCAGAGGAATCCTTGGTCAAATATTATATCAGTTTTCAAGATTTGGTGTGAAAAATAGAAAATTATTTAAGCTGCACTGTGCCTAATCACAGTGTCTATAGAAATGCCTAGAAAATATCTTCTAGAAAAAACCCATACTTATAATAAGTATGGGTTTTTGCTAGACCATATTTTCTAGGCATTTCTATAGACACTGTAATCAGGCACAGTGCAGTTTAAATAATTTTCTATTTTTCACTTCAAATCTTGGAAACTGAATGAGTAATGGATGGCATTCAAAATATAAGTTCCTCTAATTATTACGCAAAGGTCCATATGCATCATTGATTGGAGGGGAGTGTCCTTCCTGTAAAGAGATCTTAACCCTCTGAAAAACTATTTCACAATGATAGTCAGTGACTTTAATGATCTATATCCAAAAGCTTTTTAGAACATTGTGGCTATACCACAATCATAAAATTATAATATATATATATATATGGTTATGCCTCCTGAAAACTTACGTGATTAATTTTAACTAATGAGGTTCAGAATGATCCCACCTCCCAGACAAAACTTGTTAGCTGTGCCACCGTATGAATGAAACGGTAATATAGCTAAAATATAATAATGTAGTAACATAGTTAATAACTTTCAAAGTCTACTTTATTCGACATTTACGTTTAATATAATATAATTAAGCGTGAAATACTTTCTGAACACACTGTCTACTGGATGTCGATGAAGAGCTTCTAACAGTGGGTGAACATCACAAAAGCGTACACTCTACTCAAAGAGACAATAAAAAGCCCACAAAACACCAGAACTGGGCTAGAAAAATTTGTATTGCCCGAAAGATTTTCATTTCAAAGAAGCAAAAAAAAATTTGCTTTCAATTAAAAGAAATGATTTTATTACCCCTCCTTTCTCGCTCAATTCCTTTCTTTGTGTTTCTTTTATTGCCTCGCACAGAGCTGAGTTAGCAATGACCCTGTCCTAGCTTTTACGACTTGAAAAACGTTACTTTTCTTGGGCTCTGGTATAACTGATGTTGCGATAATGGGTGTGCTTTTTTTTTAAATCGACTCCGTCTTATTTCCCTGACCTCGCTTGTTAATTCCCATGATATTAAAAACTTGTTACGTTCACGGAGAAGGTATTCCCCCTGTCTTTTTGATAATAAAAAGCATATATGTAAGCTAAATCATGAACAGGCTTTGACCGAAAATAATATACGTTCAACTGTTCCCATTTTATGTTTATTTAAATATTAAATAGGTTCATTCATCTCTTACATGGAAATTTACATGGTGTAAAAACCTGTAAACATCTGACGCAAAAGAAATAAAATTTGAGCTGGCATTGCTACAGAATTTAATTCTTAGAATAAGGCGGGAAATACAAGGTAGCCATAATAAAGGTGTGGTATTTGGAGCCCGCTGGAACAAAAATACATTAGACAAACTCCAACCAAATTTGGTGTACACACTTCTAGGACGATGGTATTTTGATTTCGTAGTAAAATAGGAAATAGTTCCGAATTTTGCTACAAGAATGTAAATGACATTTAAAACGCGTGAACGTGGATATTCTCACTCGAAAACAGCTAGATTATGCAAATTTTATTAAACTAAAGTCAATTAGTTGATATCAGAAAGAAGAAAAATGTGTTTCACGTTTGTTTGATAAGATTAATTAATGTGACATGCCAGGTCTGTAGAGTCAGGATGAAGGGGCAACTTGGGCAAGGTAAAGGGTATATGGGGCACCCTGGGATTGTTCTATATATATAAATAGCTTGATGGGGCAACTGGGGCCGCCCCTGCTGGCCCCAGCTTGGCTAAAGGCCTGTGCCATGCTAAATTAATGTGATCGTGCTTTTAAAATTGGACTACGAAAGAAATGATAATGACAATACCATATCGTGGGAATTTATGCTTCTGTTTTCAAAAATTTAAATCCCATGGTCTCAGAAATCTGTATACCAAATATGGTTGAGTTTGGCCCCATAGAGTTTTCATTATTAGGCTTTAAACACCTCACCTTTAATTATGGCCACCCTGTACAAGGGATAAAATTGACAGACAAAAAGTTAAACACTGGCAGAATAGCAAATGAAAGAGACCATTTACAACTTACGGACGCGTCAGTAGCAGTTTTTCATAATGAAGGACTGCTGCTGATGCGTCCGAAAGCTTGAGTGACCTAATTTATTTTCTATTTTACCAGTATTTAACCTTTTCTTTGTAGAATTTAATTCCGCTGATAAAATCAACTGAAGCTATCTAAAATGTGAACAGTAGTAAAAGTAATTCAACAATTTATACAATTTGCTGAAGTTCGGGAAGTTCTAGTCTCTAGGTCATTTACTGATATGGTGCAAACTTTGTTTACAAGCAAAAATTCACAATTGTTTTCATTAAAATCAGCAGCCAATTGAGTTTGTTGATTCTTTGCTTAGTTCCCAAGCTTTTGAGGGACAAATTTCAACAAACAGCTCGGTATTACATACAATGGCTGATTATTTTGAACTTTTTGAATCTAGAGCTTACTTATACGAAAAACCAGCTCCATGATGAAATCTATCTCTTCCTACTAAAAAAAAGGTACAAAATTGGACATCTCTCTATGTAAAATTGCGAAGGTAGAAAGTGTGGGGAGAGTATAGACTGACACTATGGCGATATTTATTAAGATCGTGTTTGTTTCATAAATACAAGAAAAGCTTTGCAAACCTCCATGACGCCCAGTTCAAAAGCCTCTATACTATGTTGCGTTATGGAAATTTTTAGTCCCCAACTTCTTATTGGAGGGAGGTTTTCTCTACCTCAATATTTAATCTGTCATTTGCACATCTGTCTCTTTCATCATCGACATGAATAGAAATTCCAGTAAAAGTTCTTGTTAAAAATGCTTTCATAAGTGATGATTACACGCCACTCGCAATCATGTGTTGTAGCTGTCAGCGGGGACAAACTTTGAAAATAAATGAAAAGACTTTTGACTAGAAAATTAGCAGAATATGACGGCTATGGGATTCTCGACAATTCTTATTTATTTCTCTCGCTGTTTAATATTTTCAACCAGAACAGTCCATTTATTATTCTAATATCATTCGGCCTGCTACAAGTTCGTTAAGTTCAGTTTTAAGGCTAAACGTAATTAAATATAGAATGAATGTTTGCATATTAAGAGAATGTATATGAAATTACGGTATAACACAACAAATCCCTGGAATATGACGCGTACGACCACTTCATGTTCTTTGCACAAGGCAAAAGAAAAAGATCTGATTTCTTATTCATTGTAGCATCCATTGGCGTACGCAAGGGAGTGTAACCTCCCATTGCAATGAAATTTTGTATATTTAACATAGGAATATGTGAGTTGCAGCCGTGTAACTCCCCATTACCGACTTTCTGCGTACGCTTATGGTAGCATCCATCAAACGGCAATGCACATTTCATTCAATAAATGTCTTAAATTCGCAATTGGCTTACAGCTTGGGACTAGCTGCGACCTTTTTAAATATTCCAGGGCAAATCGGAGCCGAAGAAACTATCTTACTAAGACATTTTGAAAAGAAATATAACGTCCCTGCGAAGATTATTTACTGGGGTGTTTGAGATCTAAAAATCGCACTTCCTTTGCAAAATGACCACGGCAAAACTCGAGTATTATCGACTTAATTACATTTCGAAACGAAATCATTTGCAGACGCCAGCGTCGGCCTAGCTAATACTTTAAGTGCCGACCATGTTAATTGTGTCGAAGGTAAACGAATACTTAGCAAACCACGGGGTCTTTAATGCACCTATACATATACCTGGCAATGAGTAGTCAGCCTCGCCCCGGCCACAGGCGAAGAATTTGCACCGATTTATCGATCCCACGTTAACGTAACGGTCTACAGAAAGTGGACAAAAATAACCCAGCGGTGTTTCCTGAATGTATGCCCCTTTAGTATGTATGTGTGGGTCAGTACACGTAAAACAGTAGCACCGGAAAGGCGTCGCCCTGGCACCACAACACTCTTACCTTTCCAATAGTTAAGAAAATAGGTTGCGGAAACCTCGAATATATTACATAACATCTATGAACTCTTCTTTCGAGACATCAAATTAATGCATGCGGGTGTTAAAACTTCTTGGTGGGAAAGTATACACATTGTCGGGCTGTTAGCTCCCATTCTCGTGGCGACCGAGCTATTCGATTGCTTGTTAATCGATAGAAGACAGTATCTGTCTTCTTTTCCTCCTTTTTTACCCCTAAAAATATTGAAAAACAGTCCAAAATACGCACTAAAACTGTCAGGAAACGATCAAGGCAAAGCGGGCAGCAATAAGAAAATTCTGCAAGTTTTAAGAAAGTTTTTCACCGTAAAAATGCTTGTTAAAATTACATTTTTTATATAAGAATTAAGACACGAAAGACTTCGGTGGTGATGTGCGTTTTGATCATTTGAATAGGGAATTAAAATAATCGTAATGTATCTGTAGATTTCATACCGAAATTAATTAAGAAATCGACCGCATTTACTACCGAAATAAGAAAATGTTTCATTATGACTGGCTACCACGTAAGCTTCGTGCTAAACATGTTTTCCTGCCTACTGAGTTTCGAAATTGACGTTAAATGACTAGAAATTGAGCGATAACATTATGTCGCGGTACTGTCTAGCAGATTTTTTTTTTTATTATTTCCTTTCTTCTAATCTCTCCAATCAGCCAATAGAGATATAAACACGGAGAGCTTGGGAATTGAGAGTTAAGAGTTTATGAAATATTGAGGGCTTGTGTATGGGAGAAGTTAGCATAAAATGTAACTAGTTTACCTATGCAATACGTAGCTTAAAAAATTCCATTAAGGATACAATGGGAAATGAACTAATATTGAATTAAAAAGGGGAAAAGAGGTTTTAGAAAACAAAACGTGTGGTCTATAATAACACATTATACAAACATACCATTATATATAGCATATTAATTTAATTGTCATATATATTTCAAAATTTTAAGCGTTTCAGAATTTTTTTTTCTTAAATACCAACACACTGCTCTGCTACACGCCTCAAATAGACTAAAAGGGTTTGAGCGCAACGAAGTTTTATGTAAAGCATATAAATATGTTTATTAAATCTATAGACATAACATTTAAATGCGTTGTCACAAGGCAAACTTTCACATTTCAGTATTTTATATCGGAACTATGGAAGCAGGTATATAATAAAAATTTAAAACATCCACCAAACCGCTTGCTTGTTTTTTTCTTTTTACATCCCGAAATATTTAAGGTAAATTTGCAGAGGTTGCTTAGAAATAAAATGTATCAAAAGATATAAGGGTTCATACGGCATTATGGGAAAGACGTTTTTATTGATTTAATATACGACTTGAAAATAATCCACTAGTGATTTCTCATGAATAAGTAAAATGAACATACACAGAGGAATATTAATCTGCAAATATAAGAACGGATATGGGTGGTATTTCATCTTACCATTGTCATTCAAGTGTCATTGTAAATATAATACTGATAAAAAAGCATATTGTGGACACAAAATGTGAGTAGTGAAAAGTGCAGAGTACCCCAAGGAGCGTCATAGGTGGAGAGATCTAAAGAGAAAGAAGAGGATGCATAAATGGATGACTTAAAAGACTTGGACAAATCCAAACACAGGAGGAGTGATCAGTGCGATTAGAAATGGAGAATTGCGGTACAATCAGCCGGACCACATCTGAACTGGAGAGAGGACATTTGAAAAGAGAAATAGACTATAGACGGTATATTTGAATATTCTAATTTCATGATTCCCCACGAAAAGAGAACCCTTTCGACCAGAAATTAAAAACTCAAACATAGTGAGATTTAGGTTTATTCTACAAGTTGAAGCCCGAGCCTCTCTAAACAAAATTATCCTACTTAATATTATCCCTATGTTGTAAAAATACATACGCACCACAATACCTTATTTCAAATCTGTGTCAAATTATGTATTAGCGTACAACGTATGGCCAAAGTATGTCAAATTCAAGATATGTACTTTGTACCAGTTCGAGTAATGGTAGCCTCTCCGTTAAAGGGGCTTAGGGGAGAAACGTTTCAACCTCTCCGAGGAAAAGAAACGATTTCTTATGCCCTTGTTTGTCAGCGATCGCGTTCTACTGTTTGTTTCTCGTGCCTAATTTCCCACGATCTGCTGTTTCCTAAAAACTGTTTCTCGTTCAAAAAACGACGATTTGGAGTAAAACAAAAACGGGACCATCTCAACGTACGGCCGTGGGAATGAACTAGATAGTCACACTGTGACGAAAAATTTCAATTTGACTTCGTCGTTTAGTTCCGTGTGACGGAGAAAGTTTTAGAGAAAGAGACAGATGTGTACGGTACAATCGGTATTCCAGTTTCAATACAGGAAAAAGATTCACGAAGAAAACTCTCCCGTCGATATCCATCTTTTCTATTTGTATGCGATATCATCTGCGCATGCGTCCAGTAATCTATTCGGATTAGTGTTCGCATGACGAGGATTAGCTATTATATTCTAGGATGCGTCGGCAAATCTCTGGTTTCGCGACGGAGTGGACTGGAATTTTAAAATTGGAAATTGACACGAAATCCGGTTTTCCCACACTACTTTATGAATGGAAATAAACGAAAAAGAAACGATTTGCTTCTTACCTTAGATACAAACAAGCAATTACAGTTATTTCGAATAAATATCACTTTCGTTCGGTTTTCGTTAGTTTACGCCATTTTGTTGTTCTTCACCTCATCAACACCACTTAAGCATAATCGAGAGGGTCGCAGAAACCTTAATTGAAAGATACAGCTATTTAAAAGTTGTTAACACTTTTGCCTGCTACAGGTAATTACTTGGGTGTAACTGACAACAAAAACGCCGTTAAATGAGATGGTCTTAAATAATCTCACCTCGTTAAACGTTCGGTAATTCAGAACTGTTCGTTTCGAAAGGTGCAGTTGTCGATTTCTCACTCAAACTAATTCTTTGGCCACGAATCTGCGATTGATTGCCATGTTATGAAATCCGCTTTCCAAATAGCACTGATGGCCAATGAACTCGCCAATGAAACTGAACTGTGTCACTGCTAAACAATGCAGTTTGACAGACAATCAAATAATCAAAGAAAGAGATCCCACTCCTAAAATGCAGCCAGTTTTAGCCAGAAACTAGCTTAAAAAATAGCTAAAGCTGTTTTTCTTCTCGGCGAGAATCAGAAAATCACTCATTTCCATTCTCCAAACTAAACAAGCAACAGACACTCGTAAATGACGCTGCAATCGAATTTTGTGAAAACATTAACGTGGATCTTCAAACTCTCGACTTCGGAAATCGAAATCTTAAATACCCTACTTTTTTCTTCTTTCTGGATGGAGAGTATATTTCTTTTCTTTTCCTTCCCCCCCCCCCCCTCAAAAGCGGATTTGCTGTTCAAGTTTATAATTGATGGTAGTTGGACTCTCCTACTTCGATGAGCTGACGACTTTGCTTATTTCTCGTTTTCCGATATTTTTTTTTCCATTTATTCTCTTTCGTGTCTGATAGCCGAGATCTAAATAATGGTGACTTGTTTTCAGAGAGGGAACTTATTCTATTTTTTTTATTTTATTCTCTGATGCGTTAAGCGCCTTTGAACATTTTAATGCGTGAAGTCGTCTCGAATGTTGAGAACCCTGATATAGGCGATTGATGACAACGAGGTCGCGAGATTAAGGAAAAATCCCAATAACTACTGCCCCCTTCCCCGGAAATTTCAAAATCAACCTTCCGCCTTCAGAAACTGGCGGATGTCAATTTTGAAACTGACATGGCAATAAACAGTTTCTTGGTTTATTAAAGTAAGCATTGCTTTTAAATATTTTTCTTTGGGATAATTATTGACTCGTCTTTTATATGCAAATGAAATTGACAATAAAGTTCACATATAAATACTTTTCAATAAAATCAAGTTGTTGACACTTAAACTGTTAGATCCCCGTCCAAACAATGTAATGGAGGCAGACAGGAAACGTCTATTATCTTATTTGTCAATTACATGTAACTAACTATAAGGAGTCCTATAAGCACTTTGGCTATATGTAGTTGCTAATTAGTTTTGAGACTAACAGAGTGAAAAAGTAAACACCTATCTTGCCGATCCTAGCAAACGATTAGCAAATTCTAGCCTGAATCGGAAAAGGTGTAGCGCCCCGTGGGGATATATGCCATCTCCTTGCCCCATTTCTGTCAAGCCTGATATTTACGGAAATGTAACAACAATATGGGCGACTGGGGCGGGGGGGTGCTAGCAATAATTACGTAAGTGGCGATTTTGCTCCCAAAATGGTGACTTCGTGAGGAAACCTACAGCAGCTGTTGAAATAGGCAACGGTTCCCCAAACCCAAAGAACGATTCCTGCTAAACAGAAATCGTGCAAATGACTACCCGCAGGAACTACGCTCTCCTGGCGGCTTGGGGCTCCCGATTTCTCTGGCTTTTGCGGACGTTTCGACGGCTGCGGAGGCGAGAGACACGCTTCGGTTAAACGTCCGTGCGTGGGAGGTCTGAACGGCAAGGTCATTGACCCTGAAATTCCGATGACCAGCTGTACTATCTCTCTAAATCCCATAGCATCCCAGCGTCTGAAAGTGACCGCACGCGACCAATGTGCTGGCTATTGTTGTTTTCAATTGCATTCGAGTTGTTTTCAATTGCATTCGAATTGTATTCAAATGCGAAATTACGGCGATAGTAATAGATAGGGGTGAACACAATAGAATTGACGACGTTTGGATAAATCGGGATGAATGTTGCTGCGCGCACGAGAACGCGCCGTAAATTTATTCCGAAATTGATTCCATCCGATGTCATCTTACAACACTTACGTTACAAATGTCATGGCAATAGACTATTTCTGTCAAAAGGCCGTCGTCCTCCTTAAAGCGATTTTTAAAGGTAAATACTTCACATTAAAAGTGTTTTACTTAAAAGACGTTTATAGTCTAATATGAATGCGCATGCGCAATTGATGTTCTCAACATGATTTCCATGTGTTGTTAATTGAATATAAGGACTGCCTATGGATATCATACCGGAAGCACTTCCGTCTGCCTGTCTAAGAAAGAAAGAAAGAAAGAAAGAAAGAAAGAAAGAAAGAAAAACCGCAATTTTATATTTTACGGGCATTTGTAAAACACTCCCTTAAATAATTTCCACGAATGGTGCAAGCAATAGCAACCCAGTTCGCTGCATGCGTATCGTTATTATTATGGAGGTTTAAATTCAAAGAATTTTATATGGTCAACAGGGGGGTGGGACCCTGGTCTCCAAATCGGACTTTCCCTTCTTTAAGCATGATCACGCTAGGCGTCATTAAGCAAACGTAGGAGCATGTAGGTTTCTTCTGCGTATCATCATTTCTGTCAATTTTATTCACGTCCTTTCCAGTCATTAATCAATTACTAATCAAACCACAAACAAGTACGTAATCTCATACGTCAGAGATAACGTACATGCACAAAGGTGCTAATTTACGCTGCATGACATGTCTAAAATGCCGTCCTAATTGTCGAATAGCTCGGCTGATGTTATTACTGAATGAAAATAGTATACGCCGGTGTAAGAGGTAGAGAGAGGGGGCCATTCGAAAAGTGTTATACTTGAATCGACCTTGAGATAGGTAAATCACGACCGTGGGGAGAACGGAGAAGCGCTTAATAATAGTTGTTTGCCCGGCAATGACGTTGATTAGAACTTGTCGCTCAGTTTTCGAGAAAGGCTAGGGAGCAGCGCGCCGTGCAATTGACATGCACAACTTATCACCCCGACGCAAGGTTTCTACTTCTTTGCAATACACGCTGGTCCAAATCTGTAAATCTTTCGTTTTATTAGAGACTGGGAAATAGACACAAAATTTACTCTAGTTTGTTTCTCCCCGCTTAAATCGTTTTGAAGCTGATTTTTCCTCGCGTAAATCGTTTTGTAATTAATACACGCTTGCGGAGCAAACACACACGTAAGCATATATACATTATCAGCAACGTAGGGTCTCAAACTTATTGGTGGGATGGGGGGGGGGGGGCTTATATTGCATACATTAAGATATATATAAAATTACAATCTATTTTAAATTATTGGGTAGGAGGGATTGGACCCATATAACTCTAGGCGTATGTATATTATGTTATTCAATATTATACGTTGCATATTCTGGTTTATATAAATTTGAAGTGTGGTACCTTTTTTTTATTTGCTGTAAATGTAAGACCCCCCCCAATGCCCTTTTTTTTCTCCCTCTCCTTGGAAAAGTCAACGTTTAAAAAGTTAAGAGCGAAATTGACGGTACTATATCACGCTGTGATACAATGGAAACTGACAAGATCATTGGAAACCGATATTAATTGAAAAAGGTCACTTAAAAATAAAATCCCACATGTCCGTATTTGCATAGTTATCAACTTGCTCCGTTCATCAACGCTGTCGTGAAATTGACAACGGAAAAAAACAAAAACCACGTCCGTGCATTGTTTCCTAAAACCCCCAAACTTTACGTTAATCCAGTTTCAGCTTTCCACGTTGGTAGCAGTTCTCACCTTACTCGCTGTCGAAACTTTGCATCGGCTACTAAATCAGATTCGTTAAATGCATTCGGAATTGCGTGTCACATATAATAGGCGCAAACCCGGTTCTCGGCGTCGTTTCTCCAAAGAATAGCGTAAACATTCGCCGTAAGAACTAGTTTGGCTATCCCTAGCGTTATTTAAAAGTACAAAGTGCGTGTTGCGCTCGTTCAGCCGGACATAAAAAAAATATTAAAAAAAGACCCCTAAAAAAGCGTTACAGCTGCTTTTAATTGTATGAGAGCTCCATAGCGTGTGCGGCTCATTCTTTCGTTTTCTGGCCTTTATTCATTCCTGACGCCCTCTTAAAATATCGCCAGCAAATATGTCTCACATAGGTATATTTGTCTTTGTGTTGTAAACTGCACGCACTAAGGGATTTGGAGGAAACGCTCCGGAACGCCCCTTATTCTACACTTTTTTTTGTTTTACTTCACCTTGGGTCCGTGTCTTTCCCCCTCGGACATGCGCCCCTACCTTGCCCATCGCTGCCACTGATCCTGAAACACCCTCTTCGAACCGAACAAAGAAAAACTGACATATAGAAGACACCTATCGCCTGCTACTCTCCTCAGCAAGGGGAAGTTGTATTTTACTTTCTAGAAAATACTCACCAGAAATTCCCAATCCCCCCCCCAAAAAAAGCCGTATTTGTTTTCTTTTCATTTCCGTATTTATCGATAGAACTTCATTAGATAAGATTTATTCTGGAGTATGGGGAAAATAGTGATGAATGTTACGTCAAAAGAATGGGTAATAATGCGGTAGAAAAGAAAAGATTATTCTCTGTTGTTTCACTCTGTGTTTGAGACTGTATTCGAATTTTAGAGCACATTTTGCATTCCCAAGTTGTCTGAGGTGTTCTTTTCGAATCGTTGATGAAAGTCGGGAGCGTTAATAAGAAGGAAAAAGAAAAGCCGGTCACTGATAATACAAACTCGATGTACCTGAACGAAAACAAGAAAAATTAAACACTTTTCGAGTAAAAACCTTATCTTTATTTATGAAAAGGTAACCGGTTTGCGATGAGCGTTTCGACGTTTTATATGGATAAATATGCAGGGTTTTTTCTTTGTTGTTGTTTTTTTTTTTTCCCTTTAATCTTGATTTTTAATTTAATGGACACCCAGTATGCTTGGAGGAGATACACTGATTGACACGCAATGAGGGATAGCCCGATCGCACGGCGCTGAACTAAAAGCTTGCCGCAAGACAGAACGTCAATCAGTTCCGTTAGTTTCTGGTTGATTTTTTCCTACGGAATTTAGAACCGTTATGAAAAATGATCGAATCATGCATCTATCCATCAACCGAAGATGAAATCGTTTTTTTTTTTCAGCTTTGAATTTCGATGTCGGTATCGGCTACAATGAGAAATTCCCGATCAGTTCAAATATGTTTTTATAGTTATGTAATAGCGATATTTGAAGTGGGGGAAGGGGGAAAGATCGCCAGATACAAGGTATAGAGTCGCGGTTTAACCTTCGGTTGATGGGTCCCATCGGAAAAGACCCCCTGCTTTGGCAAACCGCGGGATCCTGAATAAGGGCTGCCTAACCCCCTCAGCAACTGTTTACAGGACCTCTGAGCACTCTGCCACGCGTATATTTTCACAAAGACGTAAGGTGGAGGGAGGGTTTGCTTTATAGCCTCGCAGTTGCATTTTAAAGATCTTTAGTTATCCCCCCCCCCCTTCTGGGACCCTACCCCCTGTTTCACCCAACGCGCGGTCGGAGATTTTCCATGAAAAGGTGAGATAGAAACATGCCCCAGATTGAGTGAGTGACACGGTGGGGAGAAATCGGGAGTGTTTTACAAGTTCTGCGCAAAGACCTCCATCCATCACCACACTGTCGACAATAAATGTTCAACGTCGGGTGAAATGTTTTGGAACCCAAATGTAATCATGGAATGGAAAAACATACACTAGATAAAGTAATTCCTAAAAAAAATAGTTTTAATGCAGAAAGACTGAAGAACGCTAATTCCATTCCCAAATTTCAAATTTAGCAGTCTGAGTGTTGTCAGAATACAGCCTTATAAACTAGCAATAAACCTCCTTTCGCAATCCATCTGTAATCGCAAAAACCTGACACTGCGTACGTGTGTTACATATATATATATATATGTCACCCTGCATCTGATTTCAATGAGGCGAAATCCGTTTCGATCGTTCGAACTCGACTTAGCAATAACTTTTATTACATATGTCGGGTGTTATTTTAAACATGCCTTAAAAATGTGATACAATTTATAAGATGTTGATCATCCGTTCGTGTAGGAAAAAATGAAAATGTGCGTTCGGGTTGGTACTCAAAGGTTTTTTAACTTTTAGTGTTTCACCCATTGTTTTAAGTGCAAGCGCCCCCTCCAGGGAGAAACGACCACCTAACAAGCACTAATTTCTGTCACAACTGACTGAGTTCAGTTTTTACATCCTTTACTTCGCTCCCACCCCTCTCTCCATCCCCTTTCCTATCTTCTCTACGCTTTTTCTCTCCCTTTCCTTCTTTTCTTTTTCTGCATTTCCTTCTTTCGGAGATGGAGCTGGAAAAGGCGTGTATCTGCCCCTTTCTCCGGCTGAGAGTTTGAGAAACACTGGGACACATAGGAGAAGTTCTTTTTCATTTTTGGAACTGGCACTCTGCCGGCCTCAATGGACGTGAGTCAGAAGACAGAACGGTACCTCCTCTTCCGCCTGGGGAGCTGTCCTTCAGCGATCTGCCGCCGAAAGAAAAGGATAAGAGAAAAAAAATGTTTTGGTGGACGAACTGACGGATTTGGTCACTCAGCACACTTTTGGTGGTATCGGAAAAAAGCTGAATAAGTTTTAGTAAAAGTCTGACCAACTAAATCTTACCGATCTTAAGAAGTATTAGGTTAAGAACGTTATTTCTTTTGAGATCGAGAACTTTTTTTCTTTTTCGTATGAATGCTCACGTGGATTTTCAACCGAAATTGCATTTTGCTATTGAAATTCACCCGAACTAGTGAAATCAACAAGAATTTTGAATTATCGTAAGGCTACTTACGTTAAATGCAGTCAGTTACTTGAGTATTTGGAGGTGATGTGGTCACTTTCAATGGAAGTGTCAATTTTGATTGAGCTATTTTCTGTATTCCTCCTTGCACGCAAAGTCCTCCGATTTTCGTCAAAGACGATTTCTATGATGTGAAGTAAAACGTCCATGAAAGGCAGATTTTAATTTGGAATACTTGGCAATGAAGCTTTAGCGGCAACCCTAGCAGGGTAGACCGGTCTTTTGGCGTTTTTGTTTCTGGTAAGGCTGCTGCCGTGTTTGTTGTCTATGTACGAACAGGTAAGAATTCAGGTAGGATAGGTGAACCTTACCCGTTTCGTATGCACGACAGTGCACGAGGCCGCCCATTCGACTCCTCGAACACAACCCAAAATTGAACGCCCTGAACATTTCAAGAAAACTTGAGGTAGGGAAAAGAACACATAACATTACGTGACAGTTTTAAAACAAATTCGTGTCTCCAATGACAATAACTACATCTAAAAGCAATTGGAGACATGAAACATTTAAAATTCATTACAAACACATCAATATCATAAACAGTAGCAACTGAACAACATTATATAAAAACAAATTAATCACATACAAATATATACAATAGTAAAATATCTTGTCTGTAATATATGTCATTCGCTCTCAGGAAAACCATACTTTACCATAGTCATTGCTGTCTGTTCAATACAGTACCACGATGGTTAGATAAAGAAGTAGTGCCTTACCTTTTTAACAGACTATCTGTAGGTAAACCATTGGTAATTTCCGACTGACAATAGAAATAATATACCCACCTTATATTATTCTTTGAAAGATGTATGCTATAAAAGTTAAAGACACGTTGTGATGGGTATTCATTTTAACTTACCTGCGTTTGGGTTAGACCTAGAGACGCCGCTAATTCTGCTCTTTCGGGTAGGGCAAGATATTGAGTTCTCTGAAATCTCCTATTGAGCTGCTGAAGTTGAAGGCTGGAGTATATGGTTCGCGGTTTTCGCATCTTCTTGCCTTTACCGTTCACCCGCAAGGTCTCCTCCAGTTGCGATTTATCTACGGACAGAAAAAACCTCTTGTTTACTATCCAACTGTCTGCCCAACAAATGAGATATTGACAGAAAAACCGTTCACTGTAACAGGCTCTATGGTCTAATACTAGCCGACAAAATGCGTATTTAGAAAGAGAGCTCGTCTGTTTACTTCTTAAATGCGAAGAGATTGTCTCTTTCTTTTCATTCATCTTTACTCCACTCGCCCATAATCAGTTTCACGCGCAATTGATTTCCGCGTCAATTTCATTCACGATCGCTTTCATTCACGATCGGGGCTCTTTTCTATAAGCAGTTGACGTCACAATGGGAATTAAGCTGTTTGTTGCCACGGATGGCCTAATGATAACACACGTGAAGGAGCTAATAAATCGGTATTAGAGAAATCGAGCTATATGGGATATATTGTTTTGTGAATATTATAATAAGAAATAAGACTGTGTTTCATTGAAATGAGAAATTCTAGTTTACGCAGCATAAAAATTATAAATTGCTTTTACTTGTTAGATATTAATTTATATATGGAGGAAGAGAGACAGAGAAAACGAGAGAGAAAACAATTATAGAACCTTATAATCGACTGTAATTAACAGACTTGAAAACAAAGGAGAAAAAAAGCACCATGTGAAACAAGCTGATTTTGCTAAATGTCTCTCAACTGTCATGAAATTGATGATTTCTGACGATTTCCGTGATAATTCAGGTATATTAAAGTAAAAAATTTTTCTATTTCAAAATTTAAACATTGCAGCTAAAGAAGAAAAAGAAATGTACTAATGTTCGATTATTGTCTATTCATTATGGAATAAGGTTTTTCGAAATGCCCTCCATACTTGTCTCTTTTGAGCAATTTACTTTCACATTACAACGAACCGCACTCTTATTGAATTCGAAAAAAATACATAATAGGTTCGATAACGTTAAACTATCACACGAGCTGATATGGGACCTAATGAAATCAATTTCAGCTGATAGAAATTTTATTAGACTTTCTATCTTGATCAGTGTGTTTCTTTATCTATTCTCGATTGCATCTACATGTGAAAACTACGTTGTCTATTTCTAATAACGAAGAAATTTAATTTGTTGACAATTTTTAAAGAAAAGAAACAGTTTCCGTTAGAACTAAGCATTATATAATTTTTAAATACTGAGAAATTAAGTAACATACGATTGAGTACATATGTTATATGAATTTTGAAAATCTAATGATGTAGTATTAAGCACAATATTTAAGCAGATGAGCTAGTTTCTGTAAATTCTTGGAACAATCGGTTCATAAAATGCAGGAAAAATTAATTTCGTTATAATAATTAACTCATAAAATACATATTTATTAATTAATTATTTTATTCATTCAACCATGGTGTATATTTTTTATGTGGATGAATGAGGTAGAGAAACAGAAGAAAGAGAGGGCGAGAGATGAAGGCAATTGAAAAAAATGAACCCGCTTTCAACTTACACTGCAGAAACTCATCCGAAATTGACATAATCTGATCTTATCAAAAATATTCATCGCATGTTAAAAATTCATACAATACGGAGATGAAGCTCATATCAACTGGACAGGGTTTAAGCTGCAGTCGCATTTTTCGCAAAATTGCAAGGAGTTGTTCGAAAATGCGAAGAAAAAATTATTACCCATTGCGAAAATACAACAAGCACTTTTAACCACAGTTTATTCTTTGAAAACAGGAACTCCAGAATATCCGTTTGCACTTCAGCTGTCTTTTCTTCTTCCTTTTTGTTTCCTCTTCAAAATTCTGAACAGCACCTGTTAGGCATCGTTGATATAAATAATTTCATTGATAGGGTTCTTGGAACAACGAAAGCAACTAATTTTTTTAGCATTTTGCTACAACTTTTTTCCCATTTTAGCATTTTTGCGACAGCATGTTTTGAGCCAGCTTAAACCCTGCAATTGGAGGTAGCCTTTTTCTACAGTTAAATTACTTCTTCCGTGCCAAGCTGGCCAAAAGTTGGCACGTGAGGGCGACTTTTGCCATTTTTTTACATACAAAAAAGAAACACGACTTACTTGGATTCAGTATAAGAGAAAGCTTCATCGAGTGCCAATTTTGGCAACTTTGTGCTCTAATAAATGGTTTATACGTCGAGATAACGTTTATGGTAACAAACATATACGCAAGAACGCCTATGAATAGTTAAACCATCACTCGGCAGTCCAATATTATAAATGCAAACTATAAAGATCTGACAATATCTTCCTGTATAGTTTTGAGTACCTTTATTATTAGATCCTCAAAAATTGTATGCGACATATTTTCCTTTATTAAGCTTTCCAAAGAAGATGGTGATTCCCAAGATCTCAGGTACAACGATAAATATATGAATTTCTTTCCATTTGTCGAGTTAAAATTGTATGTTTTATACAAATATAATAAAACTAGAAAATTCAATAAACTTTTCCAAAGTGCAATTAAAAAAAAATTGTTTCCCAAACGAACTCCAAGACTATTTCGATGAAACTTTTTCGTTCATATAAAGCTAATGAGATTGGAAAGTGGAATTAAAACGTATTTTCTTGCACAAAACTATGATTACAGAACGAACACGAATAAAGAAAAGTTTTTATTTTAATCATGAAAGTGAAGTGAACTGAACTCGGCTTACGATTTACGAACATGTTATTATAAAAACGGATCAACCACGAAACTTATGCTTCAAAAATGAAAACCGCATATGTTAGATTAGGAACTTTTTGCTTTAAATCACGATGCATTTTAAAGCTTGATATTTGGAATGAAAGAGACAGAATACTGATGCTTGATCAATTTCGTGATAAATCAATCAAATCGACACGTGTATGTCCGAAATGGACGTAAATTTGAACTTAAATTATTAATCTTGTTTGCGTGATTCGTAACCTAATAGTTTTCCGAAATACTCATCAAATACTAGTTGAGAGCAACGTAACAAAATGAGTAAAATAGCTTTTAACGTGTAACGGTTTAATATTCAGTATTCCAGTGATAAGCACATACCAGTTCTCCTTTGATATGCATTATTCAGTCAAATCATTCCAGAATTTTTTTTCTTTTCTTTTTTTTTATGTTTAACATCATAGTGTTTTATTTTCCCACTAAAATTACAAGTTATACAGCTGTCTATTTTAACTAGCAGGCGTAGTTTGATTAATTTAGTTAAAATTTTGATTAGGGACGAAAGTGACTGACATTTTTAATAGTAGTTTAACGCACGTAGATGATTTAGTTTGTTTGGATGTTTCCGTCCGACATTTATAATGAAATGTCTTAATAATCGACCGGAAAATTTGCTTGGTTAATCAAGTTACAAAGTTAATTTTTATTCATAAGCGGGATATGTCTCTTCAAAAGAAAGAAAATATATATTCTGAGAACTTAAGTATATTTATTTGCATTTGTAGGCTGTTATTCTTTAACCGAAAGCTCGTTTTACACTCTGTTTGTTAAATGCCTCTTGAAATATACAGGATGTTGTCATTATTCTTTGAAGTTTTCCTTTTTACTTTCGACTGAAATCGACACAAAAAATATTATAATTTACAGAATCGCATCAATCAATTCATAGTTTTATGGAAGACTTAGGGACATACCCAATTTTTTTATGTAAACTTAATTAAAAATGTAATTTAATTTAAATAAATTAGATAATAAAGAAAACGTTTCTTAATTTTTTCACCTGACATGTAGTGGTATATATTTAAATCCATTAAGCCAGCATAAAAATACCAGTGATCTAATATACGTTCAACCAGAAAGGAATGGGGTTTTCTTTCAATTAAAATATACAAAAGAATTCCAATAAATTCTGCAACTAAAAAAATCGTGTCTCAATTTTTTTTTTTTTTATTCTTTCTGCCCTTCAATTCTCTCATTTATATATTTCCTCTATTTCAGCAAAATGTAAGTTTACAGTTTCACGAAAATGAATACAATATTATTTGCAGAAACGAAAGATAAACCTCAAGAATCCTTAAACCTTATAATAAAAATAAACTTAAGTTTATCTTTCTTAAATATAAGTACATGAGAACTGTACATTCAAGCGACTTGTACCCAAGTACTTCTGTATTTTACGTAAGAGCAGCGATAAAAATTAAAGTGACTAGATGGCAAGGTTTAAGCTGCAGTCGCATTTTTCGCAAAATGCGACGAGTTGCTCGAAAATGCGAAGAAAAAATTATTGCCCATCGCGAAAATGCGACAGGCATTTTTAACCACAGTTTATTCTCTGAAAACAGGATTCCTCGATTCCAGAATATCCATTTTGCACTTCAGCGATCTTTTCTTTTCATTTTTATTTCCCATTCAAAATTCTTAACTGCACCTGTTAAGCATCGTTGATACAAATAATTTCATTGATACGACTTTTCGAGCAATAAAAGCAACTAATATATTTAGTGTTTTGATACAACTTTTTTTCCCGTTTAACATTTTTGCGACATCATGTTTTGAGCCAGATTAAACCCTGCTAGATGCTTCTTGCATTTATTAAATCTGTAATTAAAAAACACTAATCCGTTTTAAATTTAAATGATTTTGGTTTTAAAATCAGTGATAAAATCACTGGAATGACATTATTTTTATATATGACTATATCATGGCTATTTCGTATATTTTTAAATTCAAGAGGAAATTTATTATTAGGAGGTTATTTAAATGTTGCCTTATAAAATATGCAAATATATTGTTAGGTCATTAATTGCAACTATTAAATGACACGTGTTTTGTCTATAGTTTATCTTATCACATCAACATAAACGTGTTATAAGGTTGCAGATGTGACATGACTTGCATATTTCAATACTCGATGATGTTTTCTATGGCTTGTTTATTTCTTGTTTGCAATTCGTAAATCAATATAATATGGCGTATATGATATTACATTTTGAAACTGATTAGCATGATCCTACTTTTAAAAAATGTATTTTTAGTAGATATTTTAGAGCCGTAGAAAATCATCATTTTCATTACAAACATTCATATATAATATGACGCTGAAAAAAGTTCCCTAGTGTGAATTCGTCAATCATTCTTCGCGTCACATGTAATACGTTACTCTGAAGAAATTCTTGTTACGCGCAAGATTACTAAGTAGCAACTACTTAGAAGATATTAAAAGTAACAATGTTACGGAACGTAAATTATGAAGATGGGCGCACTGTACCGAAGGGCTTCAAACAGACGTTGCGACCCTTCGAAAAGAACCGACAAGAGCAAAACCAGAGTGTTGCCATTTTGTGCTGCTGTTGGTCATTTGGCAGCAGCGCCACACCTTTACGGAAAGCATTTGAAAGCCGAAAAACGAAGGAAAAAATTGAAAGGGGGTAATCAGTGTGTGGAGTTTAATAGGGCCTTCCACGTATTACTGAAACTGGGAGTGGGTTTACGATCATTAACGAGATTGTTTAACTGTTCATAAACATAGAAAACTTCGAAAACGTACAGCTCCAAAACTAATTGCAGTCAACACTATCAAGAAAATCAACGTCACAGCGATGGGTACCCCATAATCTCCATTCTCTTTGAATTTTACATACACCCTACTTTGAGTTGAAACTTTTCGAAAAAATCCATTTTATATTTTAGTCGCGTTATATTAATGACGTTTCCATTTTTTCCTAAAGAAAGGAAACATCGTCAACAACTCTCTGTTAATCAATTTTCCCTTGAAATTTTTTTTTCTCAAATCAAATCAATTTATTCCAAACCCAGATTACACAGATGTTTTAAAAACATTATCCATATCAAATCTTTTACAATTTTTCCAATTTTACTTAACAATATATTCTTCGACAAGAAGATCCTAAAAAAAAAATCCATGTATATAACAAATGATGGTATTTTTCATATCCTAACTAATTTTCCCATGGCTGTGGCAGTGAGGAAAAAGATGGTTATTACATCCATCTGACTGGTCCTCAATGCCATTTTCCCTTTCATTCACCGCTCACCTTTCCCATTATTTTCCTCCTTTTAGCCATTATCTTTTCCAATAATCATGTATATTCCCTTACTGTGGAGAACAATGCTAAATATAATATAAAATCTAAATAACAATAAGTGAACCATTAAGAGTCACACCCAAATTCAGGTATATATCTCTATAACTTCCTAACAAAATACAATAAGTAATAAACGAAAATAATGCAAACGAAAACGGAAGAAAAATTAGGTCTTAACCAACAAAACAGCTTACACTTTTTCTTGAAAAGATGAAATGAAACACACCATGCCAAGGGAATCTGTTCCATAACTCTGCTCCAACTCCATTAGTATTTCTTGCCAAATAATTATTTCATAAATTTTGTTTTTGTTAATTTATATTTATCTCTAGTGTTGTATTGATGTAAGTGAAAATTCAAAGTTATTAAGTCCCTGTTTACATCTTTTTTAATTCTATTATAGTAGCGTAACAAAATTTGGAACTTAACAATATTGCTAAATAATAATATGTTAAAATGTGCATTAAGATCCACATCTTGCTTTACCCTTAATCTTCTCAGTAACTTAATAAATCTTTAAAAACGAAATACACACAAACCCAGTTTAATGTGAGTTGGAGATACATTTTTACGGTGGAAAACTAAGCGTCCACCTTCTTCAGAAATTTGTCCAAACTGAATAAGGTGAACGCTTTGTTTTCTATGGAAACAATTGTAAAATGTATCACCAACTCACATTAAACTACGCTTGTGTGTATTTCGTTTTTAAATATTATTTTGCGCGAAACAATACAGAGTTTCACCAGGAGATTCCATAACAAACAGTTATTTCGACACTGGCGTAAGGTTTAAAAACACGACGTTTCGGGAGCCAACTGCTCCCTTTGTCAAGTGAAGGCAGAATGCGCAATGCATCACTCACCTTTTCACATTAATAAATCTTATTTGTATTTTTTCTATTTTTAATGTGTTTCCTTTTATGATCATTCCCCATACTGCACTACAAGAGTTCAAATGTGAGTGTAAGAGGGTATAATATATACAAATTAATTACTTAATTTGGACCAGAAAGAACAATCCGTGAATTACGCCCAAATTGCTACTTACTTTATTGCAGATGGTTTTAATCTGCTCGTTCCATGGAAGATTACTTTGCACGATCACCCCAAGGAATTTATACTTATCTACTAATTTTATGTTTTTACCGGCTATTCGCATTTTGAAATCATCAACTTTTAATTTACGGTAACTCTATAACCCTTCCTTTGTTTTACTTACATTAAGACTCAAATTATTCGCACATACCTGTAGTCATTCACGAAACCTTTCCATTTTTCATTTACTTTATGTTGAAGTGATGTTAAATATTGTTAATGAAACAGTAATGTTGTATCGTCAGCAAACTGTATGATTTCAACTGAAGTGTCTATATTATTTAAATCGTTTACGTATAGTAAAAATAAAGGAGGTCCCAAGATTGATCCCTGTTGTATTCCGGTCCGTGATAAAAATATATTTGATTTTGTTTCTCCAATTTATACATACTGCTGTCTTTCATAAAAATAACTTTTCATTAAATTATTTATTTTACACCTGAACCCATAATGGTCTAATTGTTCCAATAAAATTTGCCTCCTTATGGCATAAAATGACTTCGGTAAGTCACAGAAAATTTCCAATACCTCCTCGTTCATATTCAATGTATCCTGCATGAAATTCATGGTTTTCATTAAACCAATTCTGTGCTTTTCCCTTTCCTGTATCCATACTGTACATTATTTAGTATTTGGTGACGTTCCGACGTATTGTTCAAAAAAATTCTTCTCACTACTGTTACTTTACAGTCGTCACTAGTGTGTTTTCAGAAACCTTACATATAGTTCCTCTTTCCCCTTCCCTTGTGCTAAGTTATGCTATACCTTCAACCAAAACACGTTTTTTCTTATATTAACTACGCTTCACAAATTTGTTTGTCCCCTTCAATACTTTCTTATGTGATCGCAGTTTGAAAATAAACTACTGGGAATGAAGGTTTTGACCCTATGGTTTTGGACTGTATATTTTGAAAAAGTTTCAAGCCCTTTATTAACACAACCCTCTGTCTCTCTAACCGCGTCGTGTGTCAGTGTTCCAGACCAATTATTCTCCTGTTGTCCCACAAAATTGGCGTTGTAATTGCAAAATTTAAAATAATACGACTTTTAGGATATGAATATAATTATTTATATATCGGCCAGACTAAGAATTCTTTAAAATTTTGACCAAAAGGGAGTAAACAATATACTGAAAAGACCGAATTTAAAGAATCTTCCATCGTTGTTCATTGCTGGGTGAAGTACCATAATTTCAAGTTTTTGAAGCCTCTATTAGTCAACCTAGATTACTCTTAGAGACAGACTTTACGGAAACTTTCCATACTTATGAACAATCAAATTACCTCGTCAAGGACCATAAATTTATTCTCAGCTTCAGTAAAACGTGGATGGTCACTCACTAATTACCGCATTCTCTCTCTCTCTCTCTCTCTCTCTTTTCAAGTTCCCTTTCATTTTTCGGTTTCTGAATATTTCTATCAATAGGTGGCGCTACTGTCATAAAATCAACAATAGCATGAAATGGCAATCCCCTATGTTAGTTTGGAGCTCAGTCCAGTTGAGTCCTGACGAAGGACGACAACGTCTGTCTGAAATGCGTTGACAAGCTTTACCCAACATCAAAAAGCTATGTTCCACAGTGTTGTTACTAACCTTCAATGAACCTTTTGTTTGACTTATTCGAATTATTCCTTGCTATTGAATCACACGAAGCGGCTTCTTTCTTACCAACAGCGCTATCATCTAACAATGTCGATTTAGGATTCTGACACATAATGTAGTTTAACTTATTTGAAAATAGAGCGATACTAAATGAGTCCATGTTGTAGAGGGGGGGGGGACGCAGATGTTTTCTGATTTCTTAGCTAAACAATGTGTTTGGACCATCTACATCATATATAATTGAATAATGAAGATAGCCATAGACAGATGAAGCTATGCTTCGCCAATTGCAAAACATTTCGTCTGAAATTTGGGATTAAAAATTGTCGGCTTCAAAAGGCTGAAATATATCAATAATGGCTTGTGTGCTTGCAGTTTATGGATGTACGGGAATATATCCTTAGATGACTGATGTCATCTGTTTCATATGGTCTATTTCAGTTTTACCAATTGTGCATCTTTAACTCGGGGAAGACAACAATGGATTTCTAGTATACGAAAAGCTTTACAGAATAAAAATTCCGTCTCGGAACTCACGTCGACGGCCCATAGACAGAAAGGAATCCTTTTTAATTAAAATTTTACTTTCCAAGACTGCTTGCTCACTCATACAATGGATCATTTGAAATAAATCCATGATCTAAAAACTGCAATACATTCACAATCGTCGAAGCCTACTAGAATTTGAATTCGCCCTAATGCACAATGGTAGACTTAAACGTTAAGCTATTCGGACGTATAGCGCTCATGTATTGATGCTTCATGTAGTCATAAATGAAGCATCATGTATTGATGCTTCATTTATGACTACATGCTGTTCTCCAACCAAAACATATGCTAATCCATCGATCATTCAATCACGACCATGATAATATGCGCTCGTCTAGAAATAACCGCAATTACAAAGTTTGCTTTCGGATTTTCACTTTAATATAAAATGCAGTAAAACCTCTCATAAATGAGCACGCACCGGACAGAACAATTTGCCCGTAAAAGAGAGGTGACCATAAAGAGCGATAGTTTTACGGAGGAAGTTCCTTATCGCGGAACTTTCATCTGACCTTATCTGAGGGGTGACCGTTAAGAGGGGTTTTTATTGTACCTCATGCGTCTGTTATTCAACAAATTGTTTACACTTCTATTACCGCTATAATTGTTTTTTCTGAAAGATGGATTGGCCGAAAGAAAAAATTCAGACTATTTATTCCACACTGGTTGATGACTTCGATTTCCACATTTATCGGAGATGGTGTCGTTGTCTTAACGTAACTTTCAAGCCAAAAAAGTCCATTTATAAACATCCACGGCTCATTTAGCATTATATTCTGAACCTCTTTGCGTACACTAGTAGGTGCTATGGGAAAATGTATGAGGCTGTGATCAGACCGTCACTAATGCACGGTGCTAAGACACTAGCACTCAAGGAATTCAATGCTAACAGAATGCAAGTAGAAGAGTTGCGAATTTTGAGGAGGATGCTTGGAGCGACAAGAAAGGACCGAATCATAAATGAGCAAATAAAAAGGACAACAAAGCTAACGTATTTGTCAAGAAAAATATAAGGATTAAGAATGTGGTGGTATAGAGAGGTGATGAGAAGAGTAAAGAATTAGGCAAGGGCGAAATCTGGGAATGAACATGGATATCAATGGAATGCGTAGAAAGGGAGGCCAAAAAGTAGACGGATAGGGAACAGAACTGGTGAATGGATATAAGTGAAAAGAGAGAACTGAGTTGAAAATCGAGAAATCCAGAGAGAGCTTATCAAAAAGAACGACTCCATATGAAATAGGATGAACTGAAGACGACGTGAAGTACTGAGTTATACCCAAAAAGATCTTGCTAGAAAATGCGAATGTGCTGTTTTTAAAAAATCAAATTCTCAAATATTAGATGCGCTCAATGCCATTTAACTTCGGTGATCCATGAAAACCTGGTTTTTTGAATAATGTAGGCATAAACTTAGTATGGAAAAAAAAGACATTTAGAACACGCTATTTCAATCGGTATGAAAGCAAACATGTTTATTGTTAATATACAAGCCTCTTCAGGAAGAGCGCCATCAAAAAGCACTAGCGTTATTAAAGTCCAAATAATCCTTAATGCAGCAATTTTGGTTATGAGGATGGTCGGCAGAAGTTGAATATTGTCAGCTTAAAACAAAACAATTTTAGTGACGTAGTAGCTAAACTTGATTTCATGACAATAAAAATCAAGTTCTAATTATGTTAAGCTATAGATGATTAAAAATCCGTTAAAGTTTAGAAATCGGGTTCAGCCGACAATCTCATACAAAATTTTAGTCCAGTTTGATACACGAAAACTCAAAACAAGAAGATTACCAATGCCATTCACCATAGAATTTTTTTTTTAAACTTGTTAATAAACTACTGTAATTATTTTTTTTATTTTAACAGCATTTTATCTACAGCTTGTTGAATTCGCAGACTAAATAGTTATAGGGTAATTGCGAATAATATGAGCTATTAAAGTAAATTTTTATATTCTCATCTTTCAGAGATAGCTGTGAAGATTGGACCGGTAATAACATTAATCTGTTAGAGCGGATGAAGTATAAAACAAATCAATCTGTCGTTTCTGAAAAACATTTCGCAAAGAATATCGACTGAAATGTTTAATTTCGAGCAACATGAGCAGCGTACAAATGCAAATGTGGGACTGGAGAGACAATATTATTTTACATGTATGCGAAACTTCGGAACGCAGTAAAACGATCTCAAATGACACTGTTTAATTTAAAGAGGGGCAAGAAGAGAATGGGCTGAAACTTTGTACAATTTCATAATTATATAAAATATTTATTTCAGTATATATATATTTGGTTTTAAAATTCAGTGGCCCCTGTACTGAAAGGTTTTTAGGTGAAACTACGTTTGCATTACTGCAAGAGGGCTTTATAAATTCGATCTAACTTTTCTTGCTATCTGGTTAGTCAATTTGCGGGGAGTAAATAGCCTCTAAATCCGCTCTTTCTCTTAGTGTGTACATTTTTTATATAACTCCTATATTGCGTATCAATGTCGTTTTTCGATTAATGAGATAAACTAAATAAAAATAATTAATCATGCAAAAGTTATAATTAAGTTATGCTTTATTATTGTTACTTTGAATTTAAAAAGTCTAGTATTACAGGAGCCCTTTTAGAAATATCTCTGCTAGATAAAAAAAAAGTCCTCGTCAAACTTTATTATTAGTAGGCAAAAATGACGGGGTTCGGAAATTAAAAAATATATATTCATTCCGTAATTAATTATTTATCGTTCATTATTCATAAACTAATTACTTCTACCCTATTGCTAATTATTCGATTTACGATGGATTTCTCTTCAATTACAGCATTTTAAATCACTTTCATTTTAAACTTTGCATCTACATCAATAGATAACGTTAGAACACGAAAAAACACCACAACCTGAAAATGATCATTATCGATCACTTTCGATTTCGCGGTAAATAATAATTCGGTACTTCCATTTCTTAGCACAGTTACCACTATCATTAAAATACGATGATCAATTATAAAAATATTTAATATCAGAGAGCAAATGGGACGCTTTTTCTGTTGTCAGTATCACGAGAAATATTCACAAAATTATCAAGAGGATTTCGTTTACATTTATTAAGTGCATATGCAAATTAAAAATTAGAGGAGTGTTGAGTAATAATGAAAAATAATATCGTAGTTCGACAGTAATTTTTTTCGAATTTTCTCTTTAAATACCTCACAACTCCATTACTCTATACATTCATCTAAACAGTGAACATATCTCGTACATTAAGTAGTGTATAGCATATAGTTTTGAACAAAATTTAAAAAGTAGGACAAATTGTACAAAATTGTGTACAAAAATTACTAGTACAGGTGTTAACAGTGCAAAATTTCCATAAGAACATGATATTCGAGACGTTACATAATATTAACACTTGCCTGTAAATTTACTATTTTTTGCTATGATGGATATTATGTAAAGTAATATCTGTCGTTTTCTCATTTCTAGTTAAAAATAAGAACTGACAGGTTTCCTGTCAACGCCATTGGTGGACTCATCTGATGCAAATGTGGGTAACGCGTACATGATGAAAGGGTGCAACCTGTGTAGCGTGGAATATATTAAATTTAGTCTTTTTCAAAGGATAAAGTGCCAGCGATGATAATGAACTCTTAATGTGAAGACATTCGAAACAAATGAAAACGACGATATGAATTGAAATTTACATAAATAAAATTATTATATTTTTGAAAAAATGATATGGTGAAAGCAACAACAATAAATGAATAATTTAACAATAGTATTAATATTCCATTTAAGTACTAAATTTAATAGTGATATTTTGTAATAAATGTAAGATAATACTCAAATGGCCAAAGCCAAAATGTAAAGAGGATAAATGGATACCATATGGGGTTTTATCGTTTATATAGTAAGCGTGTCTGTGCGTTTTTAAATTGAATTCATTTAGAAGTTAAAATCAATTTTAATTTCATGATGCGGTTAAGTAAATGTAAAAGTTACGTTGTTAAGAAAATTTTGTAGAGATGGCTAGTGAGTCAATTGAGGTTTTAAAAATACAAATCATTCATACAAATATGTAAAATGGAAATTTATATGTACAGACTTTTTTTTTAAAAAAAAAAAAGGTTGTACCTACAAAAAGAAATCGATTCTCTCTGTGTAACGGCTTTTAACAAGGAGCGCCCTTTTTAAGAATATTTCATCCACAATGTGTTGTTATACGTAGGTGCAACAGTTTTTGACAAGAATGCCCTTCAAAAAAATTGTTGCAGCTACAAAATTTTGCTATATATATGGATGCAACATTTTTTACAAGTATATTATGTAGAAATATCACACGCCTTTTATTAGATATTATTAGTAACCCGCATAAACTTCGAAGAGAGTAAGCCTTACTGCAGGGTACTATTTTCATGGACACTGAGAGATGGCGCGGGCCCCCCCAGACTCACTTCGACCGGCCCCATTACCCCTTCCCTGGGCCGGCCCCTCCCCACAGCTTAGTTCTTTGCCAGCGCGGGCCCTTAGACTACATCTGGCCCCCCCCGGGCTGCAGCTGCTACTTCCCTCCCCCTCGTCGGCTCTGACTGCTATCAACTCCTCAAATATTTTGTATAATTCTACGCAGAAAAAATTTTCCTACCATCTGAATATAACTAATTACAAGTACGTGTGTACAAAAGATTATTATTCGCTATAGGCTCGGATTGTTTAAATGAAGGATCCAAGAAAGTTGGGAAGACGATTAGGACTCAAGAAGAGAATTAGAAAGGGAGAAGGAACTACAAGAATTACGATCTAAGAGAATTCAAGGAAACTTTGAGATTAAAACTATTTTCAAATGCCTTCTAAAGTACTCTCAAACGAAGACATGTTTTGGTTGAAATTAATACGAAGGTTTCTTCGTATATGTGCCTGAATAATAACGCTATTGATGTTTACGTGAATAGTGAGTAACGTTGTGATCACGTTGTGATAACGTTGTGATAACGTTGATATCACATTTTAAGAACGTTAAAACAAGTTTTAATAAATTATGTAATTAGGAAATTTAATTCCAAAATTTTATGCCGAATGTAATTTTAAATTCCGACACTTCTGCCCAGGGCCGTTCTTAGCTAATGCGAGGCCCTGGGCAGAAGATATTTCGGGGGCCCATACATATACGAGTAAGAAAACAAAACAAAAAAAAAATGGAATAATGTATGAACACTAGATGGCACGAAATGCGAGGCCCTGGGCAGAAGATATTTCAGGGGCCCATACATATACGAGTAAAAGAACAAAACAAAATAATGGAATAATGTATGAACACTAGATGGCACGAAATGCGAGAGCTGAAGCAAAAATATTTTTGGGGAAATTTTTAATATTACAAAAATTAAAAATTTGAGAATTACGCTTCGCGGGGCCCCTAGAAGCGCGGGGCCGGAGCATGGGCCCCGTTCAACCCTGCTTAAGGGCGGCCCTATTTCTCCCACATATACACACAATGCACAAAAAATTGTTTTTTTTTCCTTTTTTTTTAACTCTATATTCTATCAGATCGTTCTTTTTTCCTTGCGCGTTTGTAATTACTACATACTTTAATTTACTGCTGAAGTTAGTTTTTGTTAATTATGCTCTACTAATTAACAGTTTAATGTGATTTTCCGAATACAATTTCTCTGGCGCTCTCCCATTATTAATAACTCGGGATTACACACAAATGCATTAGCTTATATAGCGATTGGTCCTTTTTTTTTAGAATACTCTATTCCACGATTACTCGTAGATTTATCTCATATCTGACCGATAATTAACGGGAATATCTAAGAACAAGTATATGCAATATTTACAAACGCTCGCGCTTAATCAGAAGATCGACCTTGCGCCGGACGCATTTCACTGAGGCAACTGAAAATGATTAGTATTTTCGCTCGATAAACGTACCCGAGATTAATTAAGAAGTGGTTAGCATTTACTTTGATACTTCATAGGGATATTTCAAACAGCATTTTTTTTGTCAGTTACTGATTTTAGAAAGGCAATATTGTGAAAATGAAATCTACAATATAGCGGATGACGTCACTACATATTGTACATTAGTAGAAAAAGATTGAAATACTTTTCCAGGATAATTAGTCCAATACGTTGAATTAACTGGGATAACAGTGTATTAGGGCTCATTTTACATTTTTTAATTTATTTTCAGAGATTTTTTCCTTAAAGCAAAGCAAGCAAAGAAATATTGAAGTCGTAATGTATTTAATAAGTATACTTTATTGTTAATTGGTAGTTCCCCCAATAGTGGATGCTCTATGTCAGTACTTTTGTATAAAATTCTTGCAAACCCTGAATAGAAAAAAATGCAAGAAACTGAAAGAGGGTTAAAGAAATAGAGATTTAGCAAGAATTGACAAATTATACGTGAATATTGCTTATTTCAATCATGTTATTGAGAAAGGAACTGATGCTGTAACTGAGCTACAATTGCGCATTCCTCCGACGCTAGTTCATTTTACTTCGCTTTGTGCAATATTCAGATTTTAATCCCTTTCGAACTGATGTAACTTTCAAACTTCTTTCGATTCTTGTTGTCGGATTGTTTAGGAAATAATCCTTATTAGCGACACACAGAAACAATGGCAAAAACTCTAATCCTAGGATTGTATTGAAAGGGATCAGCACTGGAGTGTCTCCCAAGAGACGGATATGTTAACGTCATCGGATTATTTACTACGAGAAGTGAGAGAAATGAACAACGACGAAAAAGAATATCATGATTTCCACAGACAGACAGACATGTACGTTGTACATACATGCATGTGCGCGCGCGCACGCACACACATGAATATTTCATATCTCTATATTATATATGTTTTCACATTAATGGATCGGATTGAAATGATATAGAAAAATTAGTGAAACGTTAGCAAAGCATGAAAATATAATTGTTGACGTACTACACAAAATCGAAATTATGAATAAAAATGTTATGAACAAAAAATACGTTATAAATTGTATTTGTATTCGTAGTTAGCGAAGTAGTCATCGCTAATACTTTTCACACATACATATATGTATACGGTAAACTCCTCTTAAATAAGTCTTCTTAGATACGGTTAGCTAAAAATCCTTCGAAAAAAAATCCCTCATAACTTATCCCCCCCCCCCCTCTTTTACGGACAAATTTTCCTGTCCGGTGTTTGTCCACTAATGTGGGTTTTATAGTATGTGTGTGTGTGTATATATATATATATATATTACATTATATAGCTTTTAATTGATCAATAAATCAAATCCAGAGGACAAATCAATTTCCACTGAGGGGAACTTGAGACAAATTTAAGTTAAAAAACAATTTGCCTGAAAGATACAATTAAAAGGTTATTTTCTAAATGTGTCATCTGATTTATAGTCGGTCTCAAGTCAGTTCCGTTTCATAGGGTGAATACTGTAACTATTAATAATGAGCCCCACCGGTCGACATCTACCAGTCACGATCCAGTTATACTTATTAGCAAATATTTACTCGAGACCGGCTTTCAAGCATGTACAATGTGTATATTCCATATGTATTGTATATCATATGTGTGTATATGCATGGGTATGTATTGTGAAAGCAAATAACACACGTGTGATGTGTATACTTTTATTAATTAATTAATGAAACGCGAATAAACGTTTTTGATGTAACTGTAAACGTTCCAAAATAAAACGTTGAATACCTTTTGAATCAAATATTCCCATATTGTAAAGTTGTATGTAGCCGTTTAAAGTGTGGTAACGTAGTAGTCCGTATTAATCCTGTAAATATCAAGTGGCTTACACGTATTACATTATTACGTATTACGTTATTACACTTATTACCATAAAAGTTATTATTAAACAAAGCAATGCTTTGGAACATTTTTCCACTGTAAGAAATATTCTACAGCTGCTGAATTTCATAATGTTCTATGAAAACTTATTTAAAAACTCAAGTGCACTTGATTCAGCAAAGAAAGTAAATGATATTTTAAGATAAGAATTGAAGCTATAAATAATTTTTTTGCATGAAAAATGTATAAAAGAAAGTGCTATTTTGAAGTACTTGAAATTGCTCTTAATTTACGTAAATGCCTTATATAACTGACCGTAGCCTCCACTTACTGATGTCCCTTTATTGATATCCTGAATGAAATGTTGGCGACTCTTTTGAATTCCTGCGAAATAATCTTAATGAATAGTGAAGATCGAAGCTATAATTAATTTTCTATTTTTTTCCCACCGGCGGAGTTTTTCAAAACGAAAGAAACATGGAATGTTATCATAGATAAATTTAACTGGTTAAAGCCCAGATAAAACTGAGATCGAAAATTGCATCCATTGTATTCACTAGCGATTTTTTAATAAGTGCCCAAGATAGAATTGAGAGATCGTGTACTATATACCCTCACAATCTGAATGATTCGCATACGTAGTAGAATATAAAAATCCCATTTTGGATTGCTTTTGTTTTTCCCTACATTTTAAAAGTAGGATGCCGTCTGCACGCCTAAGTTTTAAAAAAGCTCATCAATTTCAGAAACTGATTGGTGGTCTGTGATTTTACAATGTGTTTGTGTACCTTCGTTAAAAATGAGTTAAAACAGCAATATTTTTATGTTATAGTTTTATTTGTAACTATGGTAAATACAGTGAAGTCTCGTTAATCCGACCCTTGGATAAATTGACATCCGAATAATCCGACTTTGCTTATGATTTTAATTGGAAGAAAATCCAAATTCGGCGTCTCAAAACTGATACCCTCTCTTTGGCATAAATTCACGTCCTTTCTAATTTTCGATCGTTAGCTAAAAAAATTTAAAATAAAATTTTTACCAAAAATAAAAAATCTGTAATGATTCTTAATAATCGCATCACTACTCCTCGTGTAGATAATCTCTCCTATGTCGAACTGTGTTTTTTTCCTTCCCAATAGAATATCTGATTTACAGCCTCTATACCAAA
>QLNU02015360.1:11233594-11255115 GCA_006491805.2 Dysdera silvatica
ACTGGGCTCTAATGTTGAAAAAAAAGATTTATTGGGCCGCAATCTCACAAAACTTGAAAACCATTACTCTACTACTTCGATACAAATATTTAATTTACCTAGTGTCACGTTGATATTACGCTTATTTTAGTTACGTTATTATCAGATGAAACTGATTTTAAAAAATATAATAATGACAGGATTTATGATCAATCCTATAAATATGCACCGAATTCTTAGAGCCAATATTAAAAAACATTGATTTTATAAGCCAACTACCCAAACTGATTTCTAGCACATTTTCTTATGACGAAATTCTTTTTCATATCCAGATTCGTATGTTAACGACACGTATTTCGTGCCACGCGAAATCGACAATAAATTAGCCTATAAGTACGAATAGATCATAACGAAAACGACTCTACTCATCCAGTATGTCAGTTTCTCAAGCATTACATTCCAGTCAAGGAAATCCGCGAAAGAAATTTCATCGAAATAGGCATTCTGTTGGCTCGGAAAGTAATGAAAAAAATGGTAATAGACCGCAGATTTATAGCGCAGCTAGGAAAAAATTGGGGCAATAAAACACTAAGATGGTTAGATCTCTTTCAAGTAAACAATTGAAACAAATGGGCATATAAATAGCTTTTTTAAACCGATCTATAATCCCGATGGCGAAAATTTTTTCCACTAAAAAAGTGAATCTTTTTCGCCAAGCGGTTCGGAACACCGCTTTCCGACTGCTTGCCGATAATGACTGGAAGATCTTATTTGCATGGGTGACTTTAAATGATTTTAGATCCGCTTTCGGACTGGTGAGCAACGGCTTGGATCAAAGCGTAAATGAATTTAGAAGACGAGACACATGAAGACTTTCTCAAGGTTTTACAAGCCGTAAAACTCGAGTTTCGTTTCGTTCTTTCAAGGGGGCTGAATCGAACACCATTGCAGCCCCATAAGCATGCTTCCAGACTCCGTTTTAAATTGGAATATCCTTGACATGCGTAGAATATTTATAAAATATTTCATATTTTGTGGAGACATGGCAGCATAAATGTTGGTCACACTACTGTGACTTCGATTCGCATTTCATAAGACTAAACGATTTTTCACTGCTTTTGCGTTATATCTTCTGAGCCCAATTTCGTGATACCTATCTAAGGTCGAGTCCTGAGCAAAGATATTGTTGAATGTGTAGTGGTTTACAAACATAGTAAACTACTCGTCCAGGCTCGAGTGTCCCAGTGGATAATTTTGGGATGTAAAATTTTGAAAATGAAGTAATGCAAATATCTCACAACTGTTGTCAACGTAGTATAAATTACGAAAATTAGAGAGAAAGGACCAAAAACACCAAATAAAAAGATGAGTAAGTGTCGTCATAATAAGCAAACAATGAAGGAAGACAAGAAAAAACATGAACTCCAAAGCTTGTACTAAAAAAAGTCTAGAAGAAACACACTCTTGTCTGTTTCCTCGTATTGTAATTACATATAAAAGTAAAACATACCTTTTTGGCTTTCAAAAAACCAAGGTAACCCAAATGTCGTGCCAATGTGGACCAAATTGTATATGAGAAATTACGTGTAAGGTATAGTTACGGGCAAACAGAAATCAGGTCTACCATCTTTATTCCAAGTTAGGAAAGTCGAAGAATACGCTAAATATGTACCTTTGTCAACGCAATAAAAAACCAAATAGGCTTAAAAGCCCAACAACACTCGGGTTATGTATATATATATTCGATATATTCCTGCAGAATTAAACACTGTAATAACGAGGATAGAAGAAAAATAACTTTATCCAATCTATGGGAATTTTTTGGTGATACATCTATTACGTAATATTCCTGATGCTACATTGATATCTTCGAGCTTAAAAGAGTGTTATAACGAATTAAGAAGTAAAGACCAAGATTCGTTGGAGCTTTGCCTTTCCATGCGTTAAGTTATTTTAATTCTATGCTATAACACTGGTAATCCCGTGTATTTAAAATTTAATCTCTTTTATGTGGATGTATGAATCCATATATTTTTCATCAGTAACAGAAGAGAATTTTTCAAATTTATTTAAGATTACTAATCCATCGTTGATTTGGTCTGGAAACTGCTAGATCACGTTACTTATATATGAAAAATCCTTTTACTTATATGTGAGAAGACGACTTCTATAATCTTTTGGAGAAAAGGGTATTTTTTTCTTATTCAACTACGGATAAAAAGGAGAATCTTTATAAGACAGATGATGAGATAGATATCAACTGAACCTCGAACGAAAATAATTGCTTTAAGACGTTCTTAATCTTTAAGAAATGATTGAAAATTTGGCTTCTTGTTGCCAGAGCTTGTTTAAATTCTTACTACCTATTAGTTCTCCATAAATTGGGATAACCACAGGTGAGGTACTCGCAAAAGATTCACATGCAAGCCAGTAAGCTAGACGAGTTAAAAGGCGTAATAAAGAAGGGTTAAAAAAATCACCAGAAAATATTGTTTCCTCTTTATGTTTTTTGTCTCGATGACATCCTCACTGCAGATTAAGTCAAAATGTTGTATTTTTAACGGCAAGCTACATTTACATCCAAAATACTCATAGCTGGAGTACATAAATTTACAAAGGAACAATAAACCAATTTCCTAACAATTACTAATATATGGTTCAGCTTCTAAACCGAAATAACCACGGAGAAAAAAAGCATTTTTGATCTACAAAGAATCCACTTTGTTTCTAGAAACGATCGGTTCCATTCAATTGACTTTTAATATGGACTCAACATGAAATAAATTTTCTTTTTATCTAGTGGGAGGGTAATTAGAAAGCATTCCTTTTCTCCTTTCATATGTTGACAAATCCCACCAGATTCAATGGACGCACGAGTAGACTGTTAAACTTGTTTGCATGTTGCAATTTTAATTATGAACTTTTGTCTAGGAGAGCAGGAAACTGGGGAAATCTAACGACCATCAGTTCTTTAATGTAAAAGGCGTGTTCGCATACGCTTCCATGTCTAAAGTATTAAAAAGATTTATTTATACAATACTATTTGGCCCGTGAGGGCCCAGGTAGGGGATGATGGCACTTACAACGTTGTTTCCTCCAGAATAAGTAAGCCAGAGAGGCGCTATATAGATGGGGTGGTGTTTGTGTGGTTATTTTGAGTAACTTAACCCTTATACGGACAGGGCGCAAGTTCAAGCAGCAGTTTGCTGAAATTTTATTTTCAGGTAACATATAGTGTACTTTAAACACATGAACTGAAAAATTTGTTAACAATATGTTCCCTTTGCCTGTTAATGAAAATTCGATTATGGGAAGATCATCCCCGTTGCCTGTTTAGAACTGACAGATACACGTGTGATAAATATCTAAGTGGGAATATATTTCATTTTTGCAAAATTACCCAAACCTTACCGAGTCTATGACTAATTATTGATGACTCGTTTTCCACAATTTCATATTCTAAGGTTTCATAACAAGGCAGTTTGGCATGGGAAAACATATTGAACACTATACGATTTATTGCAAGAAGGTATTGATTAACAACACCTTCTGTAATTAAGAAATTTAGTTGTAGTTAACTAAAAAAGTATTCATTTAAATTTTTGCATTGCCTTTTTACAGTTACGTGATGTATTAAGAATTTTTCACCATGCGCTAGTCATGATTCACCTACGAAAAACATACATTCATTAAAGCATGTTCTGGTGACGAAATGAAAAAGACCTGCTAACGACATGCTTTGGGTTTTCAGGTATTTTATTTTCAAAATCTTGCTGACATAAAGTCGTCTGTTAATTCCTATTAATGGGAAACGAAGGTCCAATGTTCAACGAAAACCTATTTTTTCCGAAACCACTGAAGTTATTTGCTTATTATCTTTCACGCGATCGACTGTACAAACCACGGCACGAAATTGTGTACCAGAATTCATTTTCTTTATGCGGATTTGACACTGAACGCGGCCTCTTTGAGATAACGAACCTTAAAACGACATATTAATTTCGAGTAGTGGTCATTTGAGGGCGTGCGTGCAAGCCAGGTATATACAAGTACCTTTTTTGCGTGGACAGATTCAGTCAAATTGTGGCATAGCAATGACCGTCATTATCGCCACAAGTAACCAAATTAAGTATAGGAATACTCGACAAAATTAAAAAGGGTTAACAGGCCGTTGCACGAAAAACAACGCTTAGACCGAACTGTTTCTCCAAGAGAGAAATCAGTGTTGTATAAACAATGTAGTGTTGCACTTCCAAAGCTGGTGGTTCCAAGGATTGGGTTTTCAGAACAACATGAAGGTTTAGAATCAATATTTCGTTGTCAGACCAGGTGACTCAAGAGTAAGTTCTTGAAGAATATATTAAGCCGATGGGACATTTCATTGTCGAAAAACAAGATTTGCGAGTTGGGCTAAACTAATGGAAAAAGTAGCGCATTTAGAATCTTGATAAGGGTCACATCTTAAGATTGGACTTGTTTGCTAAAGTCTTTGCTGAAGTCTGAAATATGAAAAATCAGTCCAAATCAAAAGTGAATGAATGGTCCGATCAAATATATCATCATCTTCCACGTCATGGGAGGCTGAATGTAAAGGACGCCATAACGAACAAAATATACCTGCACGTTAGTAAGCAGATGAAACGTCTCCATCTGCTTAAATCCGACTCATGTGCTTGCTGCAAATGGCGCAATGTGATAGCTGTACCTCAGAGTGAGTTGCGCCGAAGCAGAAAAAGAGACTGCGTAACGGTCCGAGCATGCATTTAAACAAGTAGATTACTTGTTGCAAACTCAAAACTTAATTCAATGTCTGTTTTGCTTGAGATCAGCTCTGTTCCGAATCGTCAAGCCGTGTCAAAGAGCTTGGCGGTGCGGAATCGGCCTTCCGAAGAACTCCCATTCGAATTCGCATGTTTCATTTCTGCTGTCCTTCGGGACTTAACGATGAGAGGAAGAGTGTCTGAAAGCTATCCAAAACAATTTTTATTTTAAACCAGGAATTTACCACTTTCGTTTGTGATTTAGCATCTGCATACGACAGCTAAATACTCATGGATGACACAAAGTAAACAACGTTTTCTTCAGTGTCCAGTTTAGTGTTACAAAGAAACGATAATGGCGAATTGTGGATTGTTTTGGAAGTTAGTTGATCGCCTTAGAGATTTATACCCCAGGAATGCTGCCCTAGGATTGTCCGAGGTGAAAACATAATTTTACATAATCTCTGAAACACGGCGCAATTACAAACGACACTTCTCTATAGGATTCATGCCTGAACCCAATGGCGGAGATAGGGTGAGAACGGATTTAATTATTACGAGATAGGAATGGGAAAAACACAGGTATTCTCACTCAGAATTCGAATCTACAACCAAAAGGAAGAAGCAATAGTTACCTCATAACATCACCATGAAAATCGGGTTAAAAAGAAACGGATGGTAACTGCCAATATACAAGATTATGCAATTTCACAAACTGACACTACTTTGTAATTTATACTGTGTTTCGCCGGAGGTAAGCGGCATGAAGCTTCTTTTAAAAAGTTAAATGGCCGCCGCGTATATTTGACGATTAAACCACAGTGTCGATTAAACCACACTGTGTTTAAAGACCTTAGTATCCGAATCTAATAAATATTTATACACATGTAGCGCTATTCAGAAGTTACGCTGAAGCAACCGTCAGGTCTTAGATTAATATCTAAGTAGTTTTAGAATAAGAAGAGGGCGAGACAATAAATGAAATTAAAGATAAAATTTAAGCACTGCCCTTTAACCAGTAATACAGTACTGGAATAAATTAATCAACATTGGCTAATTAGCACTGCAACTAATAATATTAACCAGAACTTTCCATAGATATATTTGTTCTCAAATTATTAATTATTACTATTAAGTTTATCTCGATGTTCTGGTACGGCCTTCTATAAACTAAAATATTAACAAATAAATATATGTTAATTTATATATTCATATATGCCGGGAATGTGAAGTAACATCTGAAATATTTCAGAGCAGTCACGCTTGCCAGAGGCAGTCTTATTAAATCATATAACGTCATGTATTAAAGAGTTTCAACAAAAGTTAAGTCAGCGATAAAGGCACCGATGCCATTGGCGCTAAGCCGTGTTCATGAAATTTTGATTGTTTTTTTTTTAAGATGCAGAAGGACATGGGTTTTCGTTGAATTGGGTGTATGGCATGGAGCCAATGATCTCTGAGAATTTTATACTGTAATTCCAAACATCGTGCTCACCCTGAAATTATCGACGTACACAGAAAAATATTCAGTTCTAGAATTACTATTGAATTGTTTCAGGTAGAACACATATCCCTAGTTTTTTCAAAATTATATAAAGGTCTTTTCAGCAAGAACTAATTAATGTAATCTTGGAAATTAATCAACTAATTAATTAAAATATGTTTTTTATGATATAGAAAGAAGTGTTTTAAATCCCCTCCTTGTCTTGACTACAAAATTCTAAAAAGGTTTTAAGAGCTGCTGCATTTAATCAAACACATATCATTATGCCATTTTGTCGCTGGAAATGTGCCTTTTATGATAAAACAATTATATATACATATATATATATATAATATACGACTACGGTTATTCAAATTTCACTTAACCGAGCTGAACTTACTATATTCATTATCATTTTATTTCAGTAAAGGCACTATACTCGTTTAAACTTTTACATAAAAACACTCAATATTCTAGAGTACTCTGGCCCCGAAAGACAGAAACTGATACAAATGGTAGCGATATCGGACATATACAAAAATATGTATATATTGGGTATTAAAAGGATATCGAACTATTTTTCCAATGCAATCAATACATTAATTAACATATACTTTGTGGTGTTTTCGTTAACCATGTAATAGTAGATCAGTAATATGTAATTAAACGTGTTTTGGATATATTTTGTAGTTTCTTGGCTTATTTACATCGAAAATTAAATTTCTAGATTATCCAAAAATTCGCTTATCCGAAATCGAGTCGATTCTCCTTATTTCGAATGATCGGGTTTTACTGAAAGTGTAAAGCATCGGTGATGGCAGTGCCCTCATAGGAAAAGGACAGATTTATATCAGAGTGGAGGATAGAAAAAATTGTCACAAAAATTATATATTTTTTCTCTGGGGTGCAATTTTTAATTATAGTTTTTGTAAGTTCAAAATATGTTTAAAAAAAAATAGTGAATCTTGCTTTATATGTATGTAATATATTAAGCGTGGTCATTTACTGAAACAAAATTTTTAGAAACTGAACAGAATACAATGAATGTACCAAAAGTAAGATTTTATATTAAAAAGTTTAAATCGCAAAATACATTAATTTTTTATAATTATTGTTTGAAGAAGCCACGATTTATCAAATTTGGTCAATTAATGACAGATTTCGACATATTTCCTTCGCCGAAATTGGCTCCTTTGTAATGCAAATATAGAGTGGTGCCACGAGAAAAGACCAGACTTTACGAAATTGAAATTTACAAATATTTCCCACATAATTCCAGAAATATATTAGCTTAGGAAAGTTCTTTATCCCTTCACTGGATTCTGACATCTGAAAATGGCAAATGAAAATGACAGAGAAATACCAAATACTCGTTGTAATATGTTGACCCATACAAGAGGTTTCCTTCAAAATATTTTGAACTATAGCCGGCATTTATTTATGGGTTTCAAAGCCGGTTCAATTTAAAAAAAAAAACTTTCCATGTGTTGCGTATAAGAAATTCTTTCACGACTAAGAAAAATCATTTCGTTCCTTACGACAATCCCAATCAAAATTCGTTATATTATTTAAATTATGCAAGGCCTTGTAGTTGTATAATTTAAATGACTGCATCGGACCAAATTAAACACAAATATAATTTCCTTAACAAATAAGGACCGAACCCAAAGTGTAAGCAGTAAAATACTATTTGGAATTGCTGTGGTGCAAATTGGTATTTTGTATAGTTATATTTTTAACTCTTATATGAAGTATACAAAATTTTCAGGCCTTGAATTGTTTTGCCTACATATTGGAACAGCATGAGAGAAACTGACATCGTGAACATCGCCTCCAGGGAAACTGACAATATATGTATGGATCAGCTTGTTGTTCTATACTCATAGTAGCAAACGACAGTAGTGATGTGTTTTACGCCATCTAGCGGAATGTACCTTTAACATCGAGTACTGTCCAATTTAGAATCGGCAAAGCACAACAAAACAAATACTTAAAGCAAAAGAATTATATTATTATAAAAGCGCGTTAATGGGAATTTATCTTTACATTCACGCATAACATTTTACGTTTAATGTGTAATATGATTAATATAAGTTTTACTGGATAAAAGTTTCGACATGCAAAGGCCTTGTTTTATTATGTATATATGTTTATAAAATATTGGTCACATAAATGGCAATAATCACACCAATAATTATTAAACAATACTGCTCACAAAGAATGGTAGAACTAGGAAAGATTAATTCGATCACAGAACTGTATTCGAAAGCTATCACGTGTTGCTGAAAGAATATATAGTAGTGTAAATTTCGATTTCGTAACTAATATATTGCTTTTCATATTGCTATGTGGTTAATTTAAACGATGGTAAAGCGTCAAGCGGTTACAGTTAATTTCCTTCGGAAAACAATAGCCTACGAAATTAGTTTCGGAAAGAATACGAATATGAAATAATTCATTTACTTTTCATCAGTTAGTCCAAATATCGCCTAATCTATGTCTCATTCCGACTTGGGAGTTCTGTGTAAAAGGGCAATGTCGAAAGTGGAAATAGGTGGGGTGTTTACCCCAAATTTCTTGAAAAACATAATTTCTGGGTTGAGTACCAAACGTCCTAGATCTCATAGGAAACCCATCTCACATCATACTGTACCCAACACAGAAGGGGCCTGACGGTAACTGACATCTTAAAATGGAAAAGACATCCATCAAACGCTAATGGAATATTCATTTACTGCAATTTGTGAGAAGATGTTAAAAATTTTTGCAATTTTTTCCCTCCAACTTCATCTGAACTATGGACCTTAGCGACAAATAGCATTGGACAAGAAAGGGTGAACGAAGAGGGTCCATAGCCAAGGTGTGGCAGAGGAAGGGTGAAATTGAAAGATTGTTGGGGGAGAATCCTTTTGTATTTTAAAGAGCTACCTTTCTTGCTGAACGACACTGATGACCTCTCATCCATTTCTCCAGACAACGCATTTCGTCATCTCGTATGGAACCAGGCGAAGTGTGTGAATACAGATTCAAGAGCACACAGAACTAATATATTCCACGAATCTTTCTTTACCCTGTATTTCAAAACATTGGAACAAAGCAGCTGTTGTTCTGTATATATCATTTCATATGCACCTATTGTATACGTTTCGGTTAAACTTACAGGATAGGGATTTGGTAGGCATTGGCATGGTGTTAAAGCGATATCCATAATACTCTATCAAGCATATCTTTTCCAGTATACAGCGAGCTTTCAGGATACACATGTTTCTGAAAAAAGCAGAGCTGGGGGTGGGAATAAGGGTTAAAGCAGTATTTGCGACATGTTGCTTTGTGAGCAGTTTTGTTTGACATGTTATAATATATAGGATTACCAAATAGAGAGGATGGAGTATACGGCCTACCTACACCCATCTCATAGTAACCAAGGTCCCATTGTGGCTCGTCTTTAATTGACCGGGAACTGTAGGACGCACTCCCCATCATACGGCTTTGTAGTGCAACTAGCGACGAGGCAGCTGGAATGAATGGAGAGTGCGATTTTACTCAAAGTGCCATATGAAATGATATATACATTTTGTCAGATCTTAGCATCAATAAACAGTTATGAACCAAGCTCAAACTTAACATTCCTCTAGTCCTTAATACCACACCAATAACAAGCTGAATTGAGTTTTATAACTCAATGAAAAATCACTTAAAAAGCATTACGATTATTATCACAAACAGTATATACTCACGATCTTTTAAACAAGTTACCAGGGTTAAATAAACTGCCGATACAAAGTTTTAAATTACGTTAACGAGAAAATGAACAGGTAGATAATCATGCGTTAACCATAGCATCGTAATTATGATAATTATCGCAAAATAGATAACCCCCACTTTAAAATGTACAAATTTTATCGACATTACAACTCGATCAGGGATATTTTCATTTCACGAACAGCGAAATGAAAAAATTGTAAGAAGTTCATTAAATCTTTGTTTTTACAAGCAAAAATAATAAATTAAGGGAATAACAAACCCCAAATCTATTTCCATTCAAGGCCTTTCAGAAGCGCGTGGTCAATTCACTATACATGACGTTCCATTTCGTGAAAACTACAGGCTCCAGAAAATGTCGTTTTCGTGCCTGGGTAAGCGATAGGAGTTTTGTATCGGATTTTGGTAGATTTATATACCATTTGATTATTACACTGTCTATTTTGTCGGAGCAAACTGTCCTTACGTGCAAGTTTCCGGGTAACGGGTGGACCTAAAGTGTGTTATGTCTGTATTTGATCAGAAAACAAAGCTTTATTTGACTTTCGTAAAAGCTGCACGAACTTATTTGCTTGCCGCAGCCTTTTTGCACGCGGCTGGAGCTCAGACGGGAAACGGTCCGATCTTACAACCATAATCGACAATAGGGTAAACGATTTATGGTACGTTTGCCGGAAAAAACAGATCCACTACTGAATTTTTTTTTAATTTGAGAAGAACTATCTTTCTAAAGACATCCACACAACAGAGAATAATATACTAACGAAAGCTACTTTTCAATCTTTGTTTTAGATATTTATCATACAAACTATTTTTGATAATAAAACACCATCTCTCTGCTTATTTAAATTTTAAGCTATAAATTAATATTATTAATTGTTTTTGAATTTAGCATCACCATTTTCAGATCATTAATGGTTTGTTAATTATGCTAATCATTAACAGGGGATGTTAATTCAAATACGTAAACATATCAAGAAACGCTCGATATAAACTCTATAATCACGTACCAATTACCTTTCATTAGCTCTACTATAGCATCTATTTACCATTAATCCCTTACCCTGTTCAGTTAAATTACCATTTTCTAAATGCAGAGGAAAATTTTCATATTTAATTTTTGCTATTGAAATTTATATACAGTTGTTAAGCTTATATATGATACTAACGAAAATATCAGTAAATATCCCATCGCCTTAACACCATATTTTATTGAAAAGGGGAATAATGGAGCTGTAATTAATTTAAATTAATCGATTAACTCCAAACAACGACAAATGTTAGTGTAAACTTCCATATTATTGGTTTTATGGAATAATAATAATAATGATTTCGTGCAATATTATAACACAATTCTGATCAGGTCAATAGCACTATCCAGGTGATATCGACCTTGAATTTGTGATTGAAATTGACAATTTTGATCGCAAAAAAAGTACGTGCACATGTGCAAACAAAACATAGCTACAATAATGTACTCATAGCCAATAAAACTGCCGAATAATGGCGTGTTTTAAAAGTTTACGATAAGCGGTCCCAACAAATATATGCTAAAAGTTTTTACTCTGTTTGACAGTGATGAATGAGATGTTATTTAAACGATTAGATGAACGTTTTCGGGGCACTGGTTCTCAAACTTCTTATCCCACAAAGACCCCTTTCTTACTACACGTCTATCCAAGGGATACTTCAATAATTGTTATTTAAGGAAAACTTAAAGAAGGTTATTATTTATTACCACGTGGGCAAAAACATGAAAACGATCAATCAGTATAAACATGTAAGTAACACTTACAAAAAATAATAAAAAATATAATATATAATGAAGATATGTTAGTGAAGTGGGTAATGTATTATTTATTATTAACATTGAGATAACGCTTTCTTTTTATTGTCAAAAAGTCTTTAAAATTGTTTATTTAAAAATCTGTAAATTTCAGAACTTACAGACTTTCTTGCAAATTTCGACTACGTTTTACAAATTGCTTGCGCCACCTTGGGAGGGTCGTCGCCATCAACGTAGAGTTTTCAAAATTATTGGGGAGGGGGCACGTATTTTGTGCATTTATACATTACAGTATAGTATACGTAAAATTGTAATTTATTTCAAATTGGCCTGGCCCCACTGGACCATATAATTCTACGTCTACGGTCGTCGCTCAATCCCAGGATTCCGTGAAACACAGTTTTAGAACTTTTTTTTATTTTATTTTAAAGTAAATTTATAACCGAATATCAATTTGAGAAAGAATTCACGACATTCAAAATAAGGATTCCATAGTCAGAAAGCCATACGTATAATATTGCTATTCGCGTAATGGCGTTGCTGTTTATTTGAGAAATAACATTATTGTAGTTGATTTCAGCTTGCACAATGCACGTGTCTAAGATAGTAAAAGAAAAATGAATATTTCACTTACCGTCTCTTGGCGGAGAACCACACGGAGGACAACCAGGTACGTTGGCCGGGTAGTTGCTCAAGTAAGGATGGCTAGGGTGCGAATAGGTGTTGTGGAGACTGCTGTTCAGGGGCGCGCTGTTCATGGGGAACGGATAGGCCCCCAGTGGACGCGGGTGCTGGGCTGTCGCGAACACCGATTCGTGTTGCGAGGGTTGAGACGAATACGTTGATCGGATCGGATAAGCCTGACCATGATGAGGCATACCTGCCAGCCCTTGGCCCTGAATTTCCATAAATGCCGACTTATTTGCAGCTCCGCCACCACCGCCTTCTTGATCCAGGCCGTCCGCCGTGCCAGCCATGCTGGTGTAGGGGGATGCCGAGAACTCTGTAAAATTCAACGTGGTGGCGGTTTGGCGTGGCACGCGGGGTCGGAGAGAATTGACTGAGAACTCGGGTCGAAGCCGTCCGGTCCGGTCGACTACCAGCGGGCGAGTACTAGGGCGACCGTTTCGCTCGGGGCGCCCCCTCCGACTGAAGCTCCGCCTACAGCGACTCGCGCGCAGCTATTGGATGGCGCGCTATCTGTACGTCACAGTGTCGTCTACGCCCTTCTGTTCGTCCCGCCTGTCGTCGACTTTTCGCCGCTCTAGCCGACCGGTCGGTAGCGGGTTCGAATCCACGTGGCCACAAAGACGCGCTGATACACATCGATCACTTTCTTATTTATGCTCATTTCCGCGGGACAGTAGAGGGCGATTTAATAGAGTTAGATGGTAGCACGCCGCAAAACAGTGTCAATTACCTACACGACCCCCCCACAAAACCGCCAGATGGAAATCCGCTAACGTTAAATTGTACATTTTAAAACTTTTTATTATGAACGACTTCGAGCATTTATAGTTCGTAAATTGGCAATATAATCGACGACGGAGGGTAAGAATCTCCTTCTCATCCACTTATTCGATATTGACTACTGCATTTTGAGTTTATCTTTTATGACAGGATTGTATTGTCACTTTCACAAATTTTGAAAACGACATCAATTAGCCTCAAAGTTCTTCTTTCAATCCTAACGGAAGATGACAAGATTATTAAACTGCCTTACTACGTCAGACAATACTGGAAAATCAACGAAAAACACAAGAACCAGTTTTTGAAGGTTACTGCTTTGGCAATGTGTTTATGTAATGTGGTAAAACTAGCTAATGGGGAAAACTGAGCAGCATATTCATATATTTTCTTCTTTTTTCCTTCTTTTTCCTTTTTTTTCTTTTTTCCAAAAACTTATTGTAACATTCAACGTAATTCGAAAAAGAAAAGAAGCTTCGAAAAGAAATCGACACATCTGTTCCTGACTTTTTTTTTCAGATCTTGAAAACTGACATTTACAAAAAAAAAAGAAAGAAAACATTACCTTAAAAAGTGCGCATTAACTTCAGAAGCATGTTACCGAAAAGCTTCTTCGCAAAAATACAAAAAAATAATAAAATAAAAGTTCTCGTTTCTTGAAAAATAATAAAAATAAAATACACTGAAAAGATTACAACATAGGAATTTTTTCCACAGAATTATCATTCATGATATCTTGTAGATTGGGGACATGGTTCGTTGACATTAAATCAAATTTCCAGACGGTGCGAATAGATGCATCAGTCAAATATCACAGAACTGCACCTTAAGAAGTCAGAAATAAAAAAAACATGGGTTTAGAAATATATAGATTCTAAACAGGTTATATATAGAAGATTATACATTAAAAATTGTATGGGAGAACGTGCGTTGGGAACTATATAGAAGAATATAGATTAAGAATTATATGTGGAAATATATAGGTTAAAAACTATATAGGTTCTACACAGGAGAATATAGGTTAGGAACTCTCTATGGGAGAATATACTTAGGAACTCTCTATGGGAGAATATACTTAGGAACTCTCTATGGGAGAATATACTTAGGAACTCTATAAGATAAAATAGATTCTATACAGGAAAATATAGATTAGGAACACTATAGGATAAAATAGATACTATACAGGAACATATAGCTCAGAACCTCTATGGGATAAAATAGATTCTACACAGGAAAATATAGGTTCTATATATAGAAAATATAGTTTAGAAATTATATAGGAACTATTTTCGTTCTAAAGAGAAAATAGAAGCCGCCAGCACCAATTTGGAAGATTTTTTTTTTTTGTGTTTATTGAGAGGAAGAGTAGCTGCCATATGCTTACCATATGATACACATGCCATGTGGTGCTACATATGCTATACATATAGGTTACATATGCTATATGGTTTAAAGCAGATCTTTAAGTCATCTAAAAGTCAGCAATGCAAAGTTTTAAAAATTACTGGGAAGGGTGCAAGCACATATTATGCACACTTATACATTACAGTATATGTAAAATTGCAAGTTATTTCAAATTATAGGTGGGTTCGGGCCCCACGTGCCCATATAACTCTACGTCTATGAATATAGTCAAACTTTTTTTTTATATTTAAAATAAACTTCAGAAACACGAGTTCTTCGTCTTTTGAAAACCATAACTAGTAAGGTAAAAAACAAAGAAAGAAAAATATATAATTATAATACTCTTGTTTAGTAATTTGTAAACCAACATATATTATTTATAAGATGGACATTTAATTAATATACTCAACAATTAATTAATGGACATACTCAACGCCACAATTAGTGTATGTGGGGCTTAAGCGTTTGGCATTTTTTTTTTGCATTTTATTTTACATGCATTACTACAATTTACTAAAAACAATAATACATTAATAATAGCATTTTGATACATATGTACTTACTCTCCTATACCTGTATTTAAGAGTGCCGTTAAAATTTAGAATTAAGAAGTATTACTAAATCCGAGAGGTACTACTTGGTGGTAGAGTACAGATTCTGCCTTCACTTGACAAAGGCAGCAGTTGACTCCCGAAACGTCATATTTCCAATCTCACGCCAGTGTTGAAATAACTGTCATATTTTATGCCCTTAACTTCAACAACAAAGGGTCTAAATTCTGTAGTTTACCCCCTCTTCCCATCATATGTCCCCAAGTCACGTGCATTCATGAAACATCCGGAATTATATCATATCTATACCTGTTATAGAAACCAAAAATATCAATTTCCTTATCACTTTCACTTGTACCTTGCATTCTGAAAATTTTGAATATATAAACTTTTTTTTTTAAATTTAACACTTCTCAATGTAATAAAAAGCCTTTATAAAAATCACGATCTATAGTTATTCTAGGTTACATGAAAGAAAAGAAAAAAAAAATATATATATCCCATTGTTTAGATTTAATGCCCTTACGCTTGATCTGCGGGAATGAACTTTTCTGACGTTTCCATAAGACTGTTTAAAGACGATTCTGTTTTTTTCAATGTTGTCTGGATTCGTTTTTAAATTAAATTCCCAACCCCATACGAAACCCACGGATTCCCCATTCCTCGTACAGATTGCCATCCAAAGAAATGTTCGTCATGCAGAGCCTATGGCGAGGAAAAAAACGTTCAAATAGAGTAGTGGGGGGAAAACTATCTCTGAGCGCTGGCTGTAATATTGGGTCGTTATTTCGGGCGGCCTTCCGAACGATACCTCCTCCTCCCCTTTTCGTACCCGGCTAAAGAGTCTGGCGCCAAGAATATGCTCCCTTCATTCCATCCCTAGTCTCTCCCTCAAAAGAGAAACATTTTCCTCTGGCCCGCAGGCCTTACATTTATTGCTATGCCGACAAACACTTCACTTCCCTACACAGGAAATTTAACCACTGAAACACAAAGTATAAGGCCCGAAAACAAAACCATTAGTTGCAAAAGGACTCTAACATTGTTAAGAAAAAAGGTGCTAATCTACATCTGACCCACCCTTTACTAAGTACCTATATTAGGGGTGTAGGGCAATCCAGTTCCTGAACTCTCGTTGTATACTACAGTAAAGATTCGAACGAGTTTTAACAATGTTAAAATGTGTAAATTTTTTTGAAAGAGTCAAAGCCACTTGGAAAATTTACAAGCTCGCGCTTTGCAACTGACACTCTCCTGGGCGGGGATTGATTAATTGCCATTAGCAAAGAATGGTGGAAATTTTGTTTTGTAGGAAAGCACCCCAAAGTAAATTTGAGGATAGTCCTCTCCCTCCCTCTAATCACAAAAGTATCAATTTCTTTTTTTTATGTCTGTTTCATTTATAAGTGTAGTTTAGAAAGTACTATCTCTTCTGACTAAAAAAAAAAAAGTTATCTAATATGCTAGAAAAATGAACAACTCTTTCTTGTATCGTATTGAATTCTATACGATATATACTAGATAAAAATTTATGTTACTATTGTTCTAGTAACCGTACTTGGGACCTTGAGAGGGTGAACAGATATTGATAATATCTCTCGGAGAGAGTTTACAATGCATTTGTGTGTCATTCGGTTAAAAGAAAACTGTTATAGAACATTCTGTTACAAAATAAATAGGCTTGATCATTGGTCTATGAAATATAACGGATCAAACATGACGAATTAACGTCAATGACGAATCAGATGATAAACTGCGTGTAATCCTAATTTTAATCACCATTCACCTACAACAACAAGATCTTTTTTATCGTTGTGCGCGATTTACAACGCGTCTGTGAGAACCCTCACAAGTGTATAAGATTCAGGCTGGAGACCTGCCGAGCGAGTTGAAGCCTGTTTCCCCCTTGGCAGTGCGTGGAACACCGCCCGCCCCACGGGCCCCATCACTTCTTTTCGCATCAGGTTATGTAGATGAAGAACCCAACTATGCTTCATATATATGCGAGTCTCGGAACAGCCCCCTTCCTCACTGCATATAAAAAAAAAAAAAAATAAAGCGGTGAGGTGGGGGAAGAGGCTAGTGTGTGCGCATCGCCTCGTATTTCATTGAGTCCTCGATGACAAATAGTAGTAGGAGAAGGTGGCCAGCTCTCGGAAAGCATCAAATCGGGCCCCTGCGGCTTAAACTTGACACCGAGCAGACGAGTCAAGGGAAAAAAAAAATACGCTCACAAGGCATAGCAGAGAGTGAAATAATTTAGTTTGAGAGCAGTTAATGCCAAGCTTTCTGAAATTAAATGTCAGCAATTGAAAATTTACCCCACTGAGTAAGGTCTAATGTAAAGAATCGGGGTGTGAGGGCAATGCTTTTCCTGCGGTTTCTCTCCCGCTATCTTGTATAACTCCGCGTTCTTTATACTTTAACAATTAAGGCATCGATATTAGAACAATATATAATACGGAAACAAAAATTTCAATAATATTTCAATGGAAAGAAGTGAATACTTAGATATGTGGAAATATTCGACGAAACAATACGCAATATAAATAAGACACAAAAAACAACGTTTTAGAAGCGTATTTATGTCAAGATTGAGTTCAAGCTACGCGTTTCGGGCGATAAAAGTTCGCCCTTCTTCGGGAGTGAACACGTGGAATATCGTCAACAAACGAGGTTGATTCGCGGATGTAACTAGAGTTGAGTTATTAAGTGAAATGTTGACTTCCAAAAGTAGGAAGTCAAGTACTACGTGGTTTTTGTAGTGCGGCCACTCTTCCCAGAAATTACCAAATTGTGGAAAAGTTGGCTGTCTGTTGGTAGAGGTGGCAATTATGGTGGGACTATGGATTAATATCAGAAGGAGTTAGGTGGAGTACATTTCGCCAAGCTGAGCTGAAGGAAGGAGTTGAGCTGTGGTCATTCACAATGGAATCACGAAACATGTTAATGAAGAAAGCTTCGGCGAAGTCCAGTTCAAGTGGTGAATGAGGTTGGTGGATGATACGAGCGTCAAAAAAGTTAAAGCGATGGTTGTGTTCGTGGCTGTGAACAGCAATGGATGATTTGTGCACCTCACCTTTCTCAACGTATCGGCGATGTTCTTTCAACCGATGCATGAGGGCACGTTTTGTCCGTCCGATGTAGGAAAGTCCGAACTGGCAAAAAATTTGATACACGCCCCAGCGTTGGAGTGTGGAAATGTTATCTTTGAGTCTAGAGGGCAAAATCTTGTTAATAGGCGAGAAGCCAAATTCAAAGTTACCTTCTCGCCTATTAACAAGAACAGTACTGAAACAGTACAAGAAACAGTACTGACTTATATATATATTTAATTTTAATTTGGTTAGCTTAATTAATTTCGTCTCTCTACAGATAGATTAATTATTTTTTCTCCTGGTACTTTTGAGGCTTAGGTTTGTTGTCGGATCTATATAGAGTTTGTTTATTACAGAGCGTACGTTTGATAATATGTCTTCAGAAAAGCGTCATGCTCGTGGTTTTAGGAGAGACTGCTGACGGCGATTTTAAAATCACATGCACATAAGAATTAATTTTAATAAACACGTTGAAATTCATTTTAATTCTTTTGAAAAACAGTTTTATGAATGTTTTTTATTATGGTACTACTATTGTGCTATTAGGTAATATCTATATAATTTTAATGTTATTAAATATTTAGTTTGCTAATGCAATATATTTTCGTTAAAAAATAATTTAATTCTATATATGAAATACAAATTTATATATATAATTATTATGCTAAGTTATATTAATTTTACTAACAATAACGAATATATATTCGTATATTAATATATTATATATTCATACAGGGACGGCTCGAGGTTGATTTTTGAACCAGGGCGGTTCGGCAGGTTGCTTTTTTGGCGCCCCTCCTCCCGCCCTCCGGCGAAAACAGGAGATTTTCACAGATGCACAGTGAGCCATATAGCCTACGCGATAAAAGTGGCCAACAGTCTCTGAAAGAAATTCTCTAAAGATGTCTCTAAAAATTTCTCTAAACTTGTCTCTTTTTAGAGAGACTTTCTGCTGTTGGGTCAATTAAAAAAATTTGAACTTGACTTCAGTTTGGCGCCCTCATCCAAATGGAGTCCGGGCAGCTGCCCGGGTCGCCCGGTCCTTAAGCCGCCCCTTTATTCATATATTAATTTTAAAAATCCCTTTCCTCACTCTCACACTGTAGGAAGAAGTGAACAGTCCTTCGACAGTGTTTCATCACCTAGAGAGTGGCGAAAATTTCAAACTTCCTACGAACGTCGCCTAGAAGAAATGCCTTCGCCTTAGAGTGGTGAACCAAACCCATAGACCGTCCATAGATACCTAGATCCCTGAATGGCAGTGCTTCCATTGGCAAGTGCCGTCATCGCATGAGGGCAAGGCCCATCGATCACGGCAGAGCCACCTTCATCCATCAAATGAAAGGGGGGGAGGGATCGCCCCCACCCTCATGCATACATTCATGCACGCGCGCATGAATCCATGCATGCATGCGCGATCCGGCATCCCTCTGTGCTCCTGCAGCTTCGGAACCCGAGGAGGCGGACGAGTGGTTGCTTCATCAGACGTGAGCAGCATCCTTAGATACTACAATTGTGCTAACACACTAAGCAACAATCACCACTAGTGATTCTTCAACAATACACTCTTCTTTTGCACCAAATAGAATAACAAGTTCATGAACATGGAACAGCAGTAACTTTTTGGGCTGGGTCTTAATTGAATCATTTCCTTGTGGTCCTCTCCAGTTCATAGCACAACGATGAATTTAAGAAATTTTGACGCAATTTTCTCATAGATGTGCACTTTTTCAGTACGTGAGTTCCTACCAGAACGCTTAGTAAGGATTCGCGTCAACGTATATTCTCTCTTGCATATCGTTTCTTTATAAATTTGATAAAGTTTATTTTTCCGACTTTTTCTGAATCCCTCCGTATTCTGTTTCCGTTTGTGCGTACTGAGACTTAAAACGAACGCTTGAAGGACAATATTTTTCAAAAGGATGAAGATTTATATTTAACAATTATAGCGCATTTTTATATTTTTTAAATACTAATTTAATTTAATTAGTTCCTATATGATTCATATGATGTTCCTATATGATTTATAGTATTCCTATATGAATATATAGGAATAAAGATAATTTATAGTGACTTGAAAATTAGCCTTATTAGTATTTTCTTCAACTATATAATTAGAACAAACGTAATTCAATTTTAAAAGACTTAAAGAATTTTCGAATGCGATATAAAATACATTTGATATGTTAAATACACCATTTTTGAGCGAAACACCGAAATATATTTTATATTATCGAATAATAATATGTTGTCTGATAACTTTCCCATCCTTTCAAAACCCGCTTTCATGGCGCCAAATCCTTCACATAAACGGTATCTGACGATTTTGATTTGAAGAAAAGGGGAAATCGGGAATTTTGAAATACCCTCTTTTAACGGTCACCGTTCTCTTTGTTTAACGATACCGTCACCCTCTCTTAAACGAATAATGAAGGCTGCAAAAAATATTATTCGATTAAGCAGGGTATCTTCGATTATCGGGAGAAATAAATACACAGCTACATGGAAAACATTCATGAATCGGGGATTTTCAGACAATCAAGTCCTTCGACATCTCAATGCTAATCAGCACAAACACATTTGGTGAGATTAAACTGAAGAAACTATAATATGCTACGAGATTTCATTAGTGCAGTGGTTGATGATTAATTTAAATCTAATTTTATATTTATCATACACACCACATGCCACATCGTATACACACGTGTATTAATACTCTTTATGTTATAATTAATTAATTAGTAATATTTACATTAATTTAATGTATGAACTGTAAAAAAATTGGAAAGTCGTTCATAAAATGAATTTGTTGTTCTCGGCCCTTTTGTCTTATACAAAAAAAAAAAAAAAAAAAAAAAAATATGGTATTGTCGCAAATCACACTGAAAATTTGTCGAATTCTTTTTCCATTATATAAAGTAACTTATAGCCGGAGAGAGGACGTTTTTAAAAAGTAATTTTCCTCTACACATTTTTTTTCTTGCTTGAGCACTGATTTCCATGCCAGGATTATCCAATCTTTATTCGATTATCTGAGGAGGGCCTACGAAAATTATTCGTTAATGTGGGGAAATTTAACACTGATTCTATAGATAATTATTTGGTTCTGATAAATTTTATTCTTATGAGCGTAGTATTCGATTAACTGTGACTTTATTAAGTGCAGCCGGCTGTATTTTCATATGGCTTTCATTATTTAATCCCATTATATAGATTAAAACAGAAAATGTA
>QLNU02015360.1:11255215-11276606 GCA_006491805.2 Dysdera silvatica
CCATCTGACTCAATTTAAGTAACGAAAAATATTGTGTGCTTAAAAAAAAAAGTCAGAAAAAATTATTATAAAACATTTTCAAAACAATGGTCGAGTAATCTAGTTCGACAACAGTTTATCCAGTCATGTCCAGTCATGTCCAGTCATGTCCAGTCATATCCAGTCATGTCCAAATATTGTTGCCTATCCACATGTTTTCGTTAATCTTTTTAGAAATTAAATCTTTTCGATGACCAATAGGATATCTATCACCATTAAACAATTAACGAACACGTAGATATAAGCTTGCCCTTTAGGTCTTATTCTCTTTTTATATATAAACCAAATTTCTTGGTTCCTTTAAAACGGTGGTTGATGCAATGGACATGAAAGGATTTGCTGGTGGTACTGTTGATCTACTGAAAGTGCAGATATTTTGAAAATTTACAATCTCCAATAGGTAAATATTGACGTTAACATCATACAAACGTCATATGATGTTAACATTATTTCAATGATATTTGCTATTGTAAATAAATATAGGTTTCATTTTTTTTCGCCGAATTCTACAACGGACGCTTCTAACACACCTGCCGGAAGCTCCGTTCTAGTCCAACGAGCTGCTATACGTGGCTTTCGCTAAGAACTTGCTTTGCGTCTTGTGTTATATCACGCAAGGCAAACCCTACTCACCCCTTTCCTTTTGGAGTGGGTGGGTGCGTGCACTCCAAAGTTCAAAGGTTATCGGATTGCGTTGGCTTAAACCATAACTCAGCGGGCCTAAAAAAAGACCAAGCTCGCAAACTTCCGTTCCTTCATCCGCTTCAGTCGGACCATGCGTAAGCTATGGCCTATTGTTACTTTCCAAGCACTCTAGCACGAGCTCAGAAAAGGGCAGAGTCGGACCGGCCCTGATTAAAGCAAGCATATAAAGCCTACGCAAGGATATGTCGATAGCGATAAGTAAACTAACATTTCATTTCAGCTAATTTATAATATACATTCTGAAATAAAGCTGCAAGGATCCAAAGGGGCATCATAATGCTGTGAAGATTTACGAATCGTGAATTTATGTTTATATGGCCTAGATAAATATAAACTGGGTAAAGGGCAGGCCCTGTGAGTTCTGAATTGCCTGGGAAATTCCAATTATCCTGAAAAGGGGGGAAATAATTGAATATTTGGACAATAAAGGGCGCTCTAATGCGGAATACTGTTTATAAAAAATCGTCATAAAAAGGCCGAATTCTAATGACAAAAAATGTACTTGTTCAATGTACAAAATGTACAATGTCTTTACCCATAAGTCTGCATAATAAACATGCGTTAAAAGGTGGATTTTTTTCCCCTTAAGGATTTATTTTCTCTTTGACGATATTGCGGCGCTTATATATGTTGCACCCAATGCGGATATTGAAAGGCTAAGTTTGACATTTAAAATCTTTGCATTTTTTTTTTAATATCTTGACTATTTTGATGTCAATTTCATGACTTTCATTTCAGATATTAATGAAATAAATTGACACCTTAAAATCAATTACAGAAACAAGGCACTGCAGAAAAATTTTTCTTCGTCAAAATACAGTCGTATGGAAATTGATTACTGTTCGTTCCACTGCGCAGAAGAGCATGAAAAAAATATTCACCAGCAAACAGATGTTTTATTAATCTGCCAGTTTCAACCAACAGGTCCTCTTTTAGTGGAACAAAAAGGAAGTTGTCAATTTTGTTTTTCATCTGTTAGTTTCTTGTGCATTTCTGACAAGTGTTGCCTCCGTGCACTTGAGCTCTAAAACGTACATGATAAATATAGAAAGAACCGGCAGAGCATTCCGAAAATATGAAGTTAGTATGGATTACACCCCTTGTCAATTACACCTGCCTCTTTCTCCTTTGTTTTCTCTTCTAGTTGTTGATAAAAAATTATTATCAAAATTTTCAAATGAATTTGATAGAATGCTCGTCAATATTCCTATATACGTATTATAATAATAATTATTTGACGGAAGGTGCGTATGCCTCCCCCCCCTCTCTCTTTCTATCCCATTACTAATAATTTATACTCCACGGCTATACACACCAGCAGTGGCGCAGCGTAACTTTAGACAGTGGGTAATCTCTAAAAATATTTGCTCGTTAAATCCAGGTTCCAAAAAATTGCTCGTTAAATCCGAGTTCCAAAAAGATTTGTTCGCTAAAAGCGGTTAAATTGCATTGCGTTTAATCAGTATACCAAACAAAATCCATATTTTCCTCGCTGTATCCAGAAACTCGCTAAATGCGAGCTTGTTATAAATGTGAGGACTACTGTATTTTACATGCCCTTCTCCCCAAATTTCCTCTTTGAATCGACAACTGATCTATAGGTGCTTCATTGTTTTTTAAATTTTTGAAGTTAATGGTAAGTTGATTATACAAGAAAGAGTGGAATAATTGAATATTCACCATCCCCTCTTCCACCCCCAGTAAAAAATCACGATATGTGTGTGTGTATATATATTATTATTATTGGTAGAGAGGGAGTAATGGTGAACAAACTGAAGAATGAATTCATAGAGAGTTGGAGGGAAATGAAAATACAGCGGACCCGTGTTTTTACGAACATCCGATTTACGAATCTGACGTTTTTACAAGTCATTGGGTTGGTTCCGAAAAATATCCTATTGAACTAACGTTAATTTCCACTATCAGATTTACGGACTAAAATTACATATTCCTTCGGTTTTACTAATTCCATTTCTTCACTTTCTTTGCGCTGATTTTCTTCGGACGCCGAAATTTTCGAGAGGGGAGGTATGAAATTTCCTCAAACTGGATAGACTTCGGATTTCCTAAGTTGTAAGGAAGGGAATATACACCACTGCACATCAGTTACCATTCAACGATTAAAGTTAAGCAGCTTATAGCGGGGCTGGAGTGATATAAGTCTTCTAATATGGTGCCCACACCCACACCGCTGACGAATGTCTGACAGCTATTTGTCACAATTTGACAGCAGAACTGTCGGACACCAAATAGTGGGACTTGGGGGGGAAAAAAATAATTATTAATTTATATGTATTTTTGAAACATAAACGGGCTGACTTAAATTAAGATATGTAATTAGATTCACATTTTTATTCACAGAAGATTTAGAACCTCAATTAACAACCGCGATTTAAAATTTATGTAGAGAGTTTGACGTCACCCAAGAAGTAATTACCCAAGCTATTTAGCCTTGCAAATTAGCTTGGTAGGCTAGTGTAATCGTTTTCTTTGAAACTGACAGTCTCGTCAATTTTATGTAGATTTATATTTAAGGTTTATTTTTCTCGCTTTTAATGAAAATGATCGATTTCTTACGGCACTTAGTCTTTGCAGTGTGGCGAATTGATGAAAATTAATTTTTGTTTCTTTAGTCTATATATATCATATATTTTGTTTCATCAGTCCATAAATTTTCAGTCTGTATGTATCGAACAAAATTGAAAAACATTCCGTTTGGAAAGTTGAGCAGATGTGATAACTCTATTTTTATTACCTAAAAAATCATATATCTAAACAGTTATTAAATACTCTTTGTTTTTGTAATTTACGGCGAAAGATTAAAATAATAATATATAAAAAACAAAAGATCTACGCCACGCACATGGATGAAAAAGACAAATTATCCATTTTTCCCTCCGAGTTTGAATTTTTAACGAAGCGCTGGACTATATTTTTCTCCAGACAAAAGCAAAGCGCAGAAAATTTTTTTGTCCCTCTCCAATAGGGTGCATTTTCATGGTGCAGGTTACATATATTATAGAAATGTTTTTTAGATAAAGTCATTTAAAATATTGTGCAAATACAGGGTGTCCAAAAAATAATGGTGCTATTGTACTGCTATACACACCATTAGCTTGGAATTTTTTTCAACACCGATTTCAACGCCGTAAAAGGATTTAAAATCTTGTCCGGCTGAAAGAAGAAGCGCTGCAATAATTGCAAGCATTAGTTCGGACGTTCTTGCCGGAGTATGGACCGAGACTGAATAACGGTTTGATGTGTGCTGTGCTGTTAACAGCGCACACACATATAAAACATGCAATGTATTTTAGAATCCATGCTAGCTATTAACTGCAATAAAAATATTTCGGAGCATATGGCATAAGGCTTATTACCACACGAGCTAACAGCAAACCCCACCATTATTTGTCCGAGGCCACGTATTTTGACTTTCTAATCTAATTCTGTATAACGCATTTTAGCCTACAAAAATTTAATATCCATATTTTAAAATATTGCAAAACAGGTTTGTTGTATTACTGCCACCATCGTTTTGTAATGCCCCACGAAAGCTGAAAGAGATCAAATCTTCCCGTTTTGAATGTGTTTTAAATGTGCCTAAAACTATTTTAATCCTTCTGGGGCTCTCGTTAAAAGGATTATAAACATTTCCACAGCCCTGAACTACTGGTTTTGGTTTCGAAAATAGAAGTTATTGTCTGTGGAACTAAGCAAACCTGAAATGTCGACAATAGGCTGTCTCGTTTTGAGCAAAATTTACACGTAATTGTAGGTTTCATAAAGTTGCATATACATAGCCTATATCTATGAAGTAAATTGCCCTCACAGATATTAAAATATCTATATGCAGATGCTCTTCAACGTAGAACTGGATTTAGTTAGAACTCTAAGCATTACAAAATTAGGGGGATTGCTATAGCAAAGAATGAAATCTACCTAATTTCACCTGTTTGAAAGCTACAGAGACATACCTGTGTTAATGAAATTGACAAGTGTAAGTGAACCACAAAGTGCGTCGCTTCAGACATTTCTTCATAGACCTGGAAATTAATCTAAATTTAATTTGTACACCTATTATCTTTTAATTGAAATTTTAGCATTCAAATTAATACCGCCTTAAACGAAAGTTCTTCCTCAAAGCTGAAAATTTGATAATGACATTTTAAAAAAAATTATTTAACCTCGTAGGCGCTGATTACTTCCTGAAGCGTTTTATATTCTAATAAATCAATTCCAGAATAAATCAATTTCATCAAAATTCATCAATCGCGAATTACCCAAAGTAAATTGATTTCTTTGATCGTTTACCACTCGTAAATAATCCACCGCTTCGTTTAGAATAGGTCATCGGTCAGTTTGAATTACGAATTCTGGAAATTGTTCTCGGTATTTTTCAAAGAAGGTCCCTTTTAAATAAATAAGACATCTTGCCTTCCCGTCCTTGGAACGAAACTTGGATTGATTGATTGATTGTTTGGCTTTTTTATGGCGCAAGAGCATCTGGGCTATACTGCGCCAAACACTGAAACTTGGAGGCCCTGCATTTAAGCAAGCATTACGCTGAAAATGCATTTACTTGGAGTTAATCTGCAGAAATGGTCACGAGCGTGATACTTCATCCAACTTTTTCCAATTTTTTTTTTATTTTTTTAATGGTGGCAATTTTTATTCTCTCATTTGAGCGAAACCCTGTCTTCACCGACCACCTTCTCCGAATGACTATCTTCTTTAATAATGTCTATTTTTTTTTCTTAGGTTATTTTTCATTAAGTGCATGAGACGTTTCTACGCCTGTGTTTTCTTAAACCATTGTTTTTCCTATCCCAATCACCTTCTCAAAACGACCACCGCTTTTTATGACGACTATTCTTTGCGACTGAATGATTTATTTTGATATGCATGACACACTTTCCCCACTGATCGTTTAACTGAAGGGCACTCCTTCCTCTCCGGTCACCTACTCGTAGCGGTCCCCAAAGCTAGAGTTCCTTGCACCCAAAGAAGGTAAAATCTATGGTCAAAATTAGGTTATTTGATTAAGATTTAAATCCTAGTCTAAACGATCATTTTCTTTTCTGACATATATTTCTTGGTTGGGTTTTACGGTGGAAGGACAGCAAAGGTAATGCTGTGCCGGGACATACAGTTTCTGAGGAATCCAAACCTCTTAAAGTCTAGGGAAACAACCTCCGAACTACGGTGAATAGTTAGTCGCAAAGCGCTTTTTTTTTGCACAGATGGTAGTTGAATCCGAGATAGCTAAACGCTAGGCGAACACGTTTCCACTGAACTAACGCAGGGCCGTATACATGCTCATATCCAGATGGGGGATCTTAGGGACCGGCCCCCCGAAACTAAATTTTTAATGGGACTTGGCTACGGCCTTGCATGCTGTGATTGTATCGATACATGCTGTAAAAATTTTTGAACCCCCCGAAATTAGATCCTGATTACGCCCTTGGCCGTATATATTATAATAATAATAATTATTTGTTTCAGACCATATTTTATGAGTTACCTTTGCATACTACAATTATTCATTGCATAGTTACATCTATTTAAAAGTGATTAACATCATGTATATAATAATCCAGTGTGAATATAATTAACATTTAGTTTATTTAACATTATACATAACATGCAAGTAATAATTCTATACGTTACATTTTCTGTTTAAAATTATCATTTAATTTAATTACTAATAATGTAACTTAATCTGGAGCTGAAACCGGTCCATAGTAAATACAATCAAGGCGCATAAACCATCTCTAGACCCCAAACACACACACTCACCTTGAATGCTTTTGCTTTTGTGCAAAATAATGCCTTTCCCATGTTCCCTTTCCTTCCTTTTTTTATTCTTATTTTGTTACATTAAAATGAAATTAGTTTATAAATTATAAGCCATTTATTCTCCATTATTATAATTTTCATTCATTCACGCCTACTATGATATTATTCCTTCCCATCCGTATCTAACAGCCATTTTTTAATTTGTTTAAACATATTTTTATTATTCACCCATTTTATCTTTTCTGGAATTTTGTTCCACATGTTTGATACTTTATTATGCAATCACGTTCCAATCCTGTTCTTATTTTTGGCAACTATAACTCCTGTATTATTCTAAGCTATTTCTTCCCGTGTATTTCCTCTCTATACAGACCATTCTCTTTAACGACCATCCCTTACAATTTGGTCACTTGCCCTGAACGACCATTTCAGTTTATAACGACTATTATTTTTCCCTTTATGCATAGTGCTCTTCTTACACGGTCCATTCCCTTAAACGACTACCTATCATTAAAATAATGATTTTCTTTTAGAATTATTTCTTCAATTTAAAGTTACAGCTTGAGTAGTCCTATACCAGTGGCGTATACAAGGGGGATCAAAGGGCTCAATCCACCTATTTGATATCAAAATATATTATTTTCACACCTCTCTCTCTCTTTCTCTATCATCATATAATCCTCTTTAAAACCACTTGAACCCCCCCCCGCACACAATTTCACTTGAGCCCCATAAATTTTAGTTGCTACGCTACTGTGTATATATAGGATTAATCAGTAAAATTCGCCATGTAACTACACATCAGGTCATGTGTTATATCAGCAAAGCTAACGAAACAATACAGAGTTTCACCAGGAGATTCCATAACTGTTTGTTATCAGCAAAGTTGAAAATAACATTAACTCGTTTGACTTTCATTATTTTCCACATCATTGAAAATATCATAAAAATTTAGAGAATCATTATTTTATTTTAACACTGGAAGCTTTTTTTGTGACATTTTATTTGTATTTTTTTTTCCAAAATTGGAACTCACTCTCCTCTTCTAAACGATCGCCTTATTTTATATTGATTGTTCCCTAAATATTTTTTCAATCAAACGGTAGCATTTTCAATCAAACGGAAACACTTGTTTGGAAGGAGCACCTCGCGGGTATAGTGGCTATCAATGGGATAGTGCTATACGTTTACTGCCACAAATATAGGCCATTCAAAACTTATGTTTGTTTGTTTGTTTGTTTTTTGGTTTTACGGCTCAAAGACTACAGTGGTCATGCTGCGCCGGGACCTACTGTTTTCCGAGGAATCCGAACCTCTTAAGGCCTAGGGAACCAAACCCCGGACTACAGTGAGCAGTGCGATCTTTATGAGATCTCTGAGTAAGCGTTCTTTTTGCACTGCTGGGAGTCGAACCCGGATTAGCCGCGCAATAGGAGAACGCGTTACCACACTGCGCCACCGCAGGGCCAACAAAACTTTTACATGGTCAAATAGTTTAACACCGAAATGAGTTATTTTAACATTTTACCTGGGAAACACACACAATAACATAGCCCTATAACATATACAATAACATAACCATATAACATAACACAATAACCTGTATATAACAACACAATAACATAATACATATAACATACAATAACATAGCCATATAACATAACACAATAACATAACCATATAACACTACTTATAATACATATAACATAACACAATATGCCTAATACATATAACATAACTTACAATAACATAATACATATAACATAACACAATAACATAATACATATAACATAACACAATAACATAATACATATAACATAACACAATAACATAATACATATAACATAACACAATAACATAATACATACGCATAACACCAATAACATAATACATATAACATAACACAATAACATAATACATATAACATAACACAACCAACATAATACATATAACATAACACAATAACATAATACATATAACATAACACAATAATAACGCATAATACCTGTACGCTTACAATAACATAATACATACTAACGCCGCTTTGCAGCCAACTTGTAATATAACATAACTTACAATAACATAATACATATATAACATAACTGGCGCTTATAATACATATAACACTGCTAATAACATAATACATAACTTATAACACAATAACATAATACATATAACATAACACAACATACTTCCCTATAACATAACACAATAACATATAATATCAATTAACACAGAAATTGAGGACTATTTTTAACATTTTACCCAGGAATCGAGGGAGTAGAAAGTATATAAAAATTGAGAATGTATGGGGGATATATCCACATTTTAAAGTGTATAGTGCAGTAAGTCACTGTCAACATTTTTGCGTTCACGGTTTCCTAAACTCTCGATAAATTTTTGCGGGTTCCTTATATGAAAAGTCAGGCTTTTAATAAAAGTTTAAAAAAAGTAAAAGTATATATGTATTAAGGGTAAATCTATAGTAACAATAACTGTGGAATGGGTGGGGGATGGGCTGAAAAACAACACGTGTTCCTTTTACTCATGGTGTGAAATTAAATCTTGTATTTGTATTGATTGATAATTAATATTTATAAGCAACGTCAATTATAAAATTGATAAAAACAATAATGTAAATTTAGGATATTAACATCACGCTTGTCACATGTCAGATTTCTGTAAGCTTTTCTCGTGTGGCTTTCACATGACTCCGAAAGTGAATGAATGAATGTGTGCGTGCGTGCGTGCGTGGATTGGTTGGTTGTGCTTTTATGGCGCAAGGACAGCAACGGTCATTACGCGCCAAACAAGGTGAGAACCGAAAATCTGTTGTTTTTTCAACTAAAACAGGCATCCTTCCTCTGTTTTTTTACACAGATGACCTTCGGAAAGATTGAAGCTTCGAAAAGATTTTGATGAAACTTCAAAAAATGTTAATGAAACTTCGAAAAGATTCTAGTGAAACTTCAAAAATATAACTACTCAATGATTTTTTCCTTTATTTATTATTGCCTTCTAATCTGGGGAAATACTTCCACGTCTAATTTTATTAGATTTATCAGACTTCAAAAAAGATACCTTCGCCTTATAAATTATCAAACTCATTCTTTCAGAACTACTGAAATAGTTTACGACCATCGGCTATAATTAATCGAAAACTTAGTTACCTAACAAACGTCCACCTTCATGTTTAAGACCATACGAAATGACACTCATTCTGATCTCATTTCATTACACTTTCCTGACCACATACCCATTTTACAAGAAATCTTAGCATTCGAATACCAGAATATTGGCAAACGAAACTTAGACTCTCTCACATTTGTTGCTTTGACCCTAAGGTGTGGAATCTTCTTCCTAACTCATTTAAATCTATTTATTCTTATGCTTAATATAAAAAAATTATCCACAGACATCTGTTAGAGAGAGAATTACGATTTCTACACTTTTTTTTAAAAAATTTATACCTTTCATTCCTATTCTAATCAACCAACTCTTTTATGTTACTTTATTTACTTATTTATTACTTCCATTTTCACTAATTATATCCTATTCTGGGCACTTTGTCAGACCCCACAGTCTTTACCCTTTGTTGCCTGGACGGAATAACCCAACTAATAAATTGTAAATCGTCATCACCTCATGTAAAAATTGCACCCAAGGTTTAAGCTGGCTCAAAGCATGCTGTCGTAAAAATGCTAAAATGGGTAAAAAAGTTGTAACAAAATGCTAAAATGGGGCAAAAAAGTTGTAGCAAAATGCTAAAAAATATTAGTAGCTTTCATTGCTCGAAAAATCGTATCAATGAAATTATTTATATCAACAATGCTTAATAGGTACTGTTAAGAATTTTGAAGAGGAAACGAAAAGGAACAAGAAAAGATCGCTGAAGTGCAAAACGGATATTCTGGAATCGAGAAATCCTGCTTTCAGAGAATAAACTGTGGTTAAAAATGCCTGTCGCGTTTTCGCGATGGGCAATAATTTTTTCCTTCGCATTTTCGAGCAATTCATCGCATTTTGCGAAAACTGCGACTGCAGCTTAAACCCTGCCCGTATCCGCCTGAATAAAGTTTCATTTGATTTGAAGATTCTAATGAAATTTCGAAAAGATTCTAATGAAACTTTGAAAAGATTCTAATGAAACTTTGAAAAGATTCTAATGAAACTTTGAAAAGATTTTAATGAAACTTCGAAATGAGTCTAATGAAATTTCGAAAAGATCCTTATGAAACTTCGAAAAGGTTTTAATGAAACTTCGAAAAGATTCTAATGAAACTTCAGAAAGGTTTTGATTGCGATTCACCCAAAGAAAAACAAATGAAAAATTACTTCAACGCCAAAATACATTGTAATATATGTTTTTAATTATTTGGTGTTGTTCAAGCATAGTTTCTGAATAATTTTATGTCTGTTATTCCTTGCCGGTTGCTCCGAATTTTATTGTAGCGTTTAGAACGGGAAAAAAAAAGTATGTATATATACACATTAAGACCAGCAGAATGGGGGCGGCAATTACTTGTAAAGATGACCCCTGCCCTTTTCAGTAGAGCAAATAAGGGGGCGGAGGGTTCAGAGGGAGGGGGTCGTGCACCCAAAGCTGAGAAGTGCGCCTGAGTTACGAGGACATAACTCATACGCTTAAAACTCGAGATAGGGCTTCTCAATGAATGACCTTTGTTGACCTCGGTCTGTCACAAGAATTTTATGGTCACGTGCAAGCCACGCCACGAGTTTTTTTACTTTTTTGGTTTTTTTTAATGAAGCCTCTTTAGATCAATGTTTCTATTATGAGGAAAAAATGCCGATTGCGGAGAAAAACTCATCCTTAAGTTATACTAATTAACAAAGAATTGGTTCCGAGATAAAATTACGACTCGATCGTAGACGCGGTGCTTTTAATTCATTCTGTTTTATCCACAAGCCTTGAAGCTTTTTTTTTTTCTTTTTCACTAACAGGAAATGCACTAGATTTTAATTATTTCTACGACGCCAAGCTCTCCTTAGGGCTTTCTTTCGCTAGGTTGCTTTCAGCATTTGCGTCAGTACTGTGATCGATTTTAACATTTTTCTAAACTTTTTGTTGTCAAACACGGTTCAATACTTTTAGTAAAATAAGGGTTATAAACGTTTTAGAGACGTCTTTTATTTCAGCATGTTAATGAAGCTTGTTGTGCAAGTGATGTTTTGAAGCTTGTTGTGCAAGTGAATGGTTTGAAGCTAGATGTGTCAGCATTGAAGCAAAGGGCAATGATACTAAAGCAAAGACTCGGGTAAATTCATTGTGAAGAGGAACTTAGCATCTTAAGTGAAATCTATACACGTACTTTCTTTAATATATATATATATATATATATATAAGTATATATTTTCATAACAATGATTTAATAATCGTTTCAGTTTCATCCAAGATCAGGGACAAATCAATTGACCAACGGCCATTCGTAAGCGGCATAGCTTTTAATTTATACATGTTACTTTGTTAAGGTGTTTTAATTTGTGCTACATAAACTCAGTGCAAACACGTGACATTACATTGTTATAATGTTTATTTTGTTGAGAGATGTGTTACAAATGTTTTTGAAACTGTGATAATATCGCAAAATCAAATTACTCGAGGAATTGCGAAATATCCTGCATCAATGGCTGCTCGGAAGTTTTGAAATGTGAAAATTTATAATTTTTTGAAATTTATATGCATGCATACTTAATGCACAGGTATCATACTTAATGTAAATATACCATACTTAATGTACATGTATCATACATTGAGGTGCCAAATCATCAGGTACAGAAACACTTAAAGCTTTTGGCTACTCACTCCTCCGTATAGCCAAATGACGAATATATGACGTAGCCGTAAAGAATCACGTTAATTATGTGTTTTAGTGTATGTTTGCTATGTATGGTTTCTGCGAGGGATTTATCAGCTTTTTGACAGAGGAAAAATTGTAGAAGACGGGTGGAGTGTAGTACCTCGGAATTGTGGTGGATGTTCTTGGCTTTTTCAAAGGCAACAGCGTCAAATGTGTGTACCAAAATTGTGAAGATTCCGGACAAACACCATCGACATGTTAAAACGATGAGCGGCTAGAAGTGATGCAGGAACGGGGCCGAAACAGAATTCCAAGGAACAGAAATGTTGCTTCAAATCGCATCTGAATTCAGTATTGGTGCCACTCAAATATGAGTCAATGCACTATGCCAAATACGTTGCATTCCATGGGGTTTGCTAGCCGTTGGTCCACATGTGTACTACTGTTAGAGCCAGAGCGGTTAGTAATATGCCTCATCTGAATCAAAGAACAATGTTATTGGACCATGGATGACTACCGTGTACTATGTGGCCTGATCGGAGAAATCACGTTTTCAACTGCTTCGAATAGATGGACATATTCGTGTGTGGAAGAGCTAGCATACGGTTATGGATCTATCCTGTCAGTGAAGTGTTGTCTAAGTTTACGGTAACTCAGTCTTTACATGAAGTGTGGCCTGCCGGAGTACGCAAGGACCAGTCAGTAGTGCTACTGGTGTCTTCCGTACACAAATTTCCATGCTGATCATTTATCATTTGCACCCCTTTATGTACACCGTGTTCCCCGGTAGTGATGGTTTATACCAACAGGATAATGCACCCACCCATCTTACAGGGGTAACAAAGAACTGGGTCAATGAACACATTACTGAATTCCAGGTCCACCAATGGCCACCGCACTCTCCAGATTTCAACCAAATACAATACTCACGGGATACAATGCAAACTTCACCACATACCTTGCAGCGATATTCAACAACCGTGGCTTAATTATGGACAGATATAGAACGTACCCGATGCTCTCACAACGAGTGTGCTAGCTACACATTATGAATTAGGCATGCAATATTTTGGCACTTTACACATATACACTCTATAACAAAAAAAATCGACTCACCAAGAAGGAATTTTTCAATTGTAATGAAATTTCGTTTAGAACGACATTTTGACCGAACATGCAAATGATTAAAATTTGGTGTCCAATGAATGAATAGCGGGAACTCCAGCGCATCGGAACTGCGCATTCAGCAGGTGTATATAAGGAGCGATTCTCAATATGTGGTCAAAATTTCTGTTGCATTTTGACTGCGGATATCTTACGTCGACTGTAACAATGCCTCGCCGAAAGATTCGTGCTCATTACGAGCATATGTCAGAGTTTGAAAGAGGTCGTGTTATCGGATTGAATCGCTTGAATGGCGTGAGTTTGGCATGAAGTGTCGGATTCTGTACAGTATTATGTATATGGTGGTCAAAATTATTGAAATAAAAAATGGTCTCCATAGTTGCGTTAAAACTAGGTGGAATGTAGTTCGAAAAAACTTGGGAATTATTGTCCTATAGGTAATGGAGCAAATAGGATTCAGTTAACCATTGGCATCAGAGGCCGAAAATGGCCTTCGAATACATTAAAATCCTAAATATGGGATTCATTCATCTTTATTCTAAGGTGCCATTAAGAATTTATTTAGCCGTTGCCTATAATAATCCTAAATGAGATATTGTTACCAAATTAGCGTCATATTTAATTGTAATGAGAATGAAAACAAACGCACTAATTATTGTAACAAGTTTATTTCTTTAAAATAGAAAATGTATCAGAACGAATAGTTACCACAAAATGACATAGTTTCAATTCATACAATGCAGATAGTCTCACAACATTAATATTTATGCACAATCTCGATTATATAATACTATCAGATTACATTTCAATAAAAAACCTTAACTTACATTCCAAAAAAAAAAAATACTTATATGCCAATATATAACCATATATATGAAAATTCTACTTTTTCAATAATGACAACTATTTGATGGTAAGACCAGACCATCAGTCGAGTTCTGAAATATAAATTTGTAAAAAAGGTTGATTAATATCAGTTTCTTTGTAGTACAACAACATTCGTGTACAGAATATCCGGGCATAAAATTAGTAGAACTTGCTTTTACAAATCCCTCATTATTCCAACTATTAGTGCCGACGACATAAAAATATTGAGGGGTGGGGACAATATACCAGTAGAAGGATTTTTTAAATTGAAAGGGACATGAACCCTAATATCAACATTGAAGGGGACGGGTCCCTCCTGCCCCCCCGCTAACGGCGCCCGTGATTCCAACTTAGTCATCGTTTATGTACTACGGCGAAATTCTCCGTAGTTTTTAAGTTCCTATGAGATCCAGAAATATCTCTCAAGTTCTTGTCCGATGGTAAGATCTTCGGAACAGGGTTTCAAGGAAGATCCATCTAAATCTCTCCATTGAATCAGAGTACCTGATATGTGCTTATTTCAATAGACTAATAATGATTTAAATCCTCTTTAATAGATCCCAGTGCATTAATGTCGCGAATACCCTTTGAATGACGTTTAGATTTTAAAGTCGCTGCAAAATCAAGAGCCATTGTGTAGAATATTTCTTCTGAAGTACAAGTAAATCCTTGTTTTGTGTTTATCGAATAGAGCTGAGTACTTTTAATGAACTCAGGATATGAAAAGATCTGCTGTCCCCTGTTCGCTATTCAAGAAAATAATAGTTCCCTTTCCGTACATGTAAACCCATTTTCTTAAACCGCACGCACGTAGAAGTAAATAGATAAAATATTTGCAAAAGCATGTGCTCTTTTGGTTTATGGCACGTAAGAGAGCCACATTTCTCGCGAATGTTACATATTCTTCTGCACTAATATCACAAATCTTCATTAAATTGTTTAGTATAGTAAATAATTTTGTCCATCATTAATGCTGTTTTTCTGTTACCCAGTTCCCCCATTCGGTGTTTGGCAATCAGACCGCCAGAAAGCAATGATTAGTTGGCAATCATTCATCTAGAATAGGGGGATACTATAATAGGGGACAGACATCACACTAGTTAACCTACAGAGTGCATAATCACTAAGCCCGGATTTCTATGCACTTGCATCTTTTTGGATATTTCTGCTTATTTCGCCTTCGTGCGTATATTTTTTATATTTTGAATGTTTCTGCATATTTTGGCATATTTTTTGCAAAACTTTCATAAATTTTTCATGTGTGTAGTTTCCTAATACGCTTGTAATTTAATCAATTACATTAATTCCATTTTTTTAAAACAATTTTTAAATAAAAATGGAAAAAAATATGCTACAGAATATGCTTCCATTGTAAATGATATAATTATTATAATTTAAATGAATAATTGAAAATATTCAAGTTTGAAAAAATAATAAAATTAAAAAAGATGAGGTAGAAAATTTCATTTATTAAGGCCTTTTCTCCCCTTCTCCTAAGATTTCATCCTGCCGGCGTCCTTGGGGCCCAAACCCACGTTATGATGCCATATTTTCAAACATGTCTTCGTACATATTTCATACATTTGGTGTGTGTTTTATATCAGTTTGTGTATAATAATATTCAGAAAGGTAACAAAGCGATATTTTATACATTTCTTTACAATACAACACAATATAAATTTATTTAGGCGGAATCTCGTGTTATATTATGCTATTTTTTCTACATGGGAGGACGTTCAGAGTATTACGTAAGCATCTTTGGGGGAGGGGGTTTGAGATTTGCTTATTTTTTCTAACAATGGGGAGGGCGGAAGTCTGAACCATGCTTACGTAAGACACAGAAAATAATAGTACTAACACATAATCACAAATTGACAACTGCCCTAACAGAACTGCAATACTTGAATGCATGACACACTGCTAGTAGAAGATATCAAATATAAAATAAACGTAATCGCAGTTAAATATTTAATTATTTAAACCAGTGGATGGCTGTCAACCTTTTTAAGCTCGAGAGGCCCCCTATGCTCCCTATGGCCTCCTAATATTTTTAAATTATCATAAATATATTATTTTTAATAAATGTATTTTATTAAATCCATTTCTTATATATTACACTAGTTGCTTACAACGTAAGAAATATTAACAATAAAAATGTAACAAAATACTTTATAATGCCACCAAAATAGCAATTAATAGCGTGTTAAAACTTTTTTTAAACGCGATAATTTATTGTGATTACTCTCTATTTATAAATAAGCGTTTATATTATAACAAACTTATAAATAAATGCTCAATATTAGAGTAAAAATGTAAATAAGTATTATAATTTGCATCACACACACACTGCAGTCTTATTTTAAAAACTTGTATCAACCAATTAGAGAACTGAAATCTTACATAGCAGCATGGGGGGGTCGAATTTGCTTATTTTTTCTTACAAGGTGGAGGGGGAGTATAAAATGGCCGAGAAATGCTTACGTAATACTTGAACGGTTCCTAGTTTATAACACAAATATATACATTTTGCAAATTACAGGATGATATCTGTCTAGGCAGCATTGGCTAAAGACTATCGTGTCTGATGGAGCCCATGCTTCCCAAGGAAAGAAAGATTGTTGTAATAATTATATGAAACAATGGAATAACATAGAATAACATCTTAATATTATTGCATTGAAAATACAATGTATGTAATTAAAAGTCGTTACAATCCTAATAGATAATAATAATAATAATAATAATAATCTTACAGACATGACTTTTAAAAAGAGAAATGGAAGTAAGTGCATGTAATCTGTTAGGGAGGAAATTCCAAATTCTAAGACTCATAGAAGCAATACGTGTCACAACGAGATTTGTCCTCGAAAATTCAGGTATTAACTTATTTACATTTCTGGTTAGATAACCATGGTTAGACATATCAGTATACATCATGCAATAATTTCAAGAACACTTGCACTGTTTCAATAAATTGTCATTTTATACATTTCGAAACATCGCTTATGAGTAGGGTCCAAATTTCTATGCACTTGCATATTTCTGCATATTTTGCCATAATTTTGAGCATGTCTGCATATTATTTGAGCTAAATTTTATGTATGAAAATCACGGCCTTAATAGTCACTCTCTTTGTAGGACCGCATTCGATATTGCTTAACCTTTTGCGATCTGAAAGAGATCAGTACGGCGCAGTCATTGGCATAACTTCAATATTTATTAAAGTCTGACAATTTCCGTTATAGCCGATGATGTGGTAATAGTAGATGGTGAATTGCTTGCTCCTTCTTTTCTCTGCGAGTAATTCATAATCTGTAACTTCGGTAGTTGATTGTAAATTCCTTGTGAGCTCAGCATCCTATAATGCTTAAGCTTTAAGATGGTGATCACGGTGGTTGTCCAACCAGTCTTAGCTGGAGCTACTTCATGTGTTTAGATAAAGTAAAGTTACCTGTTTGAAACTTGGGCAATATTTTCCTTTGATTTTTGATTCGTTCTTGGTTTCACCGAACGCGCATCTTTTGCATAGGTATAATATCGAATTGTATTGTTGTGTGTATATTTCCAAGTAATAGCTACCCCTTCCCCCGTGTGGTGAGTTTCCACTCGATGTTATTTATAATGCGGTTCCATGAAGATATTTCAAGGTATCGTGTAGATTATACCCCAATGATTATCATAAATAGAAGTTGAAGTTTGACGTTGAAAGCGGAAAATGTTTAGTTTGAAGAGGGGTGAGCCTTCAATGGACTAGGTAATTCCGCCCCTCTATGTTCGTACTTCCCCCCACCCTTTTGTTTTGGCACAATAGGGAGCACCAGAGAGAGAATAACAACACAGCGTCCAGCAGATGTTTAACAAGGCAGAAGTTGGAACAGCATTCTCTCTATATAAAAGAGTAGGGAAAACGGGAACTTCCTTCAGTCGCTGTGGCAAGAACATGGTTTGGGTGGGATATACGAAGAATCCGCTTGAAAACGGTCCCACGGTTTTAGAAAAGGAGGAGAAGTAGCTTCAAAACTTGCAATGTCCCTGGTCTGTAATTGGGAATCGGCAATCACGTTATTTAAGAACAAACACATTACATACAATGATATACGTTAAAACCGTGTTATTACAAACCCGTCTGCTTCATATTCATGAACATCAAATGGACAACTTTTTATGTACGGGCATTCGTGAGCTCCAGGGTGCAGATAGATTGGCTACACTTCTTTGGTCCACAATTTGCTACGAGTCCGCTAAAGGTATTTACTCATGGTTGTTCCATCGTGCCAAACGGAATGCCGCCACACTAAAAACGTGTAGTGAGTGTGAAAACTTGTCTAGGTTTAAATGGAGTGGAGTGGTCCGACCGATATCCAACAGGCTGGAAATCCATCGTTCAGTTCCATTCCGACAGCGAGTGGAAAAACCCATCCGGTAGTTCGAGACAAATGGAACGTTGGTGCGCTCGTCAGTGGCGAATCGTGATGTGTAAATGGACTAGTAGAAGTTGAGCCTCCATCTAGTAAAGACGTCTTCGACTTTTGGGGAATTTACCTGGCGAATTTACCATATTTGTGAAGGTTAATTAGTTAAATTGTTTCTATCGGATTCCGTTACATTATACAGGGTTGTGCTTGGGGGTGTGCTAGCGGTACGTAGACGACATTCTACGACCGGTTGTGTTACCGTTCCTTTTGCGACACCCTGGACTTACGTTTCAACAAGACAATGCCCGGCCGCACACGGCACGTGTTGCTATGAATTGTCTTCAAGCTTGCCCAACACTTCCTTTGCAAGCTAGGTTTCCTGATCTCTCTCCCATAGAGCACATTTGGGACGCTATGGGAAGGCGATTGCAACCATCCCGGAATGTTGACGATTTAGCCCGACAGTTGGAGACAATTTGGCAAGAAATTCCGCAGGACACCATCCGGGATCTTTATCAGTCTATGCCACGCCGGGTGACAGCTTGCATCCAGGCCAGAGGTGGACCAACGCCTTATTGACTTCCTCCCTTTGTAACGGTCAAACTCTGCAATAAATCATTCAATTGTTCTGAAATTTTAATCGTTTCTTTTTCTATGTATGTTCTTCACATCCACCAATTTTTATCGCAATCGGACAACTCCTTCTTGGTGCGTCGATTTTTTTGTTATAGAGTGTATTATGCATTAGAAATTAGAGAAAGAGAAATGCTGTTGCCACCCCATTGACTCCCTTATAGCAAAGGAAGCATCGTAATAGAGCTGAACCTCGTTAAGATGAACACGCTTAAGACGAATTACTTTTAATACGAACCGTTTTCTGAAGTTCCGTCAGATTGTATAGCATACTATTCTTCCCAGATAAGACGAATTACTACCAATATGAACAGATTTTCTGTTCCCCTTGGCGTTTGTCTTAACAAGGTTTCACTGTATTGAAATTTCATTTATCATATTCTAAACTTACCCGAGGGTAACAGTTGAAGCTCTTTGTCAAACAAATTGCGTGAAAGAAAAATATATAACAAAATTAATATACTGAGCTGTTTTGTATAGCGGAAACGATCATATGCCTTGTCCGTGAATAACATACCCCTTTCGTACTGTGCTTAAAGATTCCCTTATACATTTGACATATAAGAAAGATGTAACTGAAGAATTCCCGAAAACTGTGTTCCGACGACTACATATGAAGTGAAATGGGGGTCTGTTGGATTGAGTGATCTACCGTCGGCAGGCAGGAGAGCCTTGATGGGAATGATCGGTGGACGAGACGAAAGGAGGAGGGACCTATTGTGTGGAGGGGCTTTCCGACCTATTGTGAAGCACCCAAAAACCCCCCCATTTCGCGCCTACGAGCGAGCACAATGTACCACCGCCCCCTGTTCCCAGTAAGAGTGGCATCGCACAAAACGGCAACAAATCCTATCCACTCCACTCTTCAAGGATCTTTTCAAAGTGTCTCGAACACTATTCAAACATAGGTAGGGTGTATCAGATTTCGCGGACAGTCTATTGCTTGCCCTGGAAAGGCCATTTACAAATAGATGTTCTTACATACACCAAATACAAATGTTATCCTTCCCCTTTTTCCACAAACCACGATGGAAACGCTCCCCTCCCCTTTTCACAAACAGGCCCTCTCTCTCCCAAAATGTTTTCCTTTGCATCCAGGCTCCCACTGTTCTCCTCGTGTAGGTCGGAGTTACAGGCATTTCCATTAAAAAACGTTAACTCGAACAGAAAAACAAGAATTAACCGATTATAAAAGTAAGGTTTAATTCTCAATTCCTGACACCTATCGCAGTTTCTTAAATGAGGCGGATAAATCGATACAGACATCGCTAATACTTAACAAAGCTAACAGTAATTCTGGTTCTTACTGGAAATAGACAGATAATATGGTGGGAATTGACAGGAAACGAAACTCACTGCCGCTATAATGACGAGAGCTTCCATCCCATTTGTCTTCTTTCATTTCCCTGAAAGAGAACCTCGAAACAAGGCTTAGATTTTTTGTTCTCCATTGCTAATACACCTGTTAAATACTGGTATTTCACCTGAAGTTTTCAATAATTCGCTTTTGTTGTACACTTTCATTAATCTTTTAATGTAAATTTCTTATTTATTTTTAATAATAAAAACATTTAAAAAATCTTTATAAATAATTTTTTTTTGTTAATTTCTCAATGTAAATTTCTTGTGAGTAATGTAACTTCTTTTAGTTAATTAATAAAAATATGTTATTTTTTTAATGAAAAATTGTTAAATATATACTAATTAATGTAATTAATGAATTTAATAACTTATTAGACATTATATATAATGTATTGCATTATTTATACATTTTTACATACGCATTTAACGAGAGTTGTTTTCCAGACGTCTGAATCGAGGACAAGATAAGTGGCGTACTCATGGGGGATTGATTGGGGTTGTGATCAGGGGCGGACTGGCCATATGGGCGATTGCCCGAAGGGCCGCCTCAAATTATCACAAAGAAAGGGAGCTGCTGGGCATAGTCTAGATTTTCAGCTATTGGTTGGGGCCAGGCACACATTATGGATG
>QLNU02015360.1:11276706-11296342 GCA_006491805.2 Dysdera silvatica
TTACAAAGCTAAAAGAAAGTATTTACCTGTTCATGATATAGATTTGAAAAGATGGGCGATCCTGAAATGCCAAGAGTTGGGATTTGGGGATTTTAAATGTTCCGATAATTTTATAGAAAATTTTAAGAGCCAAAACAAAATAGTTGCGCGGAAAGTAACAAAATATATCACTCAAATATACACCCAGAATATAGGGAACATAGAAAATAGTGCCATAGAATTTATTTTGATAACGAGAAATGTTACTGCTAATATTATCCCCCAACAAATTTTTAACTCTGATCAAAGTGGTTTTAATTATTTTCTTCCAAATTAAAGGCAGCTATCGCATAAAGGTGAAAAACGGGCATTTTCTTTAATAGGGTCTGATTTTGGCAGAACACATTCATATACAATAATGCCAATAATATCAATGAATGGGGAACTGACAGGGAAAATGTTACTTCGTTTAAGAGAAGCTGAGGAAACATTTGGCCCGACTGTTCAACGATTAACAACGTTTCAAAACGAATTTATTTCAACCTTCAAACTTATATATTACATGCTCCAAGTCGGAAAAAATGGACAAAATCAAAATGAGAAAGTGGGTAGAATGTTGTATGAAACCCATCATGTCTCCTCCTTCCTGTGTTTTACTAAACTCATGGACAGGTAGTACAGACCCAAACACTTATAACGATTTTCCGGAAAATTGTATATCCTTGCAAATACCCCCCAAAGCAACATCCCTCATGCAACTGCTGGATGTTTATTTCTTTCGACAATATAAAAAATTTGTAAAAAAATAATCAACAGAATAGCAATCGATGAAATGGATATTGACATACGACATCGAAATGAGATAATAAAAATGCATTCTTTGGTTTCTTTTTCCCCCGAAAATCTGCGTAGCCTTCAAAATTGTCGCCAAATTCGCCAAATATCTATGCTAAAAGTTCATTTTTCATATTAATTTTTTTATACTGTTTAAATTAGCTGAGACATAATTTTTTATTTTTATCCGTTAAATACGATGATCCTTCATAATCTTACCGACTTCAAACCTGTTTTTGCTCACATACAGTGCGATTAAAAAATATCAAACCTGGAGTAAAAGTGTCATTTTTGGACTTCAAATATTCATAAAAAATTGTCATATCATTTTAGCAGACAAATGATTACATATTCGTGATCAGGAAGTCAAGCACTATCATCTTCCATAGGTCTGATATCAAAATGCAGTGAACAGCGAAAGGGGTTCCCTTGTTAGTTAAGAATACTTTTATTATGGAGATTTGGCGGCGGCCGACAAAGGAGGGGGTCGCAGATCTTTTGCTTACTATAAAAGAGGGTCGCGGCTTAAAAAAATTTGGGAACCACTGCAATATAAGAAGTTACTGATACCTTTCGGCATAACGGTAAGAAATACTATTTATATTGTTACTACTATTCTTTATTGCATGTAGTATAGATTAGAGACCGCCACGTTTCGTTCACTCGCGGGCCTCAAATTCCATTTCAGATACGGGCCGAATGGCCGGTTCTGAGTTCTCTGAAAATTAATTGGTATATTCATTCAATGGGCTGAAATATTTTGAAAAGTTATAAAAATATTTCGGTCTTTTAAATTAAATTTTAGGTTTTTTTATTTAAGATTTTTTTTTCAAAAAATGCATATTGAGGGGCTCCAATTAAATATATGCAATTATGAGATCAATTTAGCATAGTTATCAATTAAATGTTATGGTCCAAAGTGATAACTTTTTATTGAGTGATAAACTGGAATAAAGAATACAAAATAATTTTCACCCTTATGTAAAACCTTAAGAATGTACACCACATAAATAAGAGAGCCCAGGTAGAAGCGTTTTGAAAATTCTTGGCAACTTGAACAAATGCCGATTTTTTTTAAACGTTGGAAATGTTTTTACGGCGACCAATCAGAAAAAAAAAGTCACATGTTTTCCTTTTTTTTTTCGTTATTTTTTAATAAAGGTAGGAGGCTGTTATTGCCACTTTATTGTAGTTGTATCAATAATATAATTATTAGCAGGTTTCAATAGATATTGAACCCGCTATTGCTTTTGGTTTTTCTGTCTGTACGCAATAAAAAGGGTAAGGTAAAGGTCTTCCGTAAATGCAATAATGATGGTTATTGTTAATGCTGAAAACCTACCGAGTTACTTGAGAATTAGAGGGCCGCCAATCTCGAATTATAGAGCCGCGAAATAGTGAGCCACCAATTAGATGGCCACGAATTGGAGATTCGCCCATTAGAGGGCCGCCAATTAGAGGGTCGCGAATTAGAGGGCCGCGAATTAATGTTAATTGAACCCCGCTAAATTTAAATATCGACCTTAGGCAATTTTCTTTCACTTGCTTGTTTGTGTTAAAACCAATAAAAAATGATTGTTGCCACTATATTCTGGTGGAATCAATAATAGCTGCATGAAGAAATGTTAGTTGTGATTAATTCTTTACTTTTTAATTTTGGTTATCATGGTAACCCGAAAGGCACGAAATGCCAGAGGGAGCCTTTTCTCTTTTGTTTATTAGTATTCATTCAAGTTTTGACGGGTACGCACGTAGTTTTTCTATTCCGCTTACTTGACTTGACTTGGTCTGGGGAGGGGAATTCGGAAGGGTGGCCGTCACAGGCGAGCCTGTAATCCCATAGAAGGTCTATTCCGCTTAAATTTAAATGTTATTCTTTATTCACTAATGAAAAAAATCTTTATAAAAAAGATAAAAACCGCAAAGACAAAATCTTCAATGCTATTGAATACATTTTTAACATTCAATAACATTGAAGATTTTTTTTTTTTTTTACATATATGATGCATGCTAAAATTTATAACTTTGTTGCTAATACGAGGTTTTCAAATCTTCTAAAATACTTACAATACAAATAGAAGAAGATACAAAAAAAAAACAAAAACTGCAACAGTGTCTTTATGTGTCGTTCAATATTTGGCAAATTTTGCTGATCCTATGAATGGTAATAATATCATATAACAGATTTAATACAAAGAAAATAATACTTTATGTCTCAGTAATTTAGTCAGTTAAAGACATTCCGGCTTTCACGGAGTGTTCCTAGTCCGATTTAGAACAAATTCCTGTCTCTTTTTATTTTTTACAAAAGTTCAATTTTGAGCTTAAACGTGGATGTCAAAATATTAGTCACTATAAAACTTGAACAATACCAAGCCTTTCCAAGACATGAATCCAGCACTGGAAACTGAATTAGTTAACTTGGTTGAAATTGTGAATTAGCTTAATTGAATTGGTGAAATTGTGAATTAGCTTAATTGAGTAGGTGAAATTGTGAATTAGCTTAATTGAATTGGTGAAATTGTGAATTAGCCCAATTGAATTGGTGAAATTGTGAATTAGCTTAATTGAATTGATGAAATTGTAGCTGGATTACTGAAACTGAGTTAATTTGCTTAATTGAAACTATGTTTAATAATGTGTATGAAATGTAGAGTCTTGTAAATGAATCATTTTTTATTTAGCGCTATATACCCTTATTTCAACACGTTACAAATAGTTGGATACGTAACGACCGAACTCTTTTTCCTTCCGAGTCCAATGAACAAGAAATAGATCACTGAGAAAAGAGCTGTATTGCATGGCATTACGCCTCCAAGTTTCTTTGATGTCAATTTCGTTTTGTAATTGATAACGAAGTCTATTCATTTTACTTTTGAAAAACAAATAATTATCTATCTGTTTAAAGCTTTGCGATAAAACAACTTCTGGCAAACCAAATAAACCTTAGGTAATTAACCTTAGGTAAACCTTAGTAAATTAGGTAAATATTTATACTTACAAAATCGCTGATTACATTATTCAAAGCATTTTTCAAGTTACATTAAAACTCGCTTTGAAGTTGGGAAACTGATATATTGTCTTCAAGTTCGTTTTTGTAAATACGGAAATGTAGTGAAACAACTCTTAACGAACGCTTTTCTACGGTCACCAGTCAATTACAGACAAAATCTTTATTTTATTAACATCGGCTAATGAAGAGTTTCACTGTTTATGTACATAAGTACCGAAAATCGTAATTAATATATTGATTCTTATTTAAAAATTTTGTTAATATGTGCATACCGAAATTATATTTTTCGTGTTATTTTTCAAATTTTACGAGAAAAAAGTATTGTTTCTTGAACTTGCTTTATGGTAGTAGTCAAAATGTGCTCCTATAAAGCAAAATATTAACACCTATATAAAGGAATTAAGTGTCTTATGCTTTTATTTGTGTCATTGGATGTCGTAATTTCTGTCTATAGGCATTTACAATACTATCGAAAAGGGGTCCTTTTATTTAGAAATAAGCATCAAGACCCTGTGAATAATTAGATATTTCCATTGCCAAATTCCAAGAAGGCTAGCTTTAACAAAACTATAAATTAAGCATACATTATGGCAAGAAGAATACGGACAATAATTGTAGATAAACGCTAGACTGGAACCCCTAAGGAAACATAGAAGTTGCAGACCAAAGAACAGATGAAAGAGACGCATAAGTGACGAAATTTGAAAGAAGGGAAAAATACATCTGAGAAAGATATCAAAAAATTCATTGTGTACCCTTAGGGCAGTTTTTCTCGAAGCGTGGTCCATGGCAGTCTATCAAGTATTCCGGTGGGTCTCAAAACAGTATGATTTTCAATTTTGGCTAGAAGAAGTTCCCCCACAATTCCCCAGTCCAGTGTTCTGCGGTAAATAAAGGAAAGTTTGAAAGGGTCCATGAACGTCCCCTTTAAACATTCTTATTGAGAAACACTGTTTTGAGACCACTTTAAACATTCACATAACTTTCACATTGTAAAACACTGCTATGCAGGTTTTCTAAGTTTGATACCTGACTTGGGAAAGTCCCTTTGTTTCTATTAAAAATATACGTAAGTGGGTCAGAGAAAAGGCTACACGACTAAATATGAAATGTAAAGTGACAACTGGCATGACATAGAATGTAAGAATGATAGCTATATCATGCAACTTATATGTCACTTTTCCACGTAATTTCTTAATCTGCCGAGGCATATTCAGACCGTAGGATTAACCTGTCGAAACCGTTTCGGTAGAAATCATGCCCCTGATCATATAGCCAGTTCTTGGCGGCTGTTTGAGCTTCATCGTCGGAAGAGAACCTTGTTTCCGACAAGTACTCTTTCAGTTGTGGAAAGAGAAAGTAGTCACTAGCAGCCAAAGTACAGCTATAAGGGAGATGGCTATAGATCTCCCACTTGAAGCGTTACGCCACTTGTTGCGTACGGATGGCATTGTGAGGTCTAGCATTGTCGTGAAGAAAGATGACACCGTCACTCAACATGCCTGGGTGCTTGCTGACTGTTAATGTGTCACTTTATGGCGACGCTACTGGCAGCCATGACCAGGGACATCATTTCCACCGAAACGGTTTAGACAAGTTGTTTCTGCCGTCTGATAAATGCCTCAATTGATTGGGACATAACGTGGAAAAATGATATCTAACAACCATTCTTACATTCCATTTGCATTTCATGCCAGTTTATACCTTGCATTTCGTGTTTAACGCTGTAAGCTTTTGTCCAGATCCACCCTCGTAATTTGACCCAGCCAAATGAAAAGACACAGTGAAAGAAGGAAACGAAAGGTTTAATAGCAGACAGTTTGATGGTCATGAAAAAGGAAAGTGGATTTTCATTACTGTATAAAAAGGTTCCGAGTTCGATTCCGGACTTGGGAAGGTGTTTTTTTCCCTTGGAAAATTGATCTTTGCCCTGATAAATGAAGCGACGCGTTAAAAGAAGGGGAAGATTGTTTAATAGCAGGCAGTTTGAAAAAGATTATTAACCAGGAAAATGGCTTTTATTTACTATATAGGGTTTTAAGTTCGATATTGGGGTCGATGCTGCATTGTCTTGTGTTTTTTTTTTATCCTTAAAAAATCTAGGTTGGCCCTGCTGAATAAAGCGACAGATTGAAAAAAGGGAAGGAAACGTTTAATAACAGGCAGTTTGAAGATCTTTAACGAGGAGAGTGGCTTTTCGTTAGTATACGGGGTTTTGAATTCGATGCCGGACTTAGGAACATCGTCTTGTGTTTTTTTTATCCTTAAAAAATCTAGGGCGGCCCTTCTGAATGAAGTGACACACTGTAAGAAGGGGAGGAAACGTTTAATAACAGGCAGTTTAAAGGACCTTAACAAGGAAAGTGGCTTTTCGTTAGTGTACAGGGCTTTGAATTCGATGCCGGACGTAGGAACATCGTCTTGTGATTTTTTTTATCCTTAAAAAATCTAGGGCGGCTCTTCTGAATGAAGCGACACACTGAAAGAAGGGAAGGAAACGTTTAATAACAGGCAGTTTGAAGGATCTTAGCGAGGAAAGTGGCTTTTCGTTAATGTATAAAATTTTAAGTTCGATGCCAAACTGGGGACAGTCTTTTTTTTTTTTTAGTTAAGTATTTTTAGCAAACAACAATTATTTATATTGTATCCCTCATTTTCGATTCTATCACATTAATATTTGCATATAAGAAATCGCTAAGCCAATATTTTCTTTTCAAAGAATACTCCCTCCCTCCTTTTTCAGAGACAAAATTTGCCAGATTTTCCTTTATTTCCACTCATGTGTAACCTGTTTAGATATGACGTTTGTTTTTAAAACCACTCCCTGCTTTCCTGCTTTCCACTATTAAGTCGTTCGATGGCATTTTTGTTCTTGGCTTTAAAACGTGAATTCAAAATTAATTAATTTATTAAATTTGTCAGTAATGTGCTGTTGTGTTCGAAATTTTAATGTAAGATATGGAATACGTTAAGCACCAGCTAAATATTGAATTTTTAGTGTAAAATCTATGTTACATGTATAATATCATTTTGTCTAATTTTAACGATATTGACGTTCGGAATTACAATGTAGCTTCTCTTTTTCTTTTATGCAGTATTACATCTACCTTAAAATATTTTTGGCATATATTAGATTTTATGTACTGTGCCTGTCAATCTAATTCAAGGCTAAACTCACCAACATTTATGGCTTTTCGTTTCACAACCTTCTTCTAATGAATGGGCAATTTTTCTCCTCTTACGCCCATGCAATAGACAAACTCCCGATGTTTCTGTAAATCAAAGGTGCTAAAAGAAGCGTTCATGCAACATTTCGTTGGAGTGTTAGATATTTTCATGAGTTGCAGCAGCCCATGGTGGTTGAAGTAAGGCGTTTTTCCTTTCGTTCCCCCTTCACGCGGGTTTGATTCCAGTGGTACAAAAAAAACGTACCAATTTTTCTGTACATCGTAGTCCTGAGTTTTGCCCCATGGTCAACAGAGGTTCGAATTCCTTAGAAACCTGTAAATCTCGGCGCAACACGAACTCAGCTGCTTTTAACACATGAACAAACTTTTCACCATCACTTTGCATGTCCACACTTTGGAAAACAATAAACTAAAAGCTGCTAAGTAGCAGAAGGAATTCGTAAAATGTTATTTTATAATTTCGTATATCTCGTGAGCTTTCTTGTCAACTTTAAAAATGTTTTTAATGCAATGACAGATATGGCGAATATATTTCTGAGGGTGATTGTGATAATAGAAAGCTGGGTTAAAGTGATTGGCTGGATATATTCGTCTCACTCAGCGAGAAAAGACAAACGCACAAAGGAAAGAGAAGAAAGATTCTGAATTGTGGGATTAACCAGACTTTCATAAAAAAAAAAAAAAACGAATTCCATGAAAAGGGTTATTTACAATATCACTTCTCAATATTTCAACGGTCCCTACCGCACTTCCCGGGGAACCGGGTCGGAAAGGGGTCCGACTGATCCCCGTGATCGTAGAAGGGGTGGCGGGGAAGCAAAAGTCCTCCAGTGATTGAAAAATTACGTCGTAATCAATCGCCACAGTGATCGGAAACGATAGTACAGCCATTACCGTGCGGGTTGGCCCTTATCTCCCGGCGGGCGGTAATCCTAAACGCCTATTAAGCTGCCATAATGGTGAAGTCCGCAAGCGGCCGTTTAAAAGGCTTTTTAAAGCTTCCTGGCTATTTTGGATTCTTATGGCACGAGCCCGACTTATGCGAAAAATTAAAATGACACCCGATGCGTCTAGCAATAACAATCCGGGATTATTTGAAAACGATAGTCTCAAACGGGATTGGGAGGGAGGGAGACCTTAAAGAATCGAGCAACCCGCGTGTATACTATATGAGAGGCAGAGAGGAATATGAACTTTTTATGATTTAATTATTATTACAGAATTTCGGAAAAAGTTTCTTGATTACGTAAAGGATGTTGAGTTTTTAACTAATCGTTTAGTGGGTTTTACCTTATTTCTCTTCGTGTCCTCCTCATGAAAAATTCCCGCTATTTGTAGTGCCACGCATTTGGGCGAAGGGCTTACTTAATAAGCAAATTTGCCTTCAACTCTGACTCAGATAAGGAGAGTAAGGAGGCTTAAAATGTATCCGAGAATACGAGGTTATCATAAGTCGGTATTATATTCACTTCAAACTCCAGATCTGTTTGTAAACGACGGTTGAATTTGGAACTTATCGGACGAGAGGATCGAATTCTAACCATCATTGGTCGACCCAGCTTGACAATGTCTTCTCGCCAGTTATCAGTTCGAGACATGCGAGTTCACAATGCGGGCAAAGGCTCATCTAAAAGGTTGTCGATTTCTCTGCGAGCGTTTTCTAGTTTTTCATCAGTTCTGTCAACATCCCATCTGCACTTGTGATCTTCGATGTTATTTCAGATTCTGGCACAAATCAAATTTAGATCTTGTTTCTCTTACTGGATCTCTTTCTTCTCCTCCACATTTTCCACCATTTTTGATCATTACCGGTCGTTGACTTAATCTTGTCTAGAGCCTGAAGAGCTAGCTGTCTGTTTCCTCCCACCACCCTCGAAGCTTATGCGCAGGTCAGCTGGCGATGTCTCCACGGTCCAGCGCACCTCTCCCACACTCGGTCACACCCCTGTCATCTTCTCCGCAACAGGTAAAAACCCTCCGCCCCCTTTATCTTTCATCCTACCTGCTTGAGAACAATCGAACTACTGATAAGCCTTGCTGCTGAACACCATCGACTGGGTTTCACGGACGCCGGCGAAAGCCGTGATGCAGCAAACCTATTTTAACTCGGTGGAAAAAAAAAAAAAGAAAAAAAAAAGAAAAAGAAAAAAAAAAAGAAAGAAAGTTCTTACACGTAAAAATGAATTATAATACTTCCGCAAATTTCTAATCATTTCGACTGAAACATTTGTCTTCGCTTTCCAGTGGCACTAATTTCAATATTAATAATTTTTTAAAGGTACGAACATTCCACCTTCAACTATTCAGGTAAAAGCCTCATCTACTCCTTGCAATTTACAAGGTTCTGGAAAAAGCTGGTGAACCATGATTTGCATGTCACTTTCGTCTGATTTAACTCCTTGTCAGTTTCGACATCGAGGAAAAAATTACTATCCCTCGACATACATATAATGGCTGTGCTCTTCGACTCGGTTCTTTGACCGAGCTATTCGATTCTACGACGGAAGCTTCTTGGGCATTCGGCCCATTGTTTTCACACCCTGGAACACGGAGGCCCCATTGTTGGAATCCATCAGTTTCAGGTAAAAATACACAGTCCATAGAAACCACGAGGAGGATAACGGTTATTTATGATCCAAAATCCTTCGCGTCTTTTTGTTTTTTGAAAATAGTGGACGACATAGGATGACACTTCTTGGCGTGCTAGGTATTAAGAAGTCAAAGTGGAGACGAAATATGAGTTTTAAGAAATCGAATTTGATTTTGCGTGCGGTGGACTGTAGCATTTCCTCTTCTATCCCTTTTGACGGGCGTACCCCTATCACCCATGAAGCACCGATCTCTTAACTTAACGCTGCTATGATGCAATTCGAAAATCGTTTTACATCTTATCGCCTTACATAAGTCGATAAGGTTAAAATAACTATGATTTCAAAGTAATAAAACAGCATCACGAGGCAGCTAAGAAGAAAACGAAACTGGAGTTAGACGATTCTATAGATTATTTAAATTTCTATAGAATACATTCGGAAAAAGCAGTTTTGCTACGAGAGGGGAAACTGTGTTTAAAGTTAAGTGTTCTTTTGGTTCCACATTCATGGATCAAATACAAAACTGACCTAAAAAAACATGTGTGGCTAGCAAAGGGGTAAAAAAATTATAAATGGAAAAAAAAAAGAGCAAATTTAATTAAAAACGCTCCCATGTTCTTAAATAGAAATACGGGGGATATTTTTTAATAAGATAGATGATGAAATAGATTAGAAAATGGGCTAAATAACATGAAGAACATCAGCGAAAAAGAGATGTGCAAGGAAGAAATTTAAGGTGAAACCTCTACTGGACATTAAACCCTTAATGGTTGAATAGGGCGACATGGACTTGAGAAAAAACTGCAATAAGGCTCAGATAGATAAATGTAAGAATATTGAAATGGATGACCATGTTTTACAGAGAAATCGCACACTCTGACTATCCAAACAGACACTATGTGGGCTATCAATGTTCGAATTTTACCAGTTAAGTATTTCACTACAGGAATCTATAACTGGGAATTAATAAAACACATAAAATGTATATTAATTTGAAATTTTATTTCCAAAAATTATTTTTTTTTCCTATAGTCGGTTCTCATATTGTATTATGGTAATATATATTTGGGGCAGCATTATCTTAATTGTCCTTACTCTATAAAAAAACAAGTGAATGCAGTGGTGGTGGGGGGAGGTGCTCACTTTAATCGAGCACGGATATGCAAATGTCCTGCTTATAAGAATGAAATCTTTTAAGACCAAAATTATTCCCATAGGATCAATGTTAAATTTCCGAGCTTTAACAAATTACCTTTACGGGCTGTCCTCGGATAATCGAATAAAGATTGAACAATTGTATCATGGAGGTCAGTACTTAACCAAGGTAAAAAGCTCACAGAGAAAAAATTCTCTTCACAAATCCCTCTTCACCCCCACCCCCCCCTCTCCGTTAAACAATTTTCAAGTTTTGATTTGGGAGTTTTACGGCGAAAAGACGGCAAGGGTCATGCTGGTTCGGGACCTACGGTTTTCCGAGAAATTCGAACCTCTTCTGGCCTAGGGGTCAATCCTCGGACTACAGTGTGTAAGTAGTTAGTCGGTAAGCCTTTTCCCTTTTCCTTGTTCACTGTTAGTAGCCGAATCCGGGAAAATGGCGCACTAGTTGAAAGCGTTTACTACTGTACCACCGCAGGGCCCAAAGGATTTTTAAGGTCTTCCTATTGGAAAGCGGAAATCCAAAAGCTTAACTTTGGTATCATTCATTTCAAAACCATTTTATGTTTATTATGTATGCAATCGCACTCGTGTATTAAGATATATAAGTATAGTTTGTTCGTGGAAAGTTGACTGGTGGTTAGAATTCACGGCTGCTGACGTCACAAACGTCCTAGCTGATTACAGCAGAGGGGAGGACGTCATTTCAGAACTGATTCTTAGCGAACGTTTGTCTGCGCCAAAAATCAGTTCTGAAATGACGTCCTCCCCTCTGCTGTAATCGGCTAGCCCGTTTGTGACTTCAGCTCCCGGTATTTCTAACGGTACCATCGGACTACTTTTCGTGAACGAACTATATGTAGCTGTGTATTTATTTCCCCGAATAATCGAAAACGCTCCGATTAATCGAATGATATTTATTGGAACCGTCAATATTCATTTAAGCAGAGTCGACTGTATATAAAATTTTCATCCAGGTACTGAATGTGTGACATGCGCAGTTTAGATAACCTACAGATTAACGTATCGTGTCTTGTCCATATGGTTGTGGATGCTTTCTGACTTTAATTGCATACCGTAATAAACATTCCGTAAATTATTGAATATACAGGTATTGTCTTCAACGTAAAGCGTGTAGCACAAAGGTAAACATTAAAATCATTCCCGTCCTATGCTAGAACAACAAACGCTTCCAAAATAGGAACACACGATTTTAGAGTAGACACAAACGTCTCTAGTGTATGGTGTGGAATACTATTGATCACGTGCGCCTTTAGGGGGGACCCGTCCTCCCAATGTTGGTATTAGGGTTCCATGTCCCCCCAATTTCAAGCAAAAATTTCATAATAGGTAATCGTTCAAAGTTTAAAATATTTTCTCTTTCTTTTCTTTTTTTTTTAATCTAAGGAATGCGGTTATATTTTTCGGCGTAGTGTATTTAGTGCGAAATAAAAAAAATGCACTTTGTCATTTATTTGATGTAATTATACCTTTTGTTGGATTGTATTGTATGGCGCTTTTTTCTGCATGGCAGCGTTTTCATTGACGTGTTATTATTTCAACTTTCAAACGGAATGTTTTTAATAACGTTACAACTATAGTTTCTCTATTTTAATTTCGCAAGCTCAGGGACCTTTTTGACCCATTAAGCTCATTATCAACGACATAAATTAAAGGGACTGTCTACACCATCACTATTAGCATAATAAATACGAAATTTAGTAAGGTGCATTGCATGTGCAAATGAAACTGGAAATGTAACTAGAATATTGATTTTATGGTAAAGTGAACGTCATCAAGCAGAAGCACATTTAAATTAAACACTGCTTTGTTGATGTCTGTTATCCCTGTAAAGAGTTGTTAACAACAAGGCCTTAACCAGAAATTTTTTTGTGGAGGCAAGAATTTTTTACAACCTCGCTAATGAATAAGTATTGGTAGCAAAAACATTTCGGAAGGGGGGACGGGCCTTTGGGACCACCCTCTGGCAACGGCCCTGTTTAACAAGCTGCCTCCTACTAGTATACTATCCTACTAGTATACTACTACTACTATAGCTGCTACTAGTATACTACTCTAGCTCCCACTGGTATACTATCTCCCCCCCCACCCAATATTTTTATACCAATCTGCGCCCATGCTATTAATGGTAATTATTGAAAATTATAAAACGTATAAAAGGCGCTATTATACGTAGAAAATGGGGAATAACCTTTCTTCAGTACTGAAACTTGACATGAGTTATCAGCATCGAGAAAAAACCAAATGCGCTTAAAACACCTTCTTGGGGAATGTTTTAGCAAAGCCTATAATGCAGCGTTTCTTCGCCCTTGCTAAACACACATATTTCACAGCAGTAGGACTACCTGCTGGAAAAAGACGAGGAAATTTACTTCTAAGGTTCAAGGGGTTTCTCGTTCAGAGTCCATTCTCACACATTTCACTTACTATCTTTTGTCACGTCTTTCTAAACCAATCACCTTTTAATGTGCAGCCCGACTTAAAGAATTTAGACTTCTAGCGCGGAAGTTTGCTATGCCGCTGCATGTGTTTCTTTCTCTTTCGGTCTGAATTTGAATTTTTACGTCCAATTTAACGACGAGATTGCCCTGTTTGTGGCACCCCTTCCCCTGTCCACAGCCTTTTCCGCCTGGCACGGCCAGTTCTCTGCCGACTCGTTGTTTACCCGATCAAGGCGATTTGCCTATAATCGCATCAATAACGGAAAAAATACTAAATGGCCTCGGGTACTTTCCCAGGCCTTCGACGGGCTACAATTTCTGCTCCGATTTCGTCTTCAGTAGCAAAACGGTGGGAAAATGACACAGAATTTCCTCCATTGGCTTTTTGAGACTGCTGAGGAGAATATGCTCTACAAGACGGTGATATAAATATACCGGTTTGATGCGTGGCTTGCCTTCGGGCCAGAGTTAAAGGAAACGTAGCTCCAAACAATGATTTATGGCTATCTTCTCATGCCGAATTGACGAAAAACAAAGAAGTGTTACTTTCATCTCTTTATAGTGTTTCTCAAAATGGCTGACCTGTCTCGTAGTTATACCGCTATGTCGCAATACTCAAATTGAACTCTGCTTCCTGAAATAGACAAAAAAAAAATAATTAATTCAAACGTAATTAATCGACTTGCTTCAATTAACGTGACTTGAAAACTCCATTAGTTTGAAAAGTACACAGTTTTAGTTAGTTATCCGTGTTAATTGCGAATGACAAAGTACTTAACGCCACGTTTAATCAATTTCTTTACTTATAAGTGACGAATACCTGGTTACAGGTATTGAATGGATAGTAGTTTGTATACTCCGGCTAATCTCGTGATTGGATAAAGGGATTTTCCTTTGTGTGGGATTTACATGATATTTGGAAGAGAATCCCATGTCGCGATGTTTACGAAAGTTATCTGCGACACAGTGCGTTTGGAAAGAGACGCTCTGAATGATTTGAATGCAATAGAAGTGAGCAATTAACATGAATTTATATCATTATGGCAGTTAAATCTAAAACGTGTCATTCAATCGTCAATTTCATTTGTCTTTTACCATCACATTCGCAATGCTTATGGCTGTGAACAGACAAGCTTCACTGAAAGAGACAAGGGTTATTGTATGTGGAACGTAATATTCGTTTATAAGCAAAATCTAAGAAATACGTGTGTATCGCCGCTTATATATGTACTTATATTTATTTCTTTGCTCTTTTACTCAATATTTATCCAAATTTGTATTGAAATCAGAATTTTATGGAAGAAAATTTGAGATATTATTTACGCTGCTTAATCACACATATTTATCTCATCATAACATTGAAAATTCAAACGAAATCTATTTTCCTGAGCAACATTTGAATTAATCTACTATTCCATAAATTGAATTTCACGTTTATCTCTGTACATTGGCGTACGCAGAAATTTCATAAGTGGGGCTACAGACTTACAATGGGAGGTTACAGAGATACAAACAACACCATACATTCGCATGTACATACACAAGATTTCATCGGAATTGGGGTTACAACCCCCTGCGTACGCCACTGCCTCTGTAATTATATAATACTGGCTGTTTAAAGTGCAATACCAAAAAGACGAGAGATACCGAAGCCATAAATACCGAATACATAACTGCACTCTAGTGGCTGGGGACATCGCCTTTGGGAACGCTGAGCTTGGTTTGATTCCCAATAAGTTTCGTTGCGTGTAAACGCATCGTTGGTCGGAGGTTGCGTTAAGCCGTCGGTCCCGTGACAGATCACCCAGTCTTCGGATGTAAGATATAAAAACAACATGAATTTATAGTATTATAGGGATGAAAAGATTACAAATACATAGCTCAGAGTTCCACACCTGTATTTGCTACCTTTTCGTCCTTGTAACAGGCATTTAATAAATACGGTTTTGATAGCTCTTGTCTTTCTTGATGTTTCACTTTTAACCGGCGAGCAGGAGCGCGAAATGTTTAACTCCCCACAACTTCCAATTTGTGCAAAGACGTCCACCCTTGCTTCTGAAACTGGCCAAACTCTTTCCTGTTGCCTTCAAAGTCACAATCTTTTGGGGTAGGGTGACAAAGAGAAAATTCCACTTATTGTTCCCTGTAAAATTGGACGTTTTTAATGAAATAATGCTATATAATCAGATGGGGTGCAAAGCACCCCGCGCGCGTTCTCGCTTCCTCTAATCCGTTCTCCTGCTCGTGGGTTAATTGTTAACAGGATATATAAATAATTTGAACCTTCTCTCTAGAATTAATCACCTATTTAAAGTCGGGGTTTAAAAAGAGGTATAACCCTAACCGTTGAATTTTATAGTGTTTGTGTATTTTAAGGATTAAGTGCAGTAGCGATCATGATGCGCTGGGACCTACAGGTTACCTCTTAAGATTTAGGGCCAACCCCAGGCTACGGTGGTTAGTTAGTCGGTAAGCGTTGATTCCATACTGAGAACCCTCAGTGTTTATAGAATACTTGAGGGTATTGAATGGATCTTTAAAAATAATAATCAGTGGCGTGTGGGTACCCACGCACGCCAGTGATTATTGTCTTTGGGGGGTCAGCTGATTTTTTAAAATATAGTATTTCGTCAGCATTATCTATACACTGCTGGATGAAGGTCTCTCCAAATGCTTTCCACACAAGTCTATCCTGAGCAATTCGCTTCCACGTCACCCCAACCTGTTTTCTTATTTCATCCACCCATCTAGTTTGAGGACGTTTTCTAGGTCTTCGGTGGTCTCTTGGAATCCAGTTCAGAATTTCTGTTGTCCATCGTTGATCAGTTCTTCTTGCAATATGCCCAGCCCATCGCCATTTCAGTCCTTTTACTTTAACAATGATGTCCTCTACTCTAGTTTGCTCTCTCACCCAAGTGTTTCTTTTTCGATCTCTCCTAGTTATTCCAAGCATGCACCTCTCCATGCTCCTTTGCGTTGTCTGTAACTTTCGTATTGCTCCAACTGTTAGACTCCATGTCTCTGATCCATAAGAGAGGAACACCAATACGAAACTAAAAAGAAAAAAGAAATCACATGCGTCAAACGTTCTCCGTTGTACACTCTTTGTAAGAAAACTGTTGCACCCAACATGTCCTACTCCTTGTTTGCTTGTATTTTATGAGAAATGGACCTATATTTTTCTAAAGGCTCCGATCCTCTGCCCCATAGGGTATCAAATGCGAATGGATAGAAAAAACAACAGGGCATACCAGAAGGATCCAAACCCGGGTTTTTAATGCGGTATATATGGGCGTTATATCCACGTGACAATACTGCTTACTACTCCTTGCGGACGCAAGGTAGTTTTAGTGAAAGTTCTTTGCCGACATCCGTTTCCCTCAAAAAAGAAAAAAAAAAAAAAAGAAAAAAGATATACTTCTACGAGTGCAACAGTTTTTGGCAAAGTGTGTTCTTGTAAAGAAATCATTGTATCCACGAGGAGCAATCCGTGCTAGATGCAACAATTGTTTTGGCGCAAAGTATATTCATAATTCTTTTAAGAAAGCAATTTTTCCATATCCCTCTGTATATGTTGTAATAATCTTAATTATATTTGCCTATGTTTCGTTACTTCTAAGTTCTGTATTCGTGCACCTTTAAAGTGGACGACTTCGTATAATTTCGTATATAAACATTATCCCCATTGCTATAGAAATGTATCAGAGAATGTAAACTCACTAATTCCTTCAGGATATGGAGCCACGAACGCCGACGACATAAAAATATTGGGGGCGGGGGGACAATATACCAGTAGAAGGCATTTTGTTTGAAATTGGAGGGGGACATGGAACCCTAATACCAACATTGGGGGGACGGGTCCCCCCTGTTCCCGTTAACGGCTCCCGTGTATGGAACGATGGGTAATTCTGTAGTCAATATTTTAAATCGATAGAATTAAGGAATGTACCATTCGTATTATCCCAGAATGCATAACCTCAGTATGGAGCAAATGCAACTTCTTACGGATTATAATTAAATTCGATTAACCCTAGACGGCACATGTATTTGCAATATTGCAAAATGTACTGTGCATTCGCGCTCAGTTGGCGCGTGATATCGTTAGCAGACGGGTTATTCCATTACAGTTTAGGGAAGGCCGTCTTGGAGGAACTGGTTTTTCCCACATGAAAAACCAGTTTCGGCAAGACGCCCTTCCCTAAACTGCAATGGACTAACCCGTCTGCTAACGGTATCAGGCGTCAGGTCTGCGCGAACGCACAATAACTTCAGTACAGGGCTGGATTTAGGCTACGAGGTGCTCTGGGCACAAGCTTTTTTGGCGCCCCCCCCTCCATTGGCGTAACTAAGGGGTAAACCTCCTAGAAAATTTCTTCTAAGCATTGAGGTATACGGTTTAGCCGCCACCTAGAAAAAAGTTGGTCTCCTAGACATACCAGCAGCAGCTGACCCGCCGTACTAGCAGAAAGAAATAAAATTCTGTCGTTTCGCCCCCTTAAATGCAGCGGAAAATCGCGGAGGATAGGGAAGGGCGACATTTATGATTAGCCTACCTTATGTGCATTATTATAAGATATAATAACGATATTTTTATAAATAAATTTAGTTTATTTCACGACGATTTTTTGAATTTTTTTTATATTGGGGAAGACACAAGGGCGAATGCAGAACAAAATTTCAGGGAGGGCGCAAAGCTTGAAAATTTCACTTGTAAGTTTAGTTTTATTTTCTACTTGAAAATAATCATTTTTAATGTAAACATTATTCTTCGCACTGCTCACTGTAGTCCGGGGTTTGGTTCCCTAGGCCTTAAGAGGTTCGGATTCCTCGGAAAACAGTAGGTCCCGGCGCAGCATGACCACTGTAGTCTTTGAGCCGTAAAACCAAAAAGCAAACAAACAAACATTGTTCTCAGATGGGGGATGCCTCTACCGGTCCACCGCCGGTCGCTTCCCGTTTTTCTCGAAATTTCAGATTTAGGAAAAGCGTGGAGGGCATCCTTTCGAGAGCCGATCGACAGAATTCTACGGTAAATAATTTGCAACTAAAAAATCAGCAGCTTACTCCCCTAGAAATTTGGCGCCCTGGGCAAGTACAAAACGTGCCCATTTATAAATACGGCATTGCTGCAATATCAGGAAAATGCAACTTTTTACGGAACAGATTTAAATTCGATACTTAATCCTAGACGAATAAATGTAAATCTGCAGCGAATAAAGGTTGACGCTTGTATTAATGACGACTACTATAGTAAAAATATCATTATTTCGTGGGAATAGGTGACCAAAAACAATATTTCGATTACTTTGAAATTTTTATTATCATTTCAATGAAATAAACGTATCTTTAGGAGAGGTTTAAAAAAGCTTTCATTTCACATCAAGTTCCCTTCCCACCTATAGCCACTATCTAGAGGACGCTGTTCGAATGTTGATTTTTATGAACGTTTAGGTTTAAAACTAAATTTTTACGAGTGTCTAAGATTAAATAAAAAAAATATTGATTGTATCTTTATGGCGCAAGGACAGCAGTAACAAAATATTCACTTCTACCTGGAGGACGCTTTTCGAACGTCGGTTTTTACAAACGTCTAGGGTTAAAACTACATTTTTATAAGCATCTGAGATTAAGCAACAAAATATTGGTTGTATCTTTAGGGCGCAAGGATAGCGATAACAAAATATTCACTTCTACCTGGAGGACGCTGTTCGAACGTCGGTTTTTACAAACGTGTAGGGTTAAAACTACATTTTTATGAGCATCTGAGGTTAAGCAACAAAATATTGGTTGTATCTTTAGGGCGCAAGGATAGCGGTAACAAAATATTCACCTCTACCTGGCGGACGCTGTTCGAACATCGATTTTTACAAACGTCTAAGGTTAAAACCAGTGGCAGGAAACTCATAAGGGGAGGGTTATAGGCTTAATGGGAGGGGTTACAGAGCTACAACTCATATATTCCTATGTTAAATATACAAAATTTCATTACGATGGGGGTTACAACCTCCAAAACCTCCCCCTAGCTACGCCTCTGGTTAAAACTACAATTTTACGAGCGTCTAAGGTTAAGTAACAAAATATTGGTTGTATCTTTATGGCGCAAGTGCAGCAGTAACAAAATACTGACATGTAGGTTCCAACACAATGATTGAACCGAGAGTCTTACGTGGGGTACATAAAATCTCTCTCTAACGATGCTCTACGGAAAGGTGTTGCTATAGACAGGTTATCGGTATAGACAAGGTTGAACTTAATGTATTGTTTTCCTGCGGAACAGTGTGTTTGTTTGTTTGTTTTGTGGTTTTACGGCTCAAAGACTACAATGGTCATGCTGCGCCGGGACCTACTGTTTTCCGAGGAATCCGAACCTCTTATGGCCTAGGGAACCAAACCCCGGACTACAGTGAGCAGTGC
>QLNU02015360.1:11303590-11344236 GCA_006491805.2 Dysdera silvatica
AATTTATTTAATACGTAAGCATGCACTTTATACATTAAATTAATGAGCTGTTGGACTCATCATAACTTGAAGATGCACTTTTAAAGATTCCACGACTCTAAGAAATAATTTGCAACATTATAGAAGCAATAATATTTGCCTTTATAAAAGATTTTTTTCTTAATTTAGATTAAAAAGACTTTACTTCAAAAATGGCGTATCTGTAATTTTAAAAATCCCAAACAGTTGTTTAGAAATACTTTATGTTTCAAAAGCTAGATCTGGAATATTGGGAGGAGGAGGAGGAATTGTGCAAGGGTTTCATTGGGAAGGGTGGCCGCCGGAGGGGGTCTGGAATATTTAAGGAGCTTTTTTTCTACTACGGACCAATTAGAGAGAGAGACGTAGTTTATCTAGTGTCGCATTACACCCTGATGGTATATAGTTTTTGACTTATTAAATCTTAAGCCTATTCTTTAATCGTTTATCTAAAAATGCATCTATTATCTCAGCGAGGAATGACAAAAAACTGGAATTAGAAGCTCCAGTTAATTAGATTATAAATGTTCTAAAAAAAAAAAGGCTAGAAAACCATTGATCCAAACCGTTTTGTATTTCGATGAGATATGGGGCAAAAACACTTATGTCGAATTGCACCAACCTCTTCTGTACATATGTGTAATTTTAAAAATACAAAAACGGCATTTTATTCTCCTTTGGAACTACAGAACTTCCTAAAAGATTGAACGGCCATCTTGGCTCCCCATTCACAGCAACAAGATGAATTAGATACTACTGTGCAATGACCAGGGGGTCCACTATTGAGTAGTTGGTTGGGAGGGCTTGAAGAGGGGATTCGTTTACCTTTGCAGTGTGTCGACAAAGGTTATCGATGAGAAGGGGGGCTAAGCAATGGTACTCCATAAAAATAGTTGACACGTCGGCTTATGTATCATGATTAGCTTTGTTTTGCACCAGTGGTCCTAATCTCCCCCTGCTGTTTTAGCTTCTCACGGTATCCACTCTGAGTGAATTTCCTGATGCGAAAGTCTGGGATGGACTTCTCACCAAAGACTCGTCTTTGTGACATCCTGAATATCAGGAAGTTCTGGACTTTTCCCATAATCTACCCATTATAGGAATTACAGTTCAATTCTTTGATGCTTTTTTTAAAGTCAACAACACCGCAACCCTTATGGATGAAATGCAGATGGATACATGGTTCTACATAAGCTTCGGATGAACTATTTTGAATCAAAATGTTTCGCAACAATGTATGTTTTTCAAAATCGTTGGGAGAAGAGGGCTCGGACACATATTGTATACATTTATATATTACATGTAAAATTGCAATTTATACTAAATTCTTGGAGAGGAGAGGCTCTGGCCTCGCGGACCCATATGACTTCAGGCTTATGATATTTCGTTCGCTATCTGAAAGCTGAAGTTCACCTGTTATTAATGAAACTGTGTTTCAGTTTTAGAACACTTATCTGCCAGAATCACTCGAGGATTTCTGATTCGCGGAGTCTTCAAAAGATGGTCTTTGTTTTTCTGAGTTTGAGATCGTGGATGAAGCATCACGTTTGTTTCGGGACGAACCATTTGGAGGGCAGCCGAAGACCAGACATTAAAGTCGTTAAAACCCAACATAATGGTCTCGGCTATTAGTTTGGCAGCAAGTGGAAGGTAGGAAGGTCAGGGTTCCGACCCCTTCGCCCTGGAACTTAATGGACCCGAGAAAAACTAAATGTATATACATATAAAAAGAAAAAAGAGCAAAAGCGATTAGCAGAGACAAGAAGAGCGACCATGGAAAAGTCTTTCTAAGAAACTAAGTCGGGTGACGCTGTGGTAGAATACTGTTCCTTACTGGTGGTGACTAACACAATGCACGTTTCTGGAAAGCGAATGTGTGGTTTTTTTGGCAACGGAACCAAATTTTGCGGTCTTTAGTTGCTTGCAGGATGTGATTCAGGATTTAAATCCACCATGAAAATGACAATTTCTTCTATCGCAATGGCATAACGTGATTTAAGAATCAGAAAAGAGCAAACTGCGAATGAATTCGAAAGAGATCATTGATTTCACTGATATCTAATATTTACTTTTGATAGGTACTGAATGCACTTGCATAGATTGGCTTTAAAAAACCCGTCAAAGTAGATGTGTCTCGGGGAGGATCCAGAAAGTGTCTTCAGATACGTAATGTTAAAATATGAGGTTCATACACAGGGCCGTCCTTGAGCAGGGGCGAGCGGGGCCTGGGCCCCGTACGTAACGAGGACCCCAAAACGTAATTCTCAAATTTAAAATTTTTGTAATATTGAAAATTTCCCCAAAAATATTTTTGCTTCAGATCTCGCATTTCGTGCCATCTAGTGGTCATACGTTATTTTTTTTTTTTTACTTATACATGTATGGGGCCCCCCGAAATATGTTTTGGCCAGCATTAACTAAGTGCGGCCCTGCCCATACTATTGAGTCGCAAATAAGCCTGCAATAGTGCTCCTTCATATTTTCTACATTTGCTGATGCAACTTAGGGGCCGTTCAAATATTACGTAAGCATTTGGGGTTAATATTTGACTATTTTCGCTGACACTAGAGTGGAGGAGGGTCTGAACTATGCTTACGTAAAACACAGAAAATAATAGAACTAGCGCATAGTCACCTAAGATGTTAATTCTCTAAAAATAATTCGATTTTTGTGTATACACATATACAAAGCATATACACATCTTTGTATATATCCTACATCTACCATTAGCATTAGTTTTTCTCTTAAATCTGGAGTATACTAAAAAACAAATACGAGCGTTCTGCCTAAAGCATTGAAAGCGTGTCTACTCAAAAAAAAATTAAATAAAATAATAATAATAAATAAGTGCAACAAGCCATTTCGTTTAAACCGAATTTCGATGACCCGATGTTCGGACGATCAGGAATCTACTGTACTTCTTTCTTAGGGTAGTAAAGTTAGTTTTTTTTAAGCAGTCTGCCTTTTTCGTTCTTATTAATTTTTAACATTTCTTTATCAAATTTTTAACATTTTTTCACCAAATTTTTAACATTTCTTTATCAAATTTTTAACAGGTTTCCACCAAATTCTATACATTATCGCTACTAGTAAGATTTTCAGTCTATATAACAATTGCTTTTCTTTCCGTGGTTTCAAGTTAATTTTATTGTCTCCTTTTAAATTTTTTGTATCACGTGCTATGTTCGTTTCGTTCACCTTCTGTTGTTGTTTATGTGTATTTCATCGTGTATTTCTTTAACTTGTGTTTTTTACATTACACTTTATGCACTTGAAACTGTATTGCGAGCATAGGTCGATGATAGCTCCTCACTCCATCACATTTTCCATAGAAAGTCTTTGAAAATTCCATGCATTTTCCTAATCGCGCGGAAATTTGTAGAGAAGTCAAAAACATGTTAAAACAACTTTGGCTATTTTGCACTTCTACTAGTATGTGTTAAATTTTAATAATTTTTTAAGAGCATATGCAGTTAGTTTCACAAGCACTGTTATGTACCGTTTTTATAATATTATTATATTTTAAAAATAGTCTTGCTATATAATGATCTCCCTCAGTCTCATTCTTTTTTCTATTAATCCTAAAATCGCCAACGATTAAAAAACTGATAAAGATATTATGTTTCTTTTAGAGCATTCCGTGAAGCGCATGCCTTGAAATTGTAGATACAAATGATAACCAGTTTTGGCTCGATAGCTTTTGCATTTTCCACTGATCTCCAATCTTGGCACCAAATAACAGCTTCTGAATTTCAATTTCCCCTCTATTATGTAACTGTTATTTTTCCTTCTGGGAAAGGAATTGAATTGGAACGTAATTGAAGAGTAGTGATGGCACCAGATCTCTAGCGTTTGAGAATGGTAGAGATGCGTTTCTGTCGTCCATTCATAAGTTTGGTGTTTCTCGCGTTAGCACTCTTTTCGAGTTCCCAAGAGATGAGTGATGTAAAATGGAGATAAACTCTCGGGACTTATGGAATCTAGTGAGAAAACTTTAGAGGAGATGGAGGGCGGTTCCCACGATGCCATGTTTGGGAAAAAGTGAGTCGCCTCCAGTACTCAGCCATTGTGACCGGGCGGCAAAATTTTGAGAGATGGCGGTGTTGCGTGAGTTGGTGTTTGCCCGGGTTATGGTACACGTCCACCCCCTTCCCTTTGTTTTCTCACGGGGGGGAGGGGCACAGGGTGATGTCTTTTCGTTCTGCATGGCCTGCGAGGGGGTGTACGAAAAAAGACAATCCCGGGCAAAGGCCCCTTCCTCAGCATTGCGCAACATCCCTCTTGAAGCAGCAGCATAATTAATGTCTTGCAAACTGTTCCTGCCATGTTGATTTGAGAGCCTTGAATGACATATTTGAAAGAGAGGATCTCTTCTTCTTTTTCATTTATTTTACAACTATTATTCAATTCCACTGTCATAAACATCAAAAGAACTACGCGTAATAAATTAAGCTTTCCAGTACAGGAATAGCAGCACATTTGTCTTTAACAAGGGGTTCGTTAAAAGGCAAAGAACTAATTATTTTCACTAAAACAATTCGCTCTCTGAGAGAATGCGGATTTGAACGCCAAGATTTTTCAATATATTTACAAATGACCCTTGCACTTTTTACACTGACTTATCTCTTAGAGAGATAGGGGCGGATTTATAAAATTGCCGCCCTTAGGCACAGCCTGTACTGCCGCCCCCTCCCTCCTTTACAAAGAGAGGAATATTTGTTAAAAAAAAACCAACCGCATATCATACTCTTAAAATTTGATATGTGAAGGAGATTTTTCGTACAATTATTCAAACTAATAAAATACAACTCGCAATTATTGGCACTTTTTGAATCCATAATAAATTTAGTATGGATTCCTGGATCCTCTGATATTTTTGCGTGCATTTCGCGTATTTAGGAAAAATATTCGTACCCTTACATGCATGAATTTTATTTTTCGTTATCATGTCAAGTATTTCATCATCCATTCGTTTGCTACTAGTTTATATAAAAAGCGTGTTAAGCCCGGATTTGTAAATGGGCATGCTGAGCAAGTGCTCAGGGCGCAAAAATTTTAGGGGCGTAAAATTTTAAAATGCTACGAACTTTTTTTTTAATCTACCTACCTTATAATTCTGTTAATGCGTAAGGTAAATAGACATCCAGATTCGTATAAGAGAGTCCCGCTTTGGGGGAATGTGTCCCGCTTTGGGGGAACGTGTCCCACTGTCCCCAAAAGACGCGTTTTCGTCACATTTTGAAGGGCAGTCTGGCTAGTTATGCAATTGACTAATACAGAGGTTCTCAAACTGTAGGGCGCGACAGTTGTTCAAGGGGTTAGCGAGAAAATTGTCCTACGTGAAATTCTTATTTTTAATTTGAGCTAAATTAGTAAATTTTCAGAAGATAAATCATTTATGCTAATTTTAGAGAGCAATTTATTTAAGTTAAATATGATATTTTTATTAAATCTATATTTTAAATAAATAAATAAACATAATTATTATCATTATGTATTGGTAGTGTACTGCGTTCCCCTAAGGGCGGAAAATGTTCTATAAATGCAGATGATGGTGACTTCGTGAAATACAAGTAGGACAAACTGTGTTCTTTAATAAAAAAAAATACTGATATGTTTATATGAGCGAAAATATTATTTTGTGCTGAATTATACATTGAATTTATTCAAATAATACTGTTCTAATTTGAACCATATATATTCATTTTTTTATAAATAAAATGTTAAAATGTACGCATAAGTATATGTGTAAAAAGACGTACATTAAGCAAACAAAATATTTTTATTCATATACTACGTCGAAGGGAGGGAGGGGGAGGTGGCGCAACTTCCGCACGTTGGTGTAAAACGAGAGCTCAGGGTAAGAAGTTTGAGAACCACTGGACTAATATATTAGTAGCTAATATTTAAAAAAAAGTTATATTTATTATTTACAAAAATTATATAATTTTTTTATTTGTAAATTAATAAATTATTAGCAATGTATTACCGAGACATTTAATGCAAGGCAAATTATTATTAAAAAAACAAACATTTTCAACGTTGCCGATTTTGGAAAATTTTATTTTTAAGCTCTTTGATGCCGCCCCACGAGAAGTGTCGCCCCTAGGCTTGTGTTCCTAATTAGAAATCGGGCAGTGTAGAGAGATATGCGAATGTAGTTTGTGAGAGAAGTGTTTGTCCAATTCTTTAATATTTCCCACGACCTATATATATATATACATACATACAACTGCTATGAAAGAAATACTTGAAAAAGCATTTATTTGTGTCTATAGAATTACATATAATTTTCAAAATTATAAATTGATTTTGGAAGCCTGAAATTTTACGAATTAAAAATGTCACTATACAATTTTTAATTAAGGGATATCGTTTCGTGTAGCCATAAATATTATTACAAATATACAATAGTTCTTTTAATTATTGTGATGTGGACTGTGTAGAGTATACTATTATATATTTACCAATGTTCTATCTTTTAATTAAACATCCATACTCTTATAATATTTCGAACTTGGCAGTTTTTTTAATTTTAGTGTAATTATAATCTTAACCATGATAATAATCTTCATTGTCTATAAACTGAAATTAATTTGATTGATTGATTTTGAAAGATTAATCAAGAGACAGGGAAAAAACGTAAAAAAAAAAAGACGTCCATAAAAGTGTATATAATTCTACAAAGCATTTGCCGAAATCGCAATAAACAACGCCGTTGATTTGAACGGCGTTATTAGGAGAATTTTGCTGAATTAATTTAATTCGATGTATTAAAGTCCCAAAGGGGAAGTATCTAATCAATCCTTCGTTGAAACTACTTGGTTAATTATTGCTTCATCGTATTTAGAATTAACGTTCTCTTGTCATTCATTCATATGATCTAAAGTGCTGTTAGAAGATCTTGATCAATTTCTTCTGCATTAATAATTAATGAAATATATTCTTCTCACTATTTATGGGACAGAAGCTTCCCCAAACATCTTCTAAAGACCATAAATCTCTTTCCGGTACTGCGGGGCTATCGATATATATATATATAATATCTATAGTCTTTTTACTGTGTATTCCCTGAAATAAACAAGTATGGGTTATGCTGGAAAAGTTAGCCAGACAATTTCTATGGACACTGTGATTAAGCACAGTGCAGTTTAAATAATTTTCTATTTTTCACTTCAAATTTTGAAAACTGAATGCATAATGGATGGCATTCAAAGTTTGAGTTCCTCTTGTTATTATACAAAGGTCTCTATGCATCATTCACTGTATGGGTGTGTTTGGCCAGTAAGGAGTTCTTAACCCTCTGAAAAACTATTTTACGATGATAGTCAGTAACTTTAATGATGTATATCCAAAAAGTTTTTCAGAATATTGTTGCTATACCACAATTTTCAACATAAAATTATAATTTATATATATAAAAGATGTACATACTATACAGATATGCATTTATTAAATAACAACGATTCGAAACTTTTGATGGAATTACTAAATCTTTTTTCTTATTTTTATTGTTTGTTTTATTTTAAGTCCAGGAAATGCAATCATCTGAGACGAGACCGACGAATTAACGGGAACTTTGTCCCACCACAGTTGCAAAACCACGCTTGCTGAAAGTCGAACCCAGCATATGATGAACCCGAAGGCAGCGATCCTAACCACTGAACCACCTAGATCTCATTAATTCATCTTGTTAAAAACAAGGACAGATACAATAAAGGCTGAAATAAATGATGCTTTAATACGAACTGCGTCCACTGCTATTGTCCGTAAAAAACAAACATTCGGCAGTGGCTAAAAGTGGCAATGGTTTTTTTCGCCACTCGCAGAAGTTACTGACTTGGAAGAAAAGTCCAGGTTGCGCTACGTTGCGCTGCTGTAATAGCCTCTTTGCCGCCACTTCTGCTTTCACTGTTGAGTGTTGATGTAAAACAATTGTTATATTTTCCGCTTTACAAAACTTTTCTGAGTCATTTAGAAAGGCAGCGTGAGTAGACTTACCTACCCTAAATCGCCTGGTCGACGGGAAAAAATTGTCGATTATTTTTATTGATGATGTATACAAATATTTCCCGCGTTATTTAAAATTGAACTGAGTTAAATCACTAAAGATTTTAAATTCTACTGGAGTGAGTGAAATGATTAAATTCTAAATGGAATTCAATTAAATCATTAAATTTCAATCACGAAAACTGGAAAGTGTTTTAATCAGGCAGTACTATGACAAAAAGATTTAATAGAAATCCAGATGTACCGTTGGATATTTCAAATAGAGACAGTGAAGTAGCAATAGGACAGTGAAGTAGGAATAGGACAGTGAAGTAGGAATTAAACAGTGAAGTAGTAATAGGACAGTGAAGTAAGAATAGGACAGTGAAGTAAGAATAGGATAGTAGAAGTAGGAATAGGACAGTGAAGTCCAGTGATAGTGAATAGGACAGTGAAGTCCAGTGATAGTGAATAGGACAGTGAAGTCCAGTGATAGTGAATAGGACAGTGAAGTCCAGTGATAGTGAATAAGACAGTGAAGTCCAGTGATAGTGAATAGGACAGTGACGTCCAGTGATAGTGAATAAGACAGTGAAGTCCAATTATCTCGATCATACGCTAAATCGAGTTTTCTTGGGATTTTGTTTAAACTGATGTGTTGTGCTGTGGAAAAAAAAAATTCAGGTAATCGAGATCACAAAACGGATAATGGCTTAAGTCCACATAAACTAATCTCCCTTTTTCGAGGAAAAACTTTGCATTTTCAGATGGTTTACACATTCGGAGAAAGAACAGAAACTGCAATTCAGAATAGTTTGAAACGTACGGTGAACTCTCCTATTAAAGACTCCCGCAGAATAGAGAGAAAAAGTTGTTGAACAGAAAACGACGTAAATTGGAATGTGTAAAATTCTACGACGCATTTACTAAGACCATAAAATATCGTCATTAGACAGAAAGAGTCGTTACCTAAAAAACGTTATTCAGAGAATTTTTTTAATGCATTTAAAATAAAGGTTTTCTGAAAAGAAGTTTAAACGTGTTTATGCGTCGTAGTGAACGCTATTTCACTATGTGATAGGGGGCTTATACCTTGAAAAGTAGTGGGTTTAGGAGAAAATGTCAATATTTTGATTTACATGCTGAAAAATAAAGCAAAATTTCATCTTTCTAAGGATGGTTTTGTTATTGCGATACGATGACGGCATCATATCAAAAAATGTTTTTGAGTGTAGTTAAGTCACAGATTTGGGTGTTTAAATGATTAACTTTAACTTCGTTTTTCTCAAAACCAAATTATGGGAAACTCTGCATAATTTAAAAGATTCCTTGCGATGCAATTTTCAACGAAAATTTTAATTTTTTTTCTGCGCGTATCTATTCAATAATAATGAATAAAAGTTAAAATTTACTGAGGAATGGTATCTTCTACGTTTTTGAAGGCGTGTAATATAATCGAATGGGCAAAAATGCCAATTTTTGAAGAGTAGGTAAGTTTTTATTTTTTTAAGCAAAAACTATTGAAAACAGAGTATAATTTTTCAGTAAATTTTATGAGTATGGCTTCAATGATTATTTAAAAAAAATATAAAACTTTTTGCTCAAAAAATACACCACGTGGAACATTTCAAATATGGCACTTAAAAATGAAGTGGACAACATTTACTAAAAAAGCTATTGAATTATAAAGGTTGAAACTTTTCAAAAATTTTCTTTCATAGCTCTTAATATTGTGTGACATTTTCAGAAAAATTGTTTAAGGGTATCAGAAAATCCATTTTTCAGCTATATGTCCGTTTAACACGAAAAAAAGTCGCATTAGATTAAGAAATAAATATCAAATTATATTTTTATTGTTTAGAAATTTAAATTCAATTGTTAGAAATTATACATTATTTCTTTTTAATTTTCTCCTGTCCCGATAATTCGGCGTAAATAATCGCTTGCCCCATGACATGTCGAATTATCGAGACTCAGCTGAATGTCTCCTATGGAAGACATTAAGAGAGCAGAATGACCATTGATATCCTAGCTTCATAAAAATACAACCAACCAATAATGTAGCTGTACTATAGATCGGCAAAAAGATTATTTCTTAAGCTGCATAGGACTAAGATCAAAGTGTTTATCTATTTATAGCAGAGTAGCACGGAAACTCGAATAGTAAAAGTTTAAATTTAACATGTTTTTACCAGCATATCATCGGCATTATCCATTATTGTTGGTGTTCTTTTTTAAATTTTCATCATTCAAAGCCTTTTCATCGAGTTTCTATTTCGCTTCCCAGTTTTCCCCTTTTGTCTATTTATTCTGCTTTACTTGTGATTCGATTGCTTTCCAGTTCTTAACAATTAAACAAGATTTTCGATCGATGGACATTATCGATTTGTTGTTTGCAACACGTTGCTTATATTGATAGTTGAATGTTGGATGCTAATAACTATTTTTTGTTTTCATTTCCATTTATTTGATTTTTTTTATTTTTTTTTGGTAGATGCTAACTTACGTCTTACTCGGCAGCCACGGGTTTACAGTTGTCTGACGTATTTGCTCTCCACGTACGATAATCCGCAATACCATGCGGATGCGATCCGAATTCAACCTTTGGATCATAAATGACTGGATTTAAATGAAGTTTATGAAAGTAAAATAGACGTATAGGTTTTAACCACAGCTGAAATTCTAGTTTTTCCCAGAATACGCTCTTCTAAATATTGGAATCTTATATTTTTTAAAACTGGTCAATCGTTCATCCGTGTTTTCTAATGACGTTTTGGAGCGAAACGTTAAGGGTTAACAGAATTCAGATCCGACGACATATTTCGCAAAGTGCATTCGCATTGTGAGACTCATGACTTAATATAATATCGAAATGAGAACCAGCTTTTCTCTTTCTCAAAAATCAAATTCCAAATTAAAAAGAGTAGGTGATGAGCATTTAATGCCCTAAGCTACTTGAGCAAACAAAATGATTTAAATCAGTCAGACCTCAGATCATTAAATGAAGATCATGTCATCCGACGTCAGAGAAAATAATGTGTCTTGATATCACAGGGGGGGTGGGTTCTGAGACCCCTTTCCTACCCTATTGATCTAAATATTACCGTTCTAAACCTTATTACGGTCAGTCTGACATATTTGCCCTGCAAGTTTGATTATTTCACATCTACAAATATAAATTAAGTTCAGGGTCGGCCTAAGGATTGATGAAACCCATGGCAGTGTGTGCTTCTGAGGTCCCGATGCTTGTTCATAGAACTTTTTAATTAAAGGAAGAGCGAAAAAGAAAATTAAAACACGCAAAATAAGGAACATATTTAAATAATAATCGCACTGCAGTCGATCAATAACTGGTGTATATGCATTGAAATATATCGATGTTTTGCTTGATCACAGTTATTTGTATTTGAAAGCACACTTGGGTGTCATCGATTTAATAATAGATTTATATTTATACCCTAACATCAATGATTGAATTTGTAATGATCTTTGGTAGTAAATGTTTCATCAATGTCTAGTATAGTGTATAGGCCTATAGCCAAGACGAGGCCATCAGGGGTGTGACTCCAGTTGCTTTATTGAGCTCTTTATATATATATGTAGAACAATAATAGCACAATGCTAAAATAGAGAAAATTATTGCAAATTTATAATGTATAAAACTGTATTTAATATATATTTGTATAAACGTATAAACCGTTTTTATATAACTCTTCTTTCCCCATCCAATCCCTCTCCATAAAATTTAAAATACAAACCTTGATATATGCTAATATTGCAGTATTTGTAGTTGCAATAAACTAAAAAAAAGACATTAGAGGAGTGTCAAATTTATTTGGGTTCATAGTGACATAATGTTTGAATCCTGTATTGTTTCTGATGATTATTTTATATTCGCGAGTCCCCGAGTATCCTGTACGTTATATGCCCTTTTCTGTGCCCCAGTTGCCCCTTCATCTTGGCTACAGGCCTGATACAGTATATAACATACAGTGTTTTGGTTTCGTTTATGTCTTTAGCCTTGAATAAAGCCCCTCTTTTCCCTTATTATGCAATGATTTATTTGCATCTAAGTGTTATTTTTCGGGCGTTTTTCATGGAAGATACCACGGATAGACTATGGTCATATCTACGACAACAGAAGGAATTTTGAACGTCGTTAGTCTCAGATTTTTTAGATTGAGGTTTTACAATAGTTTAAATTGCACATTCCTATTCATTGCGAATTAATGAGACAATAAGAAAATTTGAAATGCTAAAGGTTACTTATATATTGGAACGAAACGAATCACTAAACCATAGAGCGAAGACGATATTGTAACAGAAATTTGAAAGAATTCTACATAAATCGATATGATGGAAGCAATGTAAATTAAGTTAAGATGCTGAAACAATTGAAAAAGAGCATCCCTCATCTGCCGAAAGAAGTAACATGACATTCGTTGACATTTTGAGATGCGTGGGGCTAATATGATTTACTTAACTCAGTGGAAAAATAAAGCTCCTCCAATAATTTTGAAAACTCCATGCTGATGGATACAAATGTGCAAAAAGATCCAAGGCGAATAGTCGATATTGACAAATTTTGTTTGTTTTTTTTGGTCATAAGTAATGCAACAAAAGTATGCAGATCTACAAATTTTTTCATTAATAATTCATAGGCATATGTAACTTTTCTTGTTGCATAGTATTATTCTCTTTAGTACTATTTCGTGTTTGCCATGTGTGAAGCGAATACTAGTATACTAGGCTATTTAAATATACATCTAGCTTTGTACTTTTTCCCCCATATGACCGAATACTAATTCGAACAATATTTACTAGAATCGTCAATATTCTTTCAAGCGGAGCCGACTGTATTAATAAAATAACAGTGTTGTTCAAAGATCGCCTGTTTGAACCAAGGATCAATTCTTAAGCACCAGTGAAAATATGCAACATTTTAATTCTGAAAGTTATTTCTCCGTCATATATGACCTCGCCTAGAATGGAGAACACGAAAGCTGGTACATATATAATTTTATAGAGCTATCATAGAGTATAGTGCATCGTGAAGCATTTAGGTGAAGGGGATATATATATATATAACGATCTTACTGAGTGAGTTTACCAGATAGTGTTCCCGCAAGAAAGGGTTTTTGTGCTATAATATATTATGCAGATAAAGCCATTCCATTCTTTACAGCTAGAATATTGCCATCCGGAAGAAGAAATAAATTTATTCAATCCCTATACGGTTACCGGTGACACGTCTGTTTTTATAGGATTCTAATGTTAAAATTAATATTTTTGAAATTGACATGATTAGAGCAAAAATGGAGGAGAGAAGGGAGTAATAGCTTGTTAAGAATCTCTCCTCCAATTGGGTGTCTATTTCATAAATAATGTTTACATTTGGGTTATCATTATTTCACATTATTTTATACATTTAATGAATAAGAGGAGAGAAATTTTATTTTATTTTTACTATAAAGCGATTTTTTGATGTAGATTTCTGACCTATATTTGAGTTGATTTATTTTCTTAAGTTTCCAAGATAAGGATGTAACCCGAAAATACTAATAATAAATTTCCTCAAATGAAATGAACATGGGAAGTGACTAATTTTAATGCAGCAATATTCTAGGGTTAAACAGAAGAGCAGGACAACTGTGCTATAATTACCTATTCTATTTTGGATAAAACAAATACACAAAACAACTTGAAAAAAGCTCCTTATTAACCAACGAAATGAAACGCGCTTTATTTGTTTCATTTTTTAAAGCTCTGCTTACGTGAAAGGATGCATTGTTTATATGAAGTTGACGCTTTAATGATTATTCGTAAGACATTTCACAGAGACATTGTTGATTGATGGCATAATTTTATAATTAGTATCTATCAACTTCAGATCTCATTTGATAACGATTTTTAGCATCTTTATTAAATTGCGAATGACGATAGTTTAACATCCATACCATTTTTTAAAATTATAATGATTCAACGGCGGTTGCTCTGCCGCACGTGACATTAAACTTTATCTCGTTTTCTATCAAAAAAATGTATAATGAAATAAAATCAAACTCCACGAAAAGATCAATAATAAGGGAAAAGGACGGATAAATATGACAGTCCTTGCACTAAAATTGTAATATTAATTATAAAAATTCTTTAAAATGTTCTTGATCCAAGTATCCAGTTCAGTCATATATTGCATTTCGTGACATTCTGATACTTCAATAACTGATCCAAAGAGATGTTTGAGCTTTTGAAAAAGTATATATAGAAAAATATATAGACAGATAAATATAAATAATGAATTAAAAGTTGGTCAAGTGGTAAAAATTACATTAAGGATATTGCTCGAAACATACGTTGAAATGTATTGTTTAACTTTAAAATGCGTATTTTTAGTTAGTGAATTCTTAATAATAGAGTAAAACCGTTCATTAGCAGACACACAGAACAGAATAATTTGCCCGCAAAAGAGGGCACTGCTGTGGAGGAATTTTTATCTGACCGCGTCTGAGAAGTGTCCGTTAAAGGGGTTTACTATATTTTCTTTACGTTTAGCCATTTCATCAAAATTAGCGTTTAAATTCCGTTAACTTTAAATTGAATTTATCTAGAATCAGTCAAAATACACACGTTGCTTTATGATTGACATCAATGAATTTAAATGTCATTTAAAGTTATTTTTTGAAGAAGTCCCATTCCTTCAACGTTATCACAAGTGTTATATTTCATTGGAAACACTGTCAGACCAAAATGCACTAAAAACTCTTAGAAAATTCCAATTGCGAAGCATATTTTGCTGTTATTTGAAAAGCAAATAACTTTATTTGCTATCGTATAAAGTTTGGTACTTTTTAGCCACTGTATTTATCGCTGGCGGAAGTAAAGCGGAAAGAGGCTAGGGTGGCTTACAGTTAGCCACCTCTAAAAAGAATTTAGCCCACCCTGGAAGAACGAGAAATAAAAATGAATGTTGTGAACTGCGCGGTAATGGGAAAGAATCTCGCGTCCAAAGTATCATGGAAAGAATTGTCGCATGGACAAAATGTCGCATGGACAAAATGTCGCATGGACAAAATATCGTGTGGACAAATTATTAAACGGAAAAAATAAGTGATAATTTTTTCCATTTTATTTAAAGTTTCCATTAAGAATAATTCTTAATTTGTGATGGTTGTCATTACACAATATTATTTAAATTAAAGAATATTACATTCGAATTATCCAAAGAAAAAAAAAGGAAAACATTTTAAACTTGCAACTGTAAATTGAGGGTAATACCACAAAGGTAATCTTACACTGATCAATTAGCATACTCTTCAATAATAGCAAAGGCGGATCTAGAGAGGGATTTGGGGCGGATGTAAAATACAACAGGACCCAATTATAACGAGCCCGCATTTAACGAGTTTGGAGATATAGAGATAAAAATATGGATTTTGCTTGGTATAATGATTAAGCGCAATACAATTTAACTGCTTTTAGCGAACAAGTTTTTGGACCCCGGATTTAACGAGCAATTAAAAATAGAATTTTTTTGTAAAAATTTCGTCGTTATATGTGGTTGGTCGTTATAATCGGCGCTCGTTATAACCGATTTCCACTGCACTTTTATGGATTTGGGAGGGGAAATTCCACTAATTTCCCCCCCCGTGGATCCGCCACAGAAAATAGTTAAAACAAATAACTCACCTTAAGATTGGCATCGTTATTTTAGTCCTTTAATGAGAGCCCATCATCCATCCTTCTGGAACTTTTCAGAGATTTAAAGAAACAAAAATCATTGAATGAAAATTAAATGGAACAACCAGTCGCTGGGAAAGGACTTAGACTAAAAAAAGTATCAAGGTACTGCTAACAGAATAATGATTCTTGTTGAAGGCTGTGCAAATAGATCAGTATAAGCTTATCTTTTTTCTCACAATTTGCAGTTGCAAGTTGATATTTTCTTTTTTTTTCTTTGTGTAACTCAGCAGTACGCTTTTAATTTAAATAATATCATGTAATGACAACTATTGTAAATTAAAAATTATTGTCAAATAAAACCTTAAGAAATGAAAAAATGTTAATTATTTTGTCCTTTCGATATTTCGTCCTCGAGATTTTGACCCAAACCTAAAGGCGCATTAGCATTGTGGGATTATAGTTGCCCTAAACATCGATAAACCTAGATAATTGATATTCTATTGCATGCTTCTTGGTTTAGATATTAAGGCATTGTTCCTCAAAGCGCAGTTCTCGGACCGCACTGGTGGTCCGTGACGGCGTATCAATTGGTCCGCAGAACTTCCAGGAAATTTCAGAAAAGACAATCATGGAATAATGTGTATTTACCATCGCAACTTGAAAATGGTCAGTCAATTTGTGTAATTCATTTGAAAATGATTATAGTGTCAATCTGAATGTGGACAGTAAAGATTCTGAAAGTGACGCTCTACTGAATGTTTCAGTAATTTAAGAAATTCGTATAATAACGTAAAAATCTCATATCGGATGCCTTCACCGCTATAATATTACACGAAACAATATCATTCTGTTTTCAACTAATAGTAGTCATTAAGACCCCATATTGTTAGCGAAAGCTATAAAGACGGGGAGGGGGCGGGTGGACCCTCATGATCTGTTAAACCAATATTAAACTATCCATGGAAAAAAGTGGCAATGTTTAGGTATTGTAATAAAAATTTCTACATTAATTGATTTTAAAATGATATGATTATTATTTAAAAAAGAAAAGACACACTGCAATAAAATGTTGTAGCACGGTTTTGAAAACTGTAAAGGAATTAAAAAAAAAAAAACACCTACGACCAAATTTTAAAAGTAGATATGTCATTAGACATTAGATGGTTGCATAATAAAAGGTTCATTATTAAAAAAAAACAGTTATTTTCGTTTATTTCTTAAAGACCATACATAGCTTGCTCTGGTTTAAACCGAGCGGACGAAAGGGATCGGTGGAAGTGGCGGCCAATTAAAGAGGAACCGTTTAGAGAGGTTCAACTGTACAGGACGGCAATTTATTTGGAAGTGAGAATTTCTATATACAAGTCAAAATTTCATTTGTAAAGTTAATTCTTATTTCATATAAAACAAAAATTGGACACTTCTATATTTGATGGTTCACGAGATCGAAGTTCAAAAAAATTTATGCAATTAATTGCAAGCCTTAATTTTGTACATCCACGAACAAATTTAAATATATAGATATGTGTTAACATTTAAAATTACACACGAGGCCTCCGAAGTCTTAAGCCGCCATTTAACCCACCTTACTCTAAAGTTGCTTCTGCCATTGTCATGTCCAATCGTATCTACTTCCATTTATGAAAATTGAATACAATTCCAATCAATTTCAATAATTGATAATTTACTGTGGAGGAATTTCAAACTGAGTGCTTTGGGACGTCGTGGGATTGGATCAAGCAGGGCCGGTTCAGCCGGGTGTACAGTGCGTGCGTGCACTAGGGCGGCAGCATTTGATTATGTACTTCTTTCTATAGTAAAAAAGTTTAGTTCAGAATTCAGATGAAGATTTTCTGCACAGATTAATTTTCGCCTTTGCTTATTCAATAGAACGGTCATAAAAGTACAGTGGTTGACCCATCCCATAGGTTGGTTTAGGAATCTAGAATATTATATTCACTTACGAACAAAAAAGGATTGGGCAGCGAACTATCTCTGGCACATTGCCGGCCAACAACCCAAAAAGGGACCAAGGGCGCGATGACATCGACTAACAATTTTTATGACACAGCGGCGGCATTTCGCATTTCGTTCGAGGGTGCGAAATTCCTATGAGCCGAAAGCCACAATGGGGGATGACTACAATATTTGTGTCGAACTGGACAATAATAGAATAAAATGTGCTAAAATTAAATTCCATGTCGGCTATCTGTTGCCAATAAGTAAAATAATTTAAACCTCAATAAAAAAATAGTTTTTGCTGCAGAATTTGGGGCGCGATCGCGTCCTTTCCCGTTCCTGACATGACGTGTTATATAAAAATTCTTAGAACACGTGTTTTGAACATTTTTGTATATATGGCAGCCGTCGAGATTTTATGAGAGGTGAAAGGGGTCATCGGTCAAGAAAGGTTGAAAACCCCTCCTGTGTCAGTAACGAAAGGCCATTTCATTTTTAATGGGCATTAAATTTTCAGCTTTGAAACGGCTCGTTCCCTTATATATGCTCTGTTGTCATTTGTATGGGGAGTGGCTTCAGGACAAAATCCTTTCCTTTTTTAATAAAATAAGATCGGAATCATGAGATCGAACTCAGGACATTTTACGCAAAGCCACTTTCATTGATAATGACCATCAAACTGCCAGCTTTGAAACGACTCGTTCCCTTATTTTAGTGTTTGTCACTTAATATACTTCTGATTTCATTTATATGGGGAGTGGCTTCATTTGGGAGAGCAAACTTTTTTTTTTTTTTAAAGGCAAGGATCGAAATCACGCGATCGAACTCGAGACCTTTTACGCAAAGTCATTTTCATTGATAATGACCATCAAACTTCCAGCTACAAGCGCCTCGTTATTTTAGTTTTTCCCAGATAATGCACATTCATTCTGATTTCTTTTATTTGCGGAGTGGCTTCATTTGGCAGGACGAAGCTAGTTAAAAAATGAAAAAAAAAAGAGAGAAGACGTGAGCAATACTGGAATCGAACCCGGTTCCATATATATAATAGGGTTTTTCAAACAGTGTAGTGTGCGTTTCAGTCAAGAGCATCGCGACCTTTTACATGTCGTCTTGTATGAAAGCATTCGTAACATGTCCTTCGAACATTTTTATATATTTCAAAGCCGTCCGCAATTTATGAAATATGGAGGGAGCCGTTAGTCAAAAAATAAATAAATAAATAAATAAATAAATAAATGAAAAAACAAGAAAGAAGAGATTGGAAACCCCCGCTCAACTGTATTTATTATTTGAAATGCTGCTGGTTATTTAATTTTTACTAAAAATCGTATTAACGTACTGTATTAGGAGGAGTGGGGGAATAATCATAGATCTAGGAAAAAACGACCTGGGTGCTTTAATAGTATTATTATTCTCTACTATTAATTCCAATGAAACTTGTTATCGTACTTTCATCAGTTCCTTTATTACTGTAGTGCAATAGAGTCTAGCAAAACTGTAGTGCAATAGACTCTAGTAAAACTGTAATGTAATAAAAAATAAAGCGGAAGCCATGAAGCTTTGCCACGGTACTCTGACTTCGAGTCATGACAAACTGTGGTGCAATCGGCTATTCGGAAAGATATGGAGCCTTTTAAAAGATGCAGATGTAAAAGACTTCGGAAATGCAAATGACTTGTTTCTTTCCCTTTCAGAAGATAAAACGACATTCTTCGCAGAGCCATAAAAAAGTCGCTTTGGCTATCAAGTACCCGCTTTGTGTTCGCAGCAATATTTACAAGCTTCAAATCGAAAATTTAGGGATGAAATCGTCCCCCTCTTAGGCACATATTTTTCATTTCTTCTCACAAGCTTCTCACTACGTAAAAATGTCCTTTCTTATACGAAGAATTTAACTCGTACTTAAGTTCTCTCGATTTTTTATGGACCCGTCTATTCTTTTAAATTAAATCATTGTCAAAATCAAAATTATTATTTTAATTTGAAGCATAAGACTTAGAGATTTATTCATTTAAAGCAGTAGTGCCCAACCATTTTCAAGCCGCGACCCAATTTTATAGTAACCAAGTAATCCGCGACCCCCTTTTATAGTAACCAAAAGACCGGGGACCCTCTTTTTATAGTAACCAAAAGACCTGGGATCCCCTTTTTATAGTAACCAAAAGACCTGGGACCCCCCCTTTTTATAGCAACCAAAAGACCTGGGACCCCTCTGTCCGCTACCACCACGTTTACATAATAAAAGCATTTTTAACAGAGTAAGGAAAACACATTAAATATAAAAATATATTAATTATATATATAATTATATTATAGATATAAAGTTAACAACCGTTAGTAGAATATTGCAATGTAGCCATGTTGAAATATAAAAGCGTTGGAAACATTTGGTATAAAATTCCTTACAAAAATAATTGCAACTAAAAATAGTTGCGGCGACCCAGGAACCAGTTTGCGACCCCCAGGTTGGGAACAACTGATTTAAAGCATTGATAATAGGGTAACAAATGGTTTAGATGTACATAAGAAAAACAGTTGCATGCAGAACTTTAATCTACTTTTCCGGGTTATCATAACAGTGTATATTATTTTTTTTTATGATAAAAATTTTTATCCCCTCATGCAATTTTATATAAAAAATTTGAATTTTCCATAGCGGTAGAGGTTTAAATAGTTTCAGTGGGATACGAAAGTCTTTAAAATGTTAAAATCATTTTATTTCATAAACCAATTCCGCCTACTATGTAAAACGTCTTAGAACTTTGAATCAGAACAATGGTTTAGTGGTTTAAAAATGTATTAATTAATTTAATAAATTAATAAATTTTTAAACCACTACAACGTTGTTCTGATTCATAGTTTATGATTGGTGATGTAGTTTTTGGATTATAGTCGGAGAACTTTTCAGTCAGAAGACGCTTTCCAATTCTCGGTATTTTGAAAAATTCAACTCATATCTTACGTTTTACTTGACCTAAAAAGCTGGTTTTGGTATTATCAGAAAGTATTGAAATAGGTTTTTTAATATTGTGAAAGATCATAGATGTGTCATTAAAATGAGTGAAAAAGTTGTAATTCCTAATTTTACCTGTATTCCTAAATTTGGAATATATTGTCTATAGTATAAATATTTAAAATATCTGCTTTTGTAATTTTAGTGTACTATGATAAAGATGGTATTGCGTAGTAAATATATAGGGCATTCGAAATGTTTTAAAATGAGACCATAATGAAAATTTTACGTTTTATAGAAGTGAGATACGAAGGGTGTTCCCTCTTTTCTGGGACGTAATGTGTATGCCTGTTGCCAGAAAAAGAAAAATATATCACACCCACAGAAACGGAGCTCATTTATTGTTTTTGGAACAGTTTTTTGCATATTGAGGGTGTGTATAAACACACGCACAAAGAAGCCGAAGCGGTTAAGTATGGAAGAAATACTTTCCAACTTTTGCACTAAATGACTTGTTAATATAAGCATCCCAAATAAATGAAATATTTCTACTAATTTTAGTACAAAAAGGAAGATAGCAAGGAAGACATAAAAAGACTACCGGCTCATAAACCACCTGCTAACTAGCTATAAAATTTTCACAAAATGTGCTGATGCATCTTTTGAAGAACGAGTTTGATGTGGCTTAATCAAAAGAACAAATGGGATTTTTAAATAGATACAGTACAGTAGACGATATTCAAACGCAAGCGAACTGGTTAAACGAATGCATGAATGAATTAATGAATGAATGTGAATTTCCGTTATGTGTTCATATATTATATTTATTGATTATGAGAATGTCTTCGTCGCTATTCAAGCATCTGACTCTAAAATGGCAAGTGCCGAAAATGTTAATAAGATCAAACTCATTGCATTAAAATATTAATAGCAAATTCCGGCCGCATATGGACATCAACGACATTAAAATTAGCAAAGCAGGAACAGCAGGTGATACCATATTCGACTAGGACTTCAAGACATAATACCCTGCAAGCTTGAAGTGAAAAAAGTCAGTACACAAAATGAATCTCCGAAGGAGAAAATTATCACATTCAACAACTTCGTGTTTAACGTTTTACCTTTCGTATAATTTCACTAATTTCTACACATTCCGGCCATTCTTTTAATCTGTATTATGTTCTTAGCTATGACTTTTGTGGGAGGTGATGGGGCCAAATTAGAAAGTGATGCTCCCATTTTTCAACTTCCAGTCTATTGTATCTTTCATGCTCTTCGGGACTATCTACATAATCTTATCAGCAATAGGGAGGGTCTCTGGGATCACATTGCCTCCCTCATCAATTTGAAATGCACACATCATTAGCAGCACGCAGTCATAGTGTCACGGCCACTAGGGACGGATCAACTAAAGTCGACCGAATGGGTATTGGATACGTTCTTTGAGTACCCTATCGACTGGCTGTACGAATTACGCCAAGCAATTCGTCTTGACGTGACAGACTGGCGCCACCAATTTTCTCAATAAAGTCTGAGGGATTAAAATAGTTTTTTTAAACATTTTTAATTATACTTAATTGAGAAATATTCAAATTAACGATGTTACAGCAAACGCAAGCAGAGTGTTTAAACCTACTTGGGCAAAAGCTGTGCCTTTGAACAAGCAATGTTGGAAGCAAAGACCGTGTTAGTCATGCAATGGCCTATATTCGAAATTATAAATATGTTTCGCATCAGTTGAGAAATCTCCGAAACTTATTGGCAAACTAAGTTGTGACGGAAATCCCGAAGACCGCTGCTTCGAATCTAGTCCGAGACACGGTTTTTTTCTTTTTTCAGACTTTGAGTTTTTCTCTAATGCTACTTTAAACCGAAAATCGTCAGTACGCGTAAACTAAATTTTGTGATCCTTCAATCAATGATCTTTGCCTCTATATAATTAGGGAGAGTTTCCCCTCCTGAAAAATATAAGTACAAAAAGATGACCATGCATGTTTGGCCTCAATAATCCAGTGTTCGGAGCATTGACAGGGAAATTCTAAGGCCGCTGGATTTAGTCCCGGTCGGAGAAAGGTCATTTTCTTTTCTCCTCAAACTCTTATTAATAAAAAATTGATTTCAGCTTGAATAAAAAAATTTTTTTTTAGATATGACAGAAAAAAATTCCTATAAATGTGTGTGTGTGTGGATATATTTAATATAATAGCATAATATGTAGCATTATATTATTCTAGCTCTATGATAGCAAGAATTCTTTCGTGACTCATAAAACATGATGTAGTATACAAAAGATATATATATTTTTAAGTCATCCACAGAGAAGAGAAAAAAGAAAATTTTATCTATTTCAGAATTACTCATTAATCACGCCGCTTCTAATCACGGGCTCACAAGTGTAGCCTGCAATTATAAAATTTAGAAAGAAAAATTTGCAATACTCTTCCCTTCTTTTAATATAACGACAAACTCATCATAAATTTCAAATCAGGAACTTTGTATCATTTTTCAAACGTTAAAATTGCTCCTTTGTTTATCATAACGGATCACTTTTCACTATGTTTTTAGTTAAAAATTTTCCAGTAACCCGATTTTCTCCGGAGCGAAATCATGGCGAGAACAGAGGTCCGAAAACAAGAAAAAAAAGGGAAGAAAGGATGATAAAAAAAAAAGGGCTAAGCTCAGGCAGGGAGAGAAAATGAGTGAGCGCCTAGGATGACGGGAGATCAGACTGAGAGACAGGACAGGCCGCAGCATTCAGTTCTGCATCCAATTAGCCAGTGATTTGTTACCTGATAGAAAGAGAGTCATGCCGCAGGTTTGGAAAAGAGGCCGAGTTAACGAGACGGCTAACACGGCGGGATATCGCATTTCGAACCCCTCTGAATGGCACGCGCCAAGCGCTATCCGACACCGACTGTCGGGTCCTGCTCTCACCCTCCTCTCCCAATTTCTGATCTTCCTTATCTTTGCCCGCTCTGGGAAATTCGACTCTCCTCCTCGCTTGGCGCCTCGTTAAAGTTGGCGGTCCTTTTTTCAAGGTGCGAACTCGAATCGCCAGCTTCGGCTCTAAACATACAACGTCACAGTATATTTGCAGTGACCCCTGATGGACGACGAGACCTTTCAAAGTTAGCGTAGTAATCTACGAGTGAAATTGACTTCTGGATATACGACCATTTCCTGATCTATTAGAGTTGCTCTCGTTTTTATTCTTTTATTGCTTACATCATTGGGGATATTGGTCTTTATTGTTGTTAAAATACGTCGCAGCAGACACTCTTTTTTTTTTCTTTTTTGCATCCGAAATCTCTTTCATAAATATTTTGTTTTATTTATTCTCCTTTCCTCACCATCCTGCTCATTTATGAACTTTACTGATCAATTTCTTTAAATTTGCAATGACCAATTATTCAGAAAATTTGAACGGAGTTTGTACTTTTCCTCCGGTGTAATTGATGAACTTCGGTGGTAAATGATCCTTTTGTCGTTATCATTGCCTTATGTTGTCGCTTTCTCTGATAAATGTATTTGCTCTGAGCCAAGGGGTAATTCAGGAACGGTTCAGGACACCAAAATTACTTGAAATCTTCAATAATCTTACAAATTCAAAAATCAATAATTAAACATCTATTAACAATATTTTTATTCATTTTTTATCCATTGTTACTCTATCTAATGCTAATTTCATCTACATATGTCTCAGGAAAACTATTTAAAGGAGAACAACAATATTCGCAAGTAGAAAGGGGGAAGGGAAAAACGTGTACATTTTAACAAAGAAGCAAATTTCAAATGCAATTACAATTTTCAAAAAAAAACAAAACAACTTTCCTTCCTTGCGCTCGCTGGCCAAGACACACGTGCATTAATTGATTAATTATTTAGAAACAAATTTATGCTCAGACAGTAATACCTCGATAAACAAAGACCACTCACGTACGGATGCCGCTCGTTTATGGTAAAAAAATTACACCGCTTTCATGTCTGTAATTAAGAAGTTTCAACGCATGAGTGTTTAAAGTGTGTGAGTAAAGAGAGATTGTATTCTTTAAATAATAAAAATGCATGCATGTTAAGTTACATTTAAAACGGTAGAAATAAGATACATTATTAGTGGTAAGATATTAGTTTCCAACTCTTGGTTCTGGTCTACAGGATCAGATCTATGGAAAGGTTTTGCATATTTTAAAATATTTTCATCTTGTTTCATTCTATGAATAAAATTGAGGATATAATTACTCATTCATATTACTGTCCTATATTATTATTATTTTGTATGTGTTCTCACAGTGCACACTTGAAGGGGGAAGTGCTATGTATTCAAGGCTTTCTTCGGGTGTTGTGTCTAGGAACTTCCCGGGTGTTCGGCATGTGTTTAAAATTGTGTTCTTTTGTAGCTCAATGCAGGTATTGAGGTCAATTTCAAGTGTTTCCAAGCTTCTGTGCAGTGTGGTTTGTATTAGACCTGCCACTGACAAAATGGCAGGTACACTATCAGCTTGACCAAAGAAATAGCATGTACACTATCAACTCTTTCCATATGTCACCTGTCTTTAATTTCAAGTTTTAGGTCATGATAGTTGGTGATTTTTGTTGTGTATGTGGTTTATATGTTGTTTGTGTTTGGGATTTCTATATCTATAATACTTGCGGTTTTATTAATTTTATTAATTAAATTTATATCTGGTCGGTTATGTGATGGTGTCTTGTCAGTTATTATTGCCCTATCCCAGTGCACCTTATGTATTTCATTTTTTAAAATACTTTCTGCATATACTTCTAGTAGGATGGTTGAGTTTTTATTAAACCATTTCTGATGGCTAATTTTTGATGAATTATTTTTGCTGGCTTATTCTGTCTATGTTTGTAGTCTATTTGTGCTAATATTTTACAGCCTGCTTTTGTTGAATTGTTTCTATGGTTAGAAGTGCCGTTGGCAGTAACTACCGCTTATTATTATTATTATTATTATTATTATTATTGTACAATTCTACTTATATATTCCATTAGATTTAAACTAATAGAAGGTTTTGAAGCATATACGTAAGTATTATGGTATGAAGTTCACAGAAACATTCAAAGACTATTTATTTTTCAAATATTTTATTTTATATTTATTAATATTTAATGTTTTTCATAGATTTAGTAACTTTACTCAAAAAAGTAGTGATCACAATTTTGCTGTTGGTACGTATAATTGTATAATTATTTAATTAAAAAATCGATGGATTACTGAAGTTACGTTTTATTAGAAACAATACTGCTACTTGCAATAACTATGAAGTAAAACTAAAATTATGTTTCAAGTAAAAGACATCATTTTCATATATGATCTAATTCAGAAATAATATGTAAATTCAACTTTATGGAAATGTCAAAAATTTAATTTTCAAACGAGAAAACTTAATAATAAAAGGGAAGCACATGCATTTATACCAATTTCATAAAAAAAAACTTTTGCAATATAGCACATTTACTTATGTCAATTCAATAAGAGTTTTAGTATAATTTTAATAATTATAAATAATTTTAATATATTTTTAATAATACACGATATAAAGGGAAAGATTAGAAGTATTAAAATATGTTAAATGAGTAACATTTAAGAAAATTAGTATTAGGGAATCCACACGCGCACATGTGACTCACCCTCTATCCTTGACAATTTCATATTTTGTTGTTATATATAAAATATAATGTTATTGAAATATGCTTTTATGAATTAATTAAAATTACTAGTGATACTGGCAATATAAAATATGTGGTCAATAAAAAGATCTTTGTGATTTAATACAATGCTATTTAAACAAAGTTAATGAGTTATCCAAAAAGTACGTTTTCAGGAACCAATTTTATGTACATGTAAAATTAGAATCATACTGAAACATATATCGTGTAATTTTATGTGCAATTATTTATTATGTAGATAAAATAAGCATATATAATTTACTGTATAATGTTGAAATATTCGGGCAATTAATCATGCATGAAAGAGAAAATTATCACGAAATTGAAATATAAATTGGTTTGGAAAAGTATATAAAATAACGATTCGTTTATTTAGCTTAGGTTTATGCCACCATGCGAGCTACTTGATAGCTTGTTTCTAAATATTTCAACTATTTTAAATTATTATCGCTTTTCATCATCTCATAAAATTAAATCCTTTTACAAGTTTATTACTTCTGCAAGTTTCGTTGCTTATTATTTATTTATTCATTTGTCGTTTCAAGTAATCAGATATTTTTATTCAAATATTTGGTTTGCCGCCTTCACTATCCTCTGCCATGCATTCAGAATTATTAATGACACCACATTAGCATTATATCTATGTCTTTGTATATATATCTCGTCATTCATTTATTTTCAGCTGGTGTGCGGTATCCGTTGACGTAAATAACATTTGTAATTTTTGTTTCAATGCAACATTCTCACGCACACACACATACACATATGCGTGTAGAATAAAGTTACATTGAAACAAAAAGTAAATAAGATATTACATCAACGATCATCATTGACGAATATACTAAAAATATGTGAATATAATAATAATAATAATAATAATAATTAGGAAAAATGGTAAAATGGGTAGCGAAAAAACTATTACAAATAACAGACATAGTAAAGAGCGAAATAAACATACCCGTTAATTAAGAAAATTAACAATGAAATTAACATCATGGAATGCACTTTTCAGAAAATAAGCAAAAAATAATAAAAATAAAATTAATGGTGATAATAATGATACAAAGGAATTTTCAACATACCAGAGCTGAGTTTTAATACACCATGTGGGGCGACGAGAATTTTCGTAAACTTGAGACCTGACAATCCACGTGGACCAACGAGAAATTTTGATGAAATACCATTATACTAAATAACAAAAACCTTTTTGATTGATTAAAAAAACGGAACGAAGCAAAGTTGTATTTATTTCTTTTTTCCAGGTAAATACTACGTCAATAAACGTTGATTTGTATTGTTGTTTGAAGCAAATTTGATTAGAAATAAAGCGAACCGACTTGAAAGACTATTAATGAAAATTATTTTAGGAAACACGTGTGAAGAAGTTATCAAAGGAGGCCTCCACATTGCTCCATAAGGAACAGGTTGTTTCTGTATAGTTTCCTAAAACTATGCCTCCCTAGGGAGACATAGTTTTCCTTTTGGCCTATAGCTAGGAAACTATACAGAAACAACCTGTTACTTATGGATCACTGTGGAGGCCTCCCTTGATAACGTCTTCACATACGTTTACTAAAATAATTTGCTTTATTTTTAATCAAATTTGCTTCAAACAACAATATAAATCAACGTTTATTGGCGTAGTGATACCAGAAAAAAAATAAAAATAAATAAATACAACTTTGCTTCGTTCCGTTTTTTTAATCAATCGAAAAGGTTATTGTTATTTAGTATAATGATATTTCATCAAAATTTCTCGTTGGTCCACGTGGATTGTCAGGTCTCAAATCTACGAAAATTCTCATCGCCCCACATGGTGTATTAAAACTCAGCTCTAGTATGTTGAAATTTCCTTTATATCATTATTATTACTATTATTTTTATTGTTATTATTTTTTGCTTGTTTTCTGAAAAGTGCATGTAATGCAATGTTAATTTCATTGTTAATTTTCTTAATTAACGGTTTGTTTATTTCGCTCTTTAATATGTCTGTTATTTGTAATAGGTTTTTCGATACCCATTTTGCTATTTTCCCTAATTATTATTATTATTATTTTGCATTATATCCACATGTCTTCTGTATTATACATATATTATTAAACCATATATATTATACATATATTATTAAACTATATATATTATACATATTAAACTGTAAAGGATAATATAGTATTTATATATAATATTTTATTATAAAGTATTTTGTCACATTTTTAAGATATTAATATTTCTATGCCGTAAGCAAATAGTGAATAAATAAAGAGATTTGATAAAATGCATTTATTAAAAATAATACGTTCGTTTTAATTTAAAAATATTAGAGGGGCCACGGGGAGTATAGAAGGTAGCCTCCTAGCGAATAAGGGTTGACAGCCAGCCACTGGATTAAATAATTAAATATTTAACTGTGGTACGTGTATTTTATATATTTTATTCGTAGTGTGCCTATCGTGCACCCCAGTATTGTAATTCTGTCAGAACGGCTATCATTTCCTGACTATGTGTTGGTTTTATTATTTTCTGTCTTAAGTAAGCAGGGTTCAGACTCCCCTGTTGTCACCAAAAATAAGCAAATCTCTCCCCCTCCCCCAAAGATGCTTACGTAATACTTAAAAGGCCCCAAATCTGCAAATTGCAATGCTCTATTTCACTAGAATTGGCTTCTATTTTGAAACAGCAGGTCTACATCTGGGGATATGACTATTAAATCTACGTTTACATTATTGGATGAATAGTTAATAAACTTTCAATTCTTAATGTATTAACTATAATATTCACTAAATTTAGTTTTTCCCAGTTGATTGATTGATTGATCAATTGCATGAATTATTTCACACACGCACATAGATCTCATTCTACATTCTGCATAATATAGAGAGAGTCTGCTACTGACAAAAAGATCATACGTTGTAAAAAGGGTACAGAATAAAGAACAACTGCTAACAATTCAAATAGACATGATTTCGAGATAGCATCTAAGAACCAGACCACCCGTTTTACCTCCTCCTCCTCCTGTACCAGTTCAAACGTGCTGTATATGTGAAATCGAACAGAAACCCTTTCTTCATGAAAAGTAGATTTTGTTTCCCTCATTTACTCCGTTCAAATGTCTCCTGCAGTTGTCTACCGCGGCATCGTTCAAATGCGATCATCCACATGTTGCTGATCGCAGGGGATTCATAACCTCCCTTACGAAGAACCACCGATCCTCCAGAAAACCGATTCCACGATAGATTGCTGTCAGTTTTCGCCTTATATTCCTATGTCAGTTACACTTAAAAACCACCTAAAACAGATGGTTCATGGAGTTCCATCAGGTCCTCCGCGAAAACTTCAAGAAATTTCGAAAGGAAAAATATGAAAATAGCGCATTTTATATCACATCTCGAAGTAGAGTAAAAATCCAGTACAAATTATATAATTATACATATCCAAGTAATTTAAGATATTTATGTTTGGATGCAAAATATCCAGATACAGAGTGCCTCTTTAAAATTTGAATATTTATGCACAGAGCAAAATTACCCAACTTGAAACTGATAATGGTTCGTATCGGACCCTATATTTTTAACCAGTGCATTAGAACAACACCTTAGTTTCAGGAAATTCATTTTTCTTCGATTTTTTTCAGGGCAGAATTCGATTTTTCCAAGGGCCCCTCCACCATACGGAAAGGTCCAAAGTGATAAATAAAGCAACGCTTGAAATGGTCCATCAGCGACCGAAGTTTGAAAAATACTGAACTAAAGGACTTCAGCCAAGAAATATTTAGCTTAACATTACACAGTTAAACAAACATAATGCAATGCTATTCTTATAAGTTTTAAAACATTGATTGGTTTTCTTGAGGAGAGACAAGTGGACCAATGAATCCAACCGAAGACTTCCCTTCACCCTGCAGGAAAGAAGCCATGTTCTTTTTTAGCGCTATCTTTCTATGCAAGGTCATGCTTTTATTGAACAAAGTTGCGTTTCTAGGGGTAGCGTACACCCGTTACTCTGTATCACTGCTAGGCTGGCCATGCTGGAAAGTCTGCCGGCCGTACTTCCTGGAAAATTTTTGAATGGCGCAAGTAGAGTAGTGGAATAAACAGTATTACCGTTCTGCTTCGAGACCACGTGTGCTGTTGCAGATTGGGCACCTTTTTTACCCTTCCTGGTCCTGTCCACGCGGGACGCTGGCGGACCATGTTCGAAATCATGGTTGCCAACTTCCTCTCATCGGTCTTGCCTCGAATGTCGAAAAGCGGAACCGAAATAGGAATTAACTATTCTAATACGGTACAGTGAAGCCGTAATATCTACAAAATGAAACGTTCCAGCCATTGAGCGGAATTAACGGTGGTAAAATGGCGGTTTCAATTATCGTCACATACTCTGTCTTGCCGTACTATGTCAGCTATTTACTCAGCGCAGCCACTGTATTTGATAGCATTGTCATCAGAATTTAATAGGCTTTGTTTGTTTGTCTTTTGGCGTAGGATTAATTTTATTATATACTTTCGTCAGAAAAGTCAGCTTTACGAATTTTGTATGAAAATAAATGGATGTATAATATAATTTTCACCCTTACGTCAAAAAAAAAAATAATGTTTAATAGACGACAAATTACGTTAAAGGTATAATCTTGTAACCCTATTTAAAGACCACTCTTTGAAACGTCCCTTTTTTTTTTATTTTTCCACGGAAGGAGGGTGGCCTAAATAGAAATTGAATCCAGCATAGATTTACGGCTTATTTTTAAAATTTCTCAAGCAAATTTCTCACTGCAAAATAATATATCTGACATTAGCTAATCATTAAAAAGAAATTGATCATATGGCAACAATGACAGATTTAAGAAATTGCCACCCTTAGGCACAAGCTGTATTATCGCACGCTTTCTCTCTTACAAAATAAGAAGAGGAATACTTTCGAAAGAAAATCACGCGTATCACATGCTTAATTTTTAATTAAATTTCCTGGTTACGACTTACGCAGGACCTAAATACTCATAAGATCTTGATGCCTATGTATACTCCAATGTAAGACATAAACAATGAAAAATGGCAAAATAAAATTTTATTTTTAATAATTAAACTGAAATTACAGTTAGTTGGAAGATAATGTTTATTTTTGTATACTTTTACGTCATTTATATTTGAAAAAGTTCTCTCCCATTTTGTCTAATCGTAAAAACTTTAATCAGACCCTCCGCACTAACCTTGCACAACACATCTGCTTTTATACTTTGCAGAGATAAGGCAACTAGCATGCCTTGTAAGTTTTAATTCATTTGTTATAGAAGCCCAATATGAAATCCATAGTACATCCGTCAACGAAAAATTTCTGTGTTAGCACCCCCCCCCCTCCCTTGGTGTTTTAAGCAAATTCTTAGTTTGCTTAATAGTTAATTCAGTCTTGGACTTTTTATTTTTGTTTGTATCCTGCAGTTCTTGCCGAAGTTCTCCAAATCTTTTAATAAATTACGATACTATGTGCTGTTTCGCTACCACGCATTATTTTAGCTTGGCACAAAGTTCATATGTGCCTCTACTTTAACTTAAAATTTGGGAAGCTTTGTTAAGCCACTTGTCTTCTCTAACCCTGAAGCCACTGACAGATGCAAGATGGTAAAGTCGAATCGGTGCTTTGAAACCACTTCGGTATCAGCTAGGTGTGGTTTACGAAGCACTTGCGGATATTTAAGTAAACACTACTTGGACAGCAAAATCATCTGGTAATCTATTACGAATGGATGTTCAGGAACTCGCCAAGAATATTTCGAATTTCAAGTTTATTACGTCTCTAGTACGGTAAAAGTTTCCCTATGGAATTGACTTAACTAATAAACGTCTCCAATGCAAGGAATTTGGCATCGATATTTTATAAACATTTTTTAAAAATTGCAGTAATGACTTGGGATCTGAAAAAAATGTCAGTAGATGCAAGAGAACTTTTTCTAAAGAACTCAACGTTCCAGAGTTCCTACGGATTTAATTCAGGATATATATATAGCTCTCCTAGTTATACAGTTCTCACATAGATTCCTCATGTTGACAGGATGATATAAAGTTTCATCAACAAATTCAATAGCAATTTTTAATTTGACACTAGCGTAAGGTTTAAAAACACGACGTTTCGGGGTAGAGCTGGCACGACAGTAAGTAAGATATGTGGCGCCCTTTTCCTAATTTTTTAATAAGTAAACAGTATATTTTACTTTATATAAAGTCATCCCCGCTTAAAAGAATATAAACAGTTCTAGAAAAAGTATTCATTTATGCGGGGAAGTAAATATAAGCTACATATGCTCATTTTTAAATATCCTAATGCACTAAAGACGACTGCACACATAATAAAAATAGTACTGAATATAATAATATCCCGTACAAAAAACAAAACAAAAAGTTTTACATACTAATTGTAACTTGCACAATGTACTCTGCAATTTATTGAGTCCTTTTAATGCGTGACTGATCATTGTCATAAATCCTACTCGTAACATTAGCTCCACCATATCCTTGACCATAGCATTTTTCAAGGGAAATATTTAGCTTTTGTGATACTCTATTTTATTATCCGACATTATTAATACACCCCTGGCAAAGTATAGCCCAGATGCTCTTGAGCCACAAAAAATTCAAACAAACATACTAACACACTAAAAAAGTAAAAGGAAGTCACTTACGTTAGCTCCAGATAATCAATGTTGCAACGACGTGGCGAATTTCAATACAGTGCGTCCAAATTACTTGCGGTAGAAAATGGCGTACTGCCACTTTTCTTAGTCCCGAAAACACCACATGTGTGTCCAACCTTACCACGTCAAAATCTAAGGCCACACCAACTGTTACATATAGATATTATTATTAGGACTCAATTCGAGTCAGAACAGCGTAGAAGGCATCATTTACCATAGGCGTAGAGTTATATGGGCCCGCGCACCCTCTCCAATAATTTTGAACATTCTACACTTACGTCACCTCTCCATCAACGAATTAACGTAGAGGCAAAGCAGCCAATTGCTGCGGTACTCGGTAAAACTTATAATTACTGCAAGCAGGACCGTAGCTAGGAGGTGGCGAGGAAGGTCTAAGTCAAGAGCGCAGGCGAGGAAGGGAGTAAGATCGGCTGAAACAATTCACAGAGGAGAATATGCCCGTAGTAAAGGGGCGCCAGGTCGTCTGGCTACGGTGCTGACTGCAAGATCTGTTATGTCTAAATTGTATATAAAGTGAGGGAAAAGCAATAAAAACAAAATGTCTAAAAGAATTTGATATTGACAACTGTCTTATTCTCAAGTAGGGTCGAAATTGACCTATGGCCCCGTGGTGAGAAACGTTTTAATTTTTCGTCGCCTTTAACGATATATCCCATAATTTTTTCAGCCGTGAGCGTGGTTGACCGTTGAGAGACTGTCTTTTCCTTAAAACTATTTTTCGGAGTGTTGGCAGTTTTACCAGCTTTTAACAGTTGCATTTAGAAATTGAAAAAGATTTTAGAGGGATCTGCCCTCTCTCTGCTTCTGAGAGTCCAGGGGAAAAGGAGTGGCGCGAAACACTTTTTGTAATTGTACTGTATAAAAATGGACTATTATTTAACATCTTGAAACGGCGTTTCCCTGATCAGGAGCCTTTAAGCGAGGTGAACTTAGTTGCCTTGGTATTTAAAAAATTTTTATTGAATAGTAACAGAATTACTGAAAACAAAAATATAACGAAAAAAAAAAAAGAAACACAACTTATTGATTACGGTGCCTCCTCGTGAAGCGGTGCAGGGGGCTGTCGCTCGCTTCGCCCGTATCTTCCGCCGGCCCTGTTTCGGAGGCCAACTCCTCCTTTGTCAAGTGAAGGCGAAATGAAAAGCGAGTGAAAATCCCGAATTTATATATTCATGCCTTGGGAATCTTCATCTTCGGAAACCTCGTGTGGGGAAACCTCCACACCGGATACAACACCAGATGGCCATTTTCAGCTCGAGATTTGGGAAAAATCAATGCAATTATAAATATCCCATAATATGCGGCAATAAATGTGTCATAAATTCGGGGAATTCCCCGTACGGGGTTTCCTCTACCGGGAATTCTCCACGCGGGGTTCCCTTAGATGGGAATTCCAAAGGCGTGGTTAAATAAACTTGGAAATTTTTCATTTATTTATCACTGTGCCTTCACTTGATGACGAAGGGGGCAGTCTGGCTCCGAAATACGCTCGTGCTGTTTACAAGATCCTCAATCTGTTCTGGAGGAAACTGACATATTAAATATTGCAACAAAACCCCTCTTAACGGACACTTCTCAGATACAGTCACTCTATTTTTACGGTCAAATAATAATTCCCCCGCAAGAAATTCCTCAACAAAAATACCTTTCTTTTACGATCACCCCCTCTGCTACAGACATATTTTTCTGTCTGGCTAATGTTCGCTAATGACTAGGGGTTAAGCTGCAACTAAGTATAGTTACACTTCCTTCCATATGATGTTATTTACGCATGGCTTTATACGTCATCTTTTGAATCTGGGTATCCGTGTATTTAAAAAGTTACAGGTTTTATGAAATTTCCATTCAAATTAGAATTAAAAAAACGACAGATTGCTTTTATCATATTTTGCTAAGTTGGGGCAAGGATGATTCTTCTTAGTTTCAAGATAAATGTAACGAAAAGAAAGCAAATAAAAGCGGAGAAAAGAGTGGAGGTCAGAACGTGTTAATTTCCTGTGAATGGGGGGGGGCCAAAATATATGTGTCAGCTAGGCACTAGCTGGGAATTTCAGAGGATTCATCAAGAGCTCCTAATTAGCATTTGGAGAAAAGAGGGTCTAAAGATAAATGAGTCAACTAATATTATTAAACTAATTTGAGATAAGCTGATGACATGGCGGGTCTAATAAACGCAAAGAAACGTCCTGCACGCGCTCATCAGCAAATTCAGTCCGAAAGAGTGAAAGTGTCAGTATCTTAAATATAAAATAGACACGTGTATTAGCAAGGAAAACACAACCAAGTATCCTGCAAAAACAGAAAAGACTATGGAACAAACAAACATGTATTTTCTGCTGTTTTGGAACATACTTTTGCTCCAATAATGCTCGAAAATAATTAAATACCAAATTGGTTTACAGAGAACAAAATTCAAGGAACACAAGAAAAGTTTCTTGGGAAAGAAAATTTATAGTCAGCAATTTAGATACTAAAATGCTATATCTGGCATTTTCTTTCATGTGGATACAAGATACGAATAATAATAATATTAACAAATCTCAAGCGTTTAGATATTATGGATCTCACTAGAACTTTGTAAATCCATTATTAAAAATCAAGGTACTGTTACCCTTTTCAGGTACGACACAATTATCATCAAAGTGGTTGACACGTGGCGGCTCAAATGGGCAGTTTTTGAGGGTTTTAAAGAAGAAGAAAATGGCGTCGTCTCAAACAAGCAATTTCTTAGTTACAACCCAATTGTTTTAACCGTTGGGCCACTAAGGTATAGCTAGATGATGTCTTATCAATCAATCAAACAAAATTTTATTTATATGCCACACTGAGCACGGGGGAAGCAGAGTAAAATCGGATTAAATGTCCTCACTCCCTAATTCGCGATCAATTATTTGCCTATTTATGAAGAATGCTTTAAGTCTTTTTGTTTTAAATTCTCCTTTGCTTTGTATATTGTTCATATCAGTAGGTAATTCATCCCGCATTTTAACGCCATAATAATTTATATTTTTAGCTCCCATTTCAGTTCCGATATTCGTTAATTTATATAATTCACGCGATATTGTATTTTTGTAATTGGATTTTACCGTGATATTAATGACGTCATCACACATATTTCCCCTCAGTTATTCTGAGATATATCATGTTTAATATTTTAAATGTATGCATTTCTTTTATATTTAGAATCCTTTTCCCATATTTTAATGCATTTGAAAATTTGTGGGATTTATTGCTAATGATTTTTAATAATCTAATGATTATTTTTTGTATACGATCCAAATTATTTTTACCAGTAAATACCCACAAGCTGTTCCCATAATTAAGATGACTGTATATTAGTGAATAATATAACTGTATTTTGCTACGTAATGGTATTAATTTATTTAGTCTTATTATGCTCCCTGCAGCTATTCGTTTTTTTGGTTTTGTTTTGCAGATTTCATTTATTTGATCGTTTCAATTTAGTCGTTCGTTTAAGGCGATGCCCAAAAATTTAATATCTCTAGTTCTTTCAATTTTTTCATTATTTTTGCTTAATATTTGTAATTTATCTATTTTTTTGTTAACGCTATGGAATATCATATATTTTGTTTTATTAGTATTAACTATAATTTTATTTTTTTGGAACCACTCGAATAATATATTAAGTTTTCTTTTTTCTTTTTCAAATAGTTTATTGGTATTAGAGTCTCCAAAAATTAACCCAATATCATCAGCAAACAAATTAATATATTGATCAATGTCTGGTAGGTCATTTATGTATAGCAAAAATAACAACAGTCCCAGGATCGAGCCATGTAGGGCCCCTCTGTTATTTGTCCTTACTAATGATTTAGTTTCGTTTATTGTCACAATTTGTGTTCTTTTTATTAAGTAACTTTTAAACAGTTCTAATATTCTACCTAGTATGCCATATAACTGCATTTTTTTTAATAAAATATTTCTATCTATGCGTCAAATGCTCTAGTTAGTCAAAATATAGATTCATCACTATTTCCCTATTTTCTATTTTCTGTTAAATTTTGTTAATTGTTTTGATTAGCACATCTTCCGTTGTTCTTCCCTTTTTGGAGCCAAATTGGTTTAGACTAAGGATTTTGTTTTTATTTAGGAAATCAATAAGCTTGTTATGTAATAATTTCTCGAATATTTTAGAAATAATTGGCAATATTGAAATAGGTCTAAAATTGTTTATTGTTCATTTGTTGCCCTTTTTGTAGATGGGAAGAATTTTGGATAACTTCATATTTTTTTAAATGTATGAGTTATTGATTGTCAGCATAGATATCGTATAGCGGATCTATCAGTTCATCACTACATTCCTTCAGTAATTTTGGTTTAATATCGTCTAAGCGAGCTAATTTTTTTATTTCTTTTTGTCCAGTTCTTTTTTTATTCCTTCTTTAGAAAATACATCTAGATACATACTATTAAGGTTTGATTTTATGTGATTTGTAGATATATTGGCAGAGTCGTAGCTTTTCCTCGCTTGATTTGCACTGTCTATAAAGAAATAATTAAAGTGATCTGTTAATTTTTCTTCTTCCTGTTTTAATTCATTCATGACATTTTTTATTTTTATTTTATCAGTGCACTTTTTTTTGTCCCAATAATAAGTTGAAATTTTCCATAAGGTTTTTGAGTCTCCGTTATTTGTAAACTTTTCAAGGAAAAAATTTTGTTTTTTTATATTTATTGTTTTGTTAAGTGTATTTCTAATATATTTAAATACGCTCCAATTGGAAGTTGTTCTTCTATATAGAAATCTTTTGAATGATTTGTTCTTTTTTTTTTTATAAGTCTTTCAATACAAGAGTCAAACCAACCTTTTTAGAAGTGCTTAATATTTTTCTTTGCACCATCTACTAATTTGGAGCAACTATTTTGATAATTTTTAAGAGCATTTATGAAAGTATTATATTTCTCACCTCATATGAAATTATATATATTACTCCATGTAGTACTTTGTAATTCTTTAAATTTTCTAACATTTCTCGCCGAAAAATTTCTAGTTTTTAATATATTTTGGTTTATGATTATATTATTTAATGTTAACACTATAGGTTTGTGGTCACTAATGTGCGTGTCCAATATGTTAGCAGTTATTTGAGTGTTAGTGAAACATAAATCTATTATACTTTCTGAGTCCGCATTTACTCTTGTCATATCTGTAATTACATTTGTGAATCCCACACTTTCCATAAGATCTTGCAATTTTTGTTTGATATATTCTCCGTTTTCATATTAATATTAAAATCTCCATTTATTATTATTATTTTTTATTTATTTATTCAAAATAAACAAATTTGTTGTTTACAAACAAAATTGTTTATTTTGAATATACGGATTTATTTAAACTTAAACTTATATATTTTTACTAGTTAATAATTAAGTGCTTATCTTGAGTGTGACATATTCATGTAAAACTTTTTACAATTTTTGGTATAATTAATGAATTTTCTCACCCCATCATCTTCTCTATTCATGTTAATTCAACTTTTACACTTTAATCACTTTCAATACCTCCATCTACTTGCTGTAAGTTTGCTTTTGGGCCACTTACAACAATTGAGATTTTTCTCAGTATTAATAAAGAGACCCTTCTAAATTACTAAAATATTGTTAAACTAATTATATTCTGGGTTTATACTGTTTTTAGCTAAGTTTTGGTCAATGCTGGTTTATTCAGTATTAATCATAAATCTCAATTATTGTAGTCAGAAAAAGCAAACCAATAACAGGGATTTTGTGCGGTCCCTGATGAAGAACAAAATTCTTGGTATTGTTTAATCTTTTACTCCTCTTCACCTTTTACTACTCCAATTTCAATTTTTATTCTAAGCTGTTTCTACTATTTTAATTTACTTGGTTTTACTACCTTGTGTGATATTACTTTACAACTTTAACTTTGTCCAAGTTAATATATGCTTAAGTGTAGTGTATTCATGTATATTACATTAGAAGGTACTACATGTCACAATCATACTACAATTTTGCTATATATATATATATATATAGACTAACTAATCATATTCCACACGCTGAACGTATGTGACGATGTGTGGAACCGGCCAGGCCAGTAACCTAGTGTCCTACCCCGCCTTCAAGTGGTGCAGGCTGGGCTTTCTATCCAAGAGGCAAATTACTTGAAAGGAAGGAGGGCCATCCACCAACCCGTTCAGCTTCAGCGCGTGGTGAAATTATGGCTAATTCCTCCATTATGTTGACACACCAGAAACCATGGCCCCTAGTCTCCAGGTGCTGGAGTGCTCCTGATCAAGGCAGCGGTCAGTGTGGCATGAAAGCAGGGGGTGCTAAGAATCACTGGAATGGCCCAGGCTGCCGTTTGTTATTGACCTTGGCTACGTTTAATGGACGATCCCTTGCTTCTGAAGCAAAACTTCAGGAATTGGAAGAGGAACTAGACAAGATCAAATGGGACATTGTAGGACTCAGTGAAGTTAGAAGAAAAGGTGAAGAGTTGGTGGAACTTAAAAGTGGACATTTGTTTTATTATAGAGGAACGGAAACTGGAAGAACAAGTGGTGTTGGCTTCTTAATCAACAAAAGAATTAAAGACTACCTTCTTGAAGTCGAAAGCACGTCAGATCGAGCAGCGAGGCTCGTTGTTCAACTAACCCAGCGATACCAACTTCAGATAGTACAGGTATATGCACCAACATCAAGCCATACCGACGAAGAGGTTGAAGAATTTTATGAAGAAATCAAAGAGTTACACACCAAAGGGAAACAACATATCAAGCTCATCATGGGGGATTTCAATGCAAGAATTGGACAACAGGAACAAGGAGAGACATCGGTTGGTAAATACGGATATGGGGAAAGGAATGAACGTGGCGATCAACTCATCGAATTTGCAGAAGCTGAAAATCTTAGCATCATGAATTCATTTTTTAAGAAGAAACCGCAAAGAAAATGGACATGGAAACACCCAAATGGGGGAACTAGTGAAATTGACTATATCCTGGCAAACAAGAAATCAATTATTGAAGATTGCAGCGTACTGAACAGATTTAATACTGGAAGTGATCATCGAATGGTGAGATGTAAAATGCACTTAAATACTAAACTAGAAAGGCAGAAGCTCATTAGGAAACAAGTATGTAAGAGGGTGGATTTAAAGAAATTAAAAGAAAATACCGAGGCATTCAAGTTGGAATTAAAAAATCGCTTTTCTGCACTGGAAGGACTTATTGAAGAAGTTGACATCTCAGAAGCAAATGAAAACATTGTTAAGACAATAGTTGAAACTGCTGGGGAAATTGGTGGTGTAACCTGTAAAAAGCACAATAGCAAATTATCTGAGAAGACGAAACAGCTCATGAAAAGGCGAAGAGATATGAAGGTGGACAATCGAAATACCAGTTCCAGGATTGAGTACATAGAACTTTGTAAAACTCTGCGCAAAAGCATGAAAGAAGACATAAGAAAATTCAACTGTGAGCTAGTAAGGAAAGCCATTGAAAATAACAAGAGCCTTAGGGTTGTTAAAGGAAGTTTATCTGTTGGGAAGAAACACATCATTGCATTAAAAGGAGAGGATGGCACCGTAACAAGAAATAGGGAAGAAATACTTAGAAGAGTTGAAGAATTCTACAAAAATCTATACGAAAGTAACAGTGAATTAAACGA
>QLNU02015360.1:11344336-11346836 GCA_006491805.2 Dysdera silvatica
TATTGATCATAAAACACTAAGCTTCTTTAATACTATAACTTCAAAGATATTTTTGTATAATTTTCATCACTTTGTCCTTGATTGATCTTTGTCAAAGTTCGAGTCGTTTTCTCATCTTTCCCAAGATGATCTGTATTTTTATTTGATTTTTCGCAGAATATTGTAATTTTAAGTATTTTGGAATTATTACTCTCATTTCGTTTACACTGCTTGATTTTATGTCTTGTAAAAACACTCCCTTGTTTTGACATCATTTATAAAACGTTAGATAAAAATAAAAGTCACTTATGTAATCCCCCATTTAAAATCGAGCTACTTCCTTATTATTTTGAATGCACAGAGTTCAATTACAACACAGCAAGAACTTGCAGGGCTTGCACTCCAAGAAGTAAATGCTAAAATCGTTTTACATATACGATAAGAGAACGTCATAACTGCCTTTCTCCACACTATGGTTCAACATGGGGACTCAAAGTATCACGTCAGTTTTATATATAGTGCATATATAAAGTTTATATAAAATTAATTGCGAATGAACTGACGCCTTCTCGATGGCGCCTTCGTAAAAACATTGTATGAAATAAAGAAATGATTGTAAGCAAATTTACTTTGAAAACAAAATTGGCATACGCACACTATAAGGCGACACATGCTGGGAATTAACTTAGATATTTATTACCCAAAACTGCCAACTAACTAGTCACAACGATATCGAAAAGCAAATATTAAATTTCTGGTTGCTAGATTTCCTAACCAAATCGTTTTACTGAATCGAAACCCAAAGAACTTGCGCATTCTTGGCTGCCAAATTTATCACCTAAATCGCCAATTTTTTGGAAGATAAAAGTGCATTGCAATCCCCTTCCGAAAGCCGATTTATATATATATATCTTTTTTTTTTTTTAACGTAAAACGCAACACGAAACGGTTCATTGTCCGACGCAATTGTTCTCACGAAGACATTATCTATGTGGACCCACCGTTGGGGTTCCACAGATCCAAGTGTTTTGGGATACGAAGGTCACCGCTTTTCTGAATGTCAAAACCTCAAGTTTACTCCACCGTTGTCGATTACCTTTCTCATTTGTCGTCGTAGTGTCAGTTTCCTTTACTCAGGAAATTGACGAGATTTTATTGCCCAGCAAAACACGGCTATTCAGCGATTCAATCAAAGCCATCTCGATCGATTTCGCGCTTGTTTACAGGAGGCAAATATCACGAGGGTTTGGTTTGGCTGATTTTAGAAAAAGATAGTGATTTTTTTTTTAAAAAAATAAGTGAAAATTCAGGTCCATTAATGGAATGATTCTGAAATTATGTTTTCTTATGAAACTAGTTTCTCATTCGCATCTGTACTAATTAGTGCTAAGATAGAGTAAAATCCTGGAATGATATGTAGCTGATGGCAAGCGCTCCTCCATTTTGTTTTCAAAGGTGCTCGGTGAATTTATTTACTTTATTTTTAATACCTCTATGCTTAAAGAGTTTCAAGAGAGTCTTTCCCTACAATTTCGACTCCAAGAATATTTTCTCTTTAGATGCAAAACATAAATGCTATTATAACGTATTTCGTAAAATATTGTGCAAGAATAAGTTTATTCAACCCATGTACATCGTTTGGTGATACAGTTGTTCTGCAATATTTCTATCATTTCATCGATATTTTTGGGATTAAAAGAATATTGACTGGTAATTAAGTTAGAAATAAAGGAGAGCAGAAAGAGTTACAGATTGTTACGAAGTTTTCCTCCAACAAATAACCTACTGTATAAGTGTATATTACATTTTAAGTCGTATAAATATAAACAAAGTAAGAAAATCAAGGTAACCATATGGGGGTTACTTTCCTTTTACAACCCTTACAAGTCAAAGATATGTTCTAATTTGAACCAAAAAATCGTCGAAATGACAAGAAATAACTTTGTTTGTTTGTTTAGGTGTTTTATGGCGCAAGAGCATCTGGGCTATACTGCGCCAAGAAATAACTTTTGTAAATAGCTTTGAGTACAATCGCTTTTACACAGATTAAATTCTGGAGTGCGCCAATGAGAAAATAAAAAATTGAATGTTTTTCATATATTCACAAAATATTTTAATTTTGATGATAGTTATTTTCAAAACATACATACACATGTTATGAAACGTGTAAGAGTATGTCCCTGTGAAAGTGCTTATTGCTTGTTTAATAGTTTCTGAAACTGTAATTTTCTATCAAAAATCATCAATGCCCTTTAGAGAATCTCAGCACGACATTACTAAATTGGAAGCTCTGTATAAAGAATTGAGAATGCTGCAAAAACTTTCCAAAAGAAAGAACGAAACACAGGAGCAAAAAGAACATAATTTAAAAGGAAAATTTGAGGACCTGTTCGATATTGCTCATTCTAATGCCTTAGAAGTTATTAAAATAGGAGAAGACAGAAAATTTTTATGTCAGGAGAAGACAGACAATTTTTATGTCAGGAGAAGACAGACAATTTTTATGTCAGGAGTAGAAAGA
>QLNU02015360.1:11351836-11376171 GCA_006491805.2 Dysdera silvatica
ACTTTCCATGGTCGGTTTTTTTTTCTTTTCTTTTTTTTTAAGAATTATTCCCTAGGATGGTAGTTTTTATTCATTTTCCGAAACCTCTCGGCGTAAAAAAGGTCCACCTTTAGTCTTTGCATTGGATATATACGAAAGGGGGGAATGAAATCCTTGGTGGAGGACTTTCGGGTTTTGACCAGAGCATAAAAGGCGGCTAGGAAACCCTTTCTGCTTAAAATGTGGGTTAATTTGTCATTTTTTTTTCTTCTTCTTCTTCTTCGTTTCGGAAAAAAGTCATTTTCTTCGGTGTTTGTGAATTAAAGCTCTCGAAGAGGTCCGGGTTAACGAACCAGCACACACACACTTCTAGACTTTCTGTTTTCGCCGACGAGGCAGATGTTGAGAGGTTGGATGAGAACAATAGTTTATGGCATGGCACTCCATAGATTGTCTGATTTGTGACGTTAGTATTTGAAAAGAACTTGACTTTCCGATGGCCACGTGCGATGTAGTTTCTCCTAGCTCTTCCTCTGTGACGTTATTTACGACGTGGCATTATGGACAGCTCAAATTCTATTTTTCTAAAGTAGATTTAGCCTTTTCTTTGAAGACAGGCTCACCAGAGAGGTAAGGGGACAGTTTTCCCGAGGGCAGAAAGACTTCATAATGGAACAGGAAACAGCAGTGAGGTAGTCGGTAGGATATACAACCCTTTGCCTCAGTAAGGCGTGTGTGTATGTATGTGTGTACTACGGGTCATTAGTAAGTGCTCCTATAGCAACCCATAAACAGTTGGACACAAGTTATACCCGAAAAGGAGGTCATTTAGGAAAGGCCGAATGCTATCTCCCGGGCATCTTAAAATCAAATACCCTAAGGCTCAAGATCTATGAGGAAAGGGACGAGATTTCCTTTTTTATGTATTTTTCTCCGCCACTTCCTTTCATATTTAGCAGATGCTTCTCTGTTTTCCCCCTTTGGCCTAGCACCACAAGCCTGACAAACGCATCTCATTAGGAACCTGCTGAAGGGATTTCGTTCCGGGGAAAAAAAAAATTGTCCCCTCCAAAACATGCCTTCAAAAACTCAGAAATGAAGCAGAAAATTGAGGGGGAAGCTAATCCAAATGTCTGCCCGATTTTAAAGCAAAGTGATTTTAAATAATAGTCATCACCTCACGGGAGAGTAGCATTGGAACTTTTAAAATGTCAGCGTTAAGTTGTATTACATTTCCGGTTTCTTTTTGTTTCTGTCACGCGTTTTGAAAGGTGCCGGAGTTGACTGCCTAAAGAAAAGTATATATCCACCCAGGGCCAAAGGCTCGCGGGGCTCGCGCCCGGGCCCCGCGAAAGGAAGGGGCCCCAAAAGAATTTATTTGAAAATTTTATTTAACGTGATAAAATAATAAATTAATACAAACAATTTTTTTTTGCTTCAGATTTAAAATCCGAAACAATTCAGAGAAATCATAGCTGGTATCTAATTACAACTATTATAACTACTATAACCACAGCTTTGAGAATTGGATAATAAAAGAGCAGAGTTTTCAAAAACACAAAATTCGTTTGCCTATGCCAAACATTATTCGCTAAATTTTATCAAAACTTTTACAACTTCAGCTCTGTAAGTCCATCTTTTAACATTCGACGCTGACGTGAAAGTGGGATAAAAAAGTATATTCTCACTTACATTTTTAAATGGGAATAATGGTGCATACAGCTTTCAGATGTATACCTGGGTCAGAGTGCCCCAAAGGCAAGTTGGACCCGGGCCCCAATATTCATAGTCGGCCCCTGGGTCCGCCTCTTTTAAGACTTTTCAGGCAATCACGTGACCGCTCTTGGAATACAAAAGAACATCAATATGCGATGTACCTTAAAATATAAACCGCTTTCAACTAGCTATCTACGCTTACTTTTCTTTAAAATATGCAGATATGAATGAATCCTCACAGATCAAATGGGCATGACACCTGGGTTCTTTATCACATCGGACATTACATCGTGCCCTTGCGCCATAAAGTAAAAACAATAATACCCAACCGAAACTTACTTTCGTAGAAACTGACCCAATGCAATTCTCCCTGCAATGAATTTCTCTAAGGCAGCCAAGCGTTTTTCCGAAAAACAAGCTTTTTAAAAATAACTTCAGAATAGGAGCAGATAAAGTTTAATTCTTTTTTGTGCTAAATTCCTATCGTACTGCAAATTTCAGCCACTCTACTGAAATGGCAGTGGCCGATATGAAAAACATTCGTTTTATCATTATTTTTCTTACATTTTAGTAAGTCCTGATGCCACATTTTTCAGTGCAAAACTCGTGACACAGGATATTTGCAACACACTGGGCTGCCAAACTTATTATGAAATAGATGCCATTACTATTTTTGAGCTAAATTTTTATTCAATCCATGTATTTTAAAACGTAGTTGTTTCTCCGAAATTAAAAAAAAATCTGCTTATTAATTTGTAGGAATGTAATTACTTTTTATTTTTTACTTCTGTCTTCTTGTCAATTTCAAATATATGAAGAATTCTGTGTTAATTGTCAATTTTTGATACTTTTCCAATTATCCCACGCTGATCCAAATTTGTCACTTTCTCACGTGCCAAAAATTCCATTAGTCATTTCTATAAAATTAAAATGAATTAGTGTATGAATTTTTTTATATTCAGGTATTACGGATTATTAAGTTTTTACGTCAAAACGCTACTTTTACTCTGTTCAGTAAAACATACATGGTTATTTAAAGCATGAATGTAAAAAAATATACTTTTTTTTAGATTTTGCATATACCTCATTCTCATCAATTTTTCCTTAATATGTTTTTGATAGTTGCTAAAAAAATAACATTTTATCATCGATCCCATTTGTAATATGATTGAGTTTATTTCATCAGAATTAGGTATTACTATGCCTCGGTATTCGATTCTAAGATTTTCAAATATGGACATATTTTTTTGTAAAAGGAACAATAAGTCGCTACTTTTGGAAAAAGTAACACATCCCGAATTATGAAATTTTCAGGCCGCTTTTAACTAATTTTCTTTAGTACCTTTAAAAATATTTTTTTTATTTCATTTCCTCTTACTTCGATAATAATAAGACGAAAGTATGGTAACACCCACCTTTAAAGCTGTTCCATGAAAATTTATAAGATTTCTCTGAATTTTTTTAAAAATATTTATTTGTTCAGGTCATAATTTACGAAATAACAAATGACCTGAGGGGAATCCGAGAAAAAAGTTCAGAAAAAGAGGATGTCATTGACTAGTTCTAAACTCTCCAAAATTTTGGATAATTTGTCTTTCCTAAATGCATGATTTAATATTATTTGTTCATTTTAGATAAAATTTACATAAAGTTGAAATTTTTTTTAATCTCAAAACGTTGCCTATTTTGACATTTGACAAAGGACTGACATCTTATCGTAATATCTGAACTTATTAAATTTGGAGCATATAATAAGTAAGAATTAATATATAAGGATAAGCGTATAATATAAGTTAATATTATACACTTATCCGTCACGCTATTTGGAATAAGCTTCGAATTTATTCGGCATACGTTAGGCAATATAACCAATACGTCGCGGAATATCCACCACACTTGGCCAAATGTGCATGCCATTAAAACGTGTTCGAAATGGGAATTTTATAGATAAATAAACGAATTTCAAGTGAGAGAAAAATAAATTTGTACCGGATCATACAAAGAACAAGTCCGAAAACTTCCGCTTAATCTGGAAAATACGAGTCTTTTTTTTTTTATATAAATGTAAAAAAGGAAAAAAACAACAACTCCCCTCCCCCTCCATTTGCAGCGAGTGTTTGGGGTTGGCATTTATTGGCGAAAATGAGGTTGCTAAATGGACTTAAACCGTGCCAATTCCCCAAAGAGCTAAATCTAATATAATTTCCTAGAACCAAAAGTTATGCCAATGTAGATGCATCGTCTTTAACCCTTTCCAGCTGAGTGTTTCCAACAAGAAAAAGGAGAGTCTTTGTAGCCAGTAAGAGGCGCCCGAAACAAAAGGCATCTAGAAAAGTACTCCGCCGACACTGAGGATTCGCACTTTGAAGTTGCCGACGGCAGGTAGGTTTCCTACAAAGGGGCTCTTCTCTCCTCCCCTCTTCCTATGGAACAGGCCCCCTGAGGGCCACCTAGAGAGAGAGAGGGGGTCCTCTTGACGCCAGAGTGTCGGATCCATGGTAGCCCGTCGCATCACTCATTGACAGGAAGGCTACACATAAGCGGTATCTCTTGAAAGTTTCGCCGTTCGGTACCTCCCGGCACCACGAGTACGCGCTCTCTTACCTGTAGATGTCTACGCTGGCCCAAACAGTTCCCGACTAAATGATCAGATCTCTAAAAGGGAGAATAACGAACCAATAGGTGCATTTCCTTGCATCGTACTGTTTTTGGGATTAATATCACAGAGGCATTGAGACGTGAAGATGTATAAAGCAGCAATTTGAACTAAATATATTCCAGCGGCGTAGTTTACGGTTGAACAATATTTCTCAGAAATACACAGAGAGGGATTTTTCCAATGAGGCCCCCATAAGCTTCAGCATCGTCTACATAACATAAACTGAATTTCTGATACACAGAAAAATTTAGCAAAGGATTCTGGGAAAAACACCATCGCCTGTCTCTTTCTTTCACCTATATTAAACAGACATTTTTTTTTTATTAGCTGAAGGTGTTTTATGTTTCACTACAAATTAGAACTGCATAATGAATGTTTTCAATGTAAATTACCTCAAAATCAACGTGTTTAACATAATCGATGCACACGAAGGATAAAATTCATTTTATGTAATCTACAGAAATGATGTGGTTGAGTGAAAACTATTCAAGTGCACAAAGAACTCTCCTGTTGGTTGGAGAAACGGTTTTTGGAATATGATGTATCTGTAAATTTCTAAAGCAATTATTTTTTGAAATATTCCAAACAATATTTTGTGGTGAAACTGATTAGTTTTACGCAGCCGTAGCCAGGCTGGGGATAGGAAGCCACCCCCATCCATGGAATATATTTTTATCAAAATAAAGCATTGTTGAATTTCGTATGACGGAAGTTGTGAATATATTATATGCATATATAAGTTTGAATCCATTGTAGAAGGGCCATAATCAGACAGGGGGCGAGCTCCACCCTGGAACTCTATTCAACTTCCTGGAAAATATTTTTTAACAAAATAAATTATTGCAGAATTTTATTTAAAATTAATTTTTTGTTTTGTATAAAATTGTACACCATAAAGAAAATTGCTATTTGACGTTAAACTATATTCAAAATAGATTTTTACGACAATCCTTGAGTACATCGTGTGTTTTACAGAGATGGTCTTCATGTACTCTATAGTAAGCATAGGAGAAATTATTGATTTTAGAATACCTATATAAGTTTGCAGTGCAAAATTTGCGTTAAGAAATTTATTCATTAACGTTAAATATATTTGTCTGCTTAAATATTTAAAATATCTAAGAATATTATTTTAAGTATTATATACAGGCTGGTAGTTAGGCGCTTTTTATGGGGGGGCTTAATTCGTTAATATTTTGTCTTGTATTTTACTAACATATTTAATAATTCTAAATATCTAAGCAGACTAATATATTTAACATTAATGAATAAATTTCTTAATGTAAATTTTGCATTGAAAACTTATAGAGATACTTAAAAATTTATACCCTTTATCCCATAGTGTAGATGAAGAATGATGATATCCTTTATAGATGTGATATACTTATAGTGTAGATGAAGAATGATGATATCCTTATAGATGTGATATCCTATATGTAGGATGAAGAATGATGATATCCTTATAGAATGAAGAATGATGATATCCTTATAGTAGATGAAGAATGATGATATCCTTATATAGTGTAGATGAAGAATGATGATATCCTTTTATAGATGTGATATCCCATAGTAGATGAAGAATTAAATCTCTGTAAAAAACAACATGCAAAAATCTATCGTATAAATCTATTTTGAATATATATTTTAACGTCAAAGTACAATTTTCATTGTTATGTATAATTTTATACAAAACAAAATAATTAAAGTTCTACAATATTTTATTTTGAAAAAAAAATATTTTCCAGGGAGTATGACTACATTTCTAGAGGCTCAGCATCCCCTGGCCCAGGAGGACTACAGCTCAGATTATTTAATATTATTAAATATATTAATAAAATACATCAAAACATTAACGAATTCCAAGCCTCTTTGTAACTTTCGGTGCCTCCTGTAATTTTCAGAGCCCGGGTAACAAGTATCAAATTACGGCCCTGATCTTAAACCAATTTAACCAATCATTCGTACTAGAACGGAAGGTAAGCAAATTAATGAAATATGTTGGTGTACCATCAGCACTACGTTTTATGTAAAATCGTAAAATCCCACACTTCTCAAAAAATTCGTGTCAGTTAGTGAAGTTAGAAATAACATTGAATTTAATGTGTTCGTCAGAAATAAAATACATTTTCAGACACGAAACAGGTAAGGACATCTTTATTAGTAAATTGACGGAAGGCATCAACCATCAAACACAAGTTAAAATTTATTCAATTAAATTATATAAGTATTAAGCATTATGAGGAAGAGACCTACAGGCGAAAAAAAAGAGGTTGAATGGAAGATAAAAAAAACTTAGACGGGAATAAGTATAAAAAAACTGTCCATGGAAATGAAGAGATGGGGAATTGTAATGCATGTTGATCGCCAAGCTTTGAATCAGAGGAAGGACTTATATATATGTATATAAAGGTGAAGTAGATATTAAAAACCCCACAAACTTCAGGGCAACCTATAATTAAAGTTAACGGAATTATAGGACGAACGGGTTAAAGGAGGTCTGGACCTCCGATTTTCTCTTCACTGATAGCAAGTCACTTTTACCCGTAAATTAAAATGCTAAATATTATCGATTTTACTCCAATATTATTTTCACTTTTGATCTTCCATTTTGAGAATCTAAAGCGCAAATGATACATGAAACAGACAACACTTTTATACAAATACGTTAACCCACCCGCGTGTATATTCCAGCTCGCACCATGCATGGCTTCGTCCCATTGCTTCCAAATGATGCGAATGACCACAAGCAAGTGTAAAGAAACAAGCTTTTCTTTGATATTCAACTAACCACGAAATAGACATCGGGATGTCTTTTCACGGTAAGGATCACTCAATTACACACAGTATATATTGACTTGCGTTAAGATTATTATTATCATTATTTCACCACGATCTAGTAAATAACGTTGAACCGCTTTTACATACGCAATTATTTTGCTTGAAAATTAATAGCAGGTGTACAAAATGATGCTGCTTCGACGCCTTCTAACGGTGTATTTCTTATAATTAATCGTAAACTGATGATAATTTTACGGTTAATTGAATATAAGAAAGTGTATTGTGTTTAATAAAATCGTTACATGACCTATATAAGGAAACAAGAAATATAAATTTTAGGGATTTGACAAAATTATAGCTTACTTGTGACAAGTTCACACCAGGATTTGAAAAAATCCAGCTGCTGATACGTAGATTTCCAATAAAAAACGTTATTTATCATTTTTGAAGGCCCACATTATATAAACTTATAAAAATGTGACTGCATAATATTAACATGATATTTATTTCGTTTAATAAAAAATATCGCATTTTTCTTATAGTCAGTTTAGTCAATGCGGTTGAGAGTTTTGTAATAAAATTTTCATGACAATTTGCTATTTTTACCTTATTTGTAAATATGTGGACATTATTATTATTATTTTGTATTTAGTAACTAGGCACTGTGACAAGGTCTAAAAATAGAAGAGATAATGAATATTATGCTTCAGTTCAATAATAAAGAAGGTGCATTCTATATTGATGCATATTATATTGTGCATGAGTTTAATAGGAAAGTGGATATTGTGTTTAGTTCTAAAATAATTATAGTAATACTTCATTTATTTGGCATATGGTCACAATAAATTGATATTTCTCTATGACAACAGGTTCTTATCAAAGCCGAAGTAATAGATCACCTGTTGCAAATTAAAAATTAATTTTCAATTAATAGTAAAGTAGCAGTTATGTACTCGAATCAAATAGTAGAGCATTTGTTTGTTTGTTTGGCTTTTTTATGGCGCAAGAGCATCTGGGCTATACTGCGCCAAAAGTAGTAGAGCATAGATTATGCTTAAGTAAAATAGTAGAGCAGATAGTGTATGACGTGCAAAATGGAATATCCCTGCCTATAAACTATATTAAAGGCTATAGAATTTACCCAAATGTTATGAAAAGGAATCAAACAGTAAAACCTATTAAAGGACACTTTTTCAATTACCAGTCCCTCTTGTAGTTATCCCTATAACCTTCTCGTACAGCGGACCGTTGCTCAAGTCCCGAGGTGTCCGTTATTCGGAGGTTTTACCGCATGTATACAAACCCCCCCTCTCTTTGTGCAAACTTAGATCTCTAGTCTTTAGTTTTAAGATCGGGCAACCCTAATTAGTCCTTTCCTTAAGAAAAAAAAAATTAAATATTCACATGCGTGTCATTTTAAATCTCTTCCGAATGATATGCACCACATATTGCACCACATATGCACCACATTCCCGTTACACGGAAGATCTGACTACGTGAGTGAGAAAAGACGTCTTCGTATCACTTTAACAAATGCATTACATCAAAAATGCGACCGCACAATAATGCACTCCAATGGCAATCTATCATCTTACTTGATATATTGAGAGCTATCGGCGATTTCCCATACACAGACCTTGCTGTCAAATTGGCCTGCCGTGTAACCAAACTTTGATAAATATATAACCCTTATCGGGAACGGAAATATTACGGTTAACACGTCGGAAAATCGAGCAGTTCTTTTCTCTGGTGTCATCACCCTTCTTTCAGCTATAGGCAACCTGTCCAAATATCCCAGGTGCCCTTAAATTAACCCAGCGGGGCGACTATCTCCCTATCCCCCCCTCTTTCTAGAGGCCCTAACCTCTTCAAACCCCCCTCCCCTCCCTTCCACACTGTGACCCCAATGACAAGGCGCTCTTTTTAGAACGCTTGTTGTATACCGACTAATTTAGGCACTGTAGTACAAATTTGTTTTTCTCACTTTTTAACAAACATACAAGCCTATAGTTCATTTATTGTTTTCCGCAGTGGTCGGAGGCACTGTAAACGTTATTTGATATTTAAAACATCCCCCATCCAAAAATATGTCAGGCAAAACAGGTTCATTTATTTTGAATTTAAAATATAATTTTTGTTTTAATACGGAAGCAGGGGAAAGGAGATTCGTTGAATATTTAGCCTCTTCCCCGTTTTTGTTGATAAAATGATAAAAAAAAAAATAGTAGGGATATTAATATATTGTTTCACACATAGGAATACTTTCGCAATGGAAATATTTCTTTTTTGGGGGGAAGGGGAATTTTATGAATCGTCCCATCCGTCCTTTTCCTTTGAAGTTTAGATAATGGGCAAGATATTCTAGCGACTATATATAATGGTGATATATACAGTGAAAATCGTTTATAACGACGCCGGTTATAACGACCAACCGCATATAACGACGGAATTTTTACAAGAAGTTTGGTTTGCTATTCTACTCCATACTAAATATATCGGTTATAACGACATCGTATATAACGACGAAACCTGCTATAACGACGGCGATTTTGTAGTCTACGTAGATTCTAACTAGGGAAATTCGTATCGGATATAACGACGCGACTTGACAGTCATAAAGCAGAACCACGTGGGTTAGTTATTAAAATTTAAAGTTAGTTATCAAAATTTAAGCGTTATTCTAATCTTGTTTATTTACAAATGTAAGAGTAATTTTTATTACTGCTAAACCTGAATATTAAAGATAGTGAACTTAAAAAGTGATTTATTAATTGAATATCACGAGGGTCATATTCTTAAAGGGCCCATTCTATTTTTTCAGCGTAGAGCCCACAAAACTCTTAAACCGGCACTGTTCTGAAGTCATTAGTATAATATAATAAATATTATTCATTAGATTTGTTTTCTACATTATATACTTTAGTAGTATTTTCTACAATTTTTTCAATTTAAAAAACTAAGGAAGTACTATGTATTTAGTGTGGCTATAACATAATATAAACTGAAATTAAATTCATTATAATTATGTTTTTATTTAATTTTGAAACCAAAAAGTTTAGTACTTTCTATTGTCAAAATAATTTATAAAACTCTAGAGTACATTGCTATAGGCTACTATGATTTTAAAAAGATATCGTTTATAACGACTATCGGTTATAACGACCGAATTTGCACAGTCCCTTGGAGGTCGTTATAACCGATTTTCACTGTATATAAATGATGGCTAATTCTTCCACTATGCTTGTACACCAAAAACCATGACCCCTAGTCTCCAAGTGCTGGAGTGCTCCTGATCAAGGCAGCGGTTAGTGTGACATGAAAGCAAGGGGTGCTAAGAATCACTGGAATGGCCCAGGCTGCCATTTGTTATTGACCTTGGCTACGTATAATGGACGACCTCTAGCTTTTGAAGCAAAACTTCAGGAATTGGAAGAGGAACTAGACAAGATCAAATGGGACATTGTAGGACTAAGTGAACTTAGAAAAAAAAGTGAAGAGTTGGTGGAACTGAAAAGCGGACGTTCGGTTCATTATAGGGGAATGAAAACTGGAAGAATATGTGGTGTTGACTTCTTAATCAACAAAAGGATTAAATACTGCCTTCTGGAAGTTGAAAGTACATCAGATCGAGCAGCGAGGCTCGTTGTTCAACTAACCCAGCGATACCAACTTCAAATAGTACAGGTATATGCACCAACATCAAGCCATACCGACGAAGAGGTTGAAGAATTTTATGAAGAAATCAAAGAGTTACACACCAAAGGGAAACAACATATCAAGCTCATCATGGGGGATTTCAATGCAAGAATTGGACAACAGGAACAAGGAGAGACATCGGTTGGTAAATACGGATATGGGGAAAGGAATGAACGTGGCGATCAACTCATCGAATTTGCAGAAGCTGAAAACCTTAGCATCATGAATTCATTTTTTAAGAAGAAACTACAAAGAAAATGGACATGGAAACACCCCAATGGAGGAACCAGCGAAATTGACTATATCCTGGCAAACAAGAAATCAATTATTGAAGATTGCAGTGTACTGAACAGATTTAATACTGGAAGTGATCATCGAATGGTGAGATGTAAAGTGCACTTAAATACTAAATTAGAACGACAGAAGCTCATTAGGAAACAAGTAAGTAAGAGGGTGGATCTAATGAAACTGAAAGTAAATACCGAGGCATTCAAGTTGGAATTAAAAAATCGCTTTTCTGCACTGGAAGGACTTATTGATGAAAGTGATATCTCAGAAGCAAATGAAAACATTGTTAAGACAATAGTTGAAACTGCTGGGGAAATTGGTGGTGTAACCTGTAAAAAGCACAATAGCAAATTATCTGAGAAGACGAAACAGCTCATGAAAAGGCGAAGAGATATGAAGGTGGACAATCAAAATACCAGTTCCAGGATCGAGTATGTAGAACTTTGCAAAACTTTGCGCAAAAACATGAAAGAAGATATAAGAAAATTCAATTGTGAGTTAGTAAGGAAGGCCATTGAAAGCAACAAGAGCCTTAGGGTTGTTAAAGGGAGTTTGTCTATTGGGAAGAAACACATCATTGCATTAAAAGGAGAGGATGGCACTGTAACAAGAAATAGGGAAGAAATACTTAGAAGAGTTGAAGAATTCTACAAAAATCTATACGAAAGTAACAGTGGATTAAACGAAGACTCTGAGATAGTCGAAGGAACAGCTCCTAAAATCTTAAAAGAAGAAGTTTCATTTGCAATAAAAAGTATGAAGAAAGGAAGAGCCCCTGGTGATGATGGTATTACATTAGATATCCTAAAAGAAGCTGGAGAATATGTAGAAGACATACTTGCAAAATTCTTTACCAAATGTCTTAACAGCGGTAACATACCAAACCAATGGGATTCTGCAACAGTAATTCTTTTGCATAAAAAAGGTGATAAAGAGGATTTGAAAAATTACCGACCAATTAGCTTGTTACCTGCTATTTATAAAATCTTCACAAAAGTGCTAACACATCGCCTGCAGAAAAAATTAGATGCAGCTCAACCAAGAGAACAAGCTGGATTTCGAAGTGGATTCAGTACAGTGGACCATATTCAAGTATTAAGAGAATTAATTGAAAGAACACATGAATATGAACTTCCATTGTGTGTGGCATTTATTGACTATGAGAAGGCCTTTGACTCTATTAAAACATCAGCAGTCATCAACTCTTTAAGATCAACAGACATTGAGGATGTGTACATTGACATGGTGAAACGTGTGTATAAAAATGCAAGTGCAAAATTTCGGTTACATAAAGATACCAAAACTATCAAAATTGGTAAAGGTGTGAGGCAGGGAGATACCATTTCTCCAAAACTTTTTACTTCAGCTTTACAGATGATTTTTCAGCAGATAAATTGGAATAACAAGGGAATAAAAATAAATGGTGAATATTTAAATCATTTGCGGTTTGCTGATGACATTGTTATTTTTTCAACGAACCCATTAGAACTCCAAGACATGGTACAGGAGCTCTCAACTAGAAGTAAAGAAGTTGGACTCAAGATGAACCTACAAAAAACTAAGATCATGTTCAATAATTTCGTAGAGGAAACAAAAATACAAGTTGACAACATTGAGCTAGAAATTGCTGATTCATATATTTACCTTGGCCAGCTGATTTCAATGGATGGCAACATTATGAAAGAACTCAACAGACGTATTAAACTTGGCTGGAGTGCATTTGGAAGAAACAGTTTTATCCTGAAGGGGAAATTGCCTTTGTGTCTAAAAAGAAAGGTCTTCAACCAGTGTGTATTGCCAGTCCTCTCTTATGGATCAGAGACATGGAGTCTAACAGTTGGAGCAATACGAAAGTTACAGACAACGCAAAGGAGCATGGAGAGGTGCATGCTTGGAATAACTAGGAGAGATCGAAAAAGAAACACTTGGGTGAGAGAGCAAACTAGAGTAGAGGACATCATTGTTAAAGTAAAAGGGCTGAAATGGCGATGGGCTGGGCATATTGCAAGAAGAACTGATCAACGATGGACAACAGAAATTCTGAACTGGATTCCAAGAGACCACCGAAGACCTAGAAAACGTCCTCAAACTAGATGGGTGGATGAAATAAGAAACACAGATTAATGATGGAAGGAATTCGTTTGTATGACTTGTGTGGAAAGTATTTCGAGAGAGTCATCCAGCAGTGGATAGATAATGGTTGAATGTGATGTTGATGATGATATATATATATATATATACATAGGTTCTGTATTCTTCGAAAGACAGAATGTACGTCCACTACCCTATGGTGACATGAGTAGTGGTATAAGCATAAGCAGAAAGTTCATAAGGAGGGTTATAGGCTCAATGGGAGGTTACAGAGCTACAACTCATATATTCCTATGTTAAATATACAAAATTTCATTGCAATGGGGGGTTACAACCCCCATCAACACTCCCCTGCGTACGCCAGTGCGTAGTGGTCACGTATAAGTCTGCAGCGCCATCAACTTGTCTTATATTCCTATTGATAACATAGAACGTAGTTTTTTTTGTTTTTTTTTCCCAACAGTTTTTCGGGATTTTGTTCCTTTGGTAGTAAAGCTTCGCCTTCCTCGAAAAACTCTAAGTCCCAGTGCATCATGACTTTCACTATCCTTACAAAGTAAAAACACAAACGAATATGATAATCAAACTGCAAAAGGCAAGAGACAAACTTGGCAAACTGCGAAAGACGCCAACAGGCTAGAATATAATAAGGTGTCCTTGGCTAGAGTAGAAAATTGTAAGTAGAAATAGACGCTACAATCATGCAATTGTAAGGATGTCGATGACTTAAATTCTTCAGAAATTAACCAAGAAGGTAATATTTTAATTACTACGATAATATTCGTCAAATTGTAATAGCAGTAATGCCTATATTACGGAAATTTCGTTTGTAACTCTGTCTTTAAACTAAGAACCTAACTGGGAATGGAAATTGACAGAGAAATGTACATCTGTGTCAGAAATCGAATAATATTGCCATATATCTTTTTAAATGTATAAATAGATTTTTCACCATTAATAATAGCTAAGGAATGGTTAATTATAATCAACAACAAATTTTCAGGTAGTCAGCTGTGTAGCAAAACGGTTATTTATTGCTAAAACTTTACGTTTCGATTCGAGCTGTGCGAATCATCATCAGAAGAGGTTTTGGCAATAAATAATCGTTTTACTACACAGCTGACTACCTGAAAATTTGTTGTTTATTATTATAATGCTCCGTGAATGTCTACGTGAAACTAATGGTTAATTATATCTTAAGATTTTCTCATTTCTGTTTTTTAAATACCCTAAATTTTGCCAATTTATCCGATGATTTAGAAGACGAAATTTAACAGAACGTGTTTTTTTTTAACGGTAAAATAAATGTACATGAGGGTCTGACAGGTGAGTTTTAACTTCATTGATGCTCTGAAATCGATTAGAAAAATGTCAATCTCAAACTGGTTTTCTTTCACCCGCTGCAAACTATCTCTATTGAAGCGTTATCAGACTTCGAGCTAGCTACTGTTAAACAAATAGAAACTGATTTTATCTACGTCAATGTCGGTTGCATATTACTTTCTCTCTCTCTCCGACAATATCTAAATAGATATTACAAGGTTTAACGGCATGTTAGAGCAGTCCGCGAACTTTCTTTCTTGCACCAGGGCATTTTCCGCGTTCACTCTATGGCTCGTCCATCTGGCGTTATAGAATTGTAATTTCTGGAAGATGATAAGAGGAAGGCTCTTCCCACGACAACCCCCACTCTCGACGCCCCCAGTGACTCCCGTGACGTTAATGAGTGGACGCGTGACGCAAAATAAATACAAAATGCCAAGCGTCAAGTGCTGACTTTGACGAGGAGACGACTGGACCCATCGGACTCGACGCTTTTGACTATAATGATGACGAGCTACTGCCAAGCAGTACGTATCGCACCTGTTGTAGCAGAAGAGGGTCGGTGGACCGTGGCCGAATTCTCTTCTGGGAGAGATTCCCGTGGCTATTGTTCAGTTTTGTGCGCTTCCGTTCAAGGCCGGAAGCGACGTCTTCATTAATGTCATCGCAATTATTACTGGAAGAAATAAAATGAAGGAGCGGGGGACATGTGATTTCGCTGTTTTAGCTGTGCACGCCGTCGATCTAGCTTCCGTCTAAAGCCCTGTCATGGTTAGCGAACTAAGACGAATCCAAATTTTGAAATCATGACAGAACAAGACTGTTTATAAGCCGGGGAAATTTTTCTTCTTATTAAAAATCTTTGTCATCATTGTTAAAAAGACTTTCAATTTACTGTCACTGCATCTTGTTCGACATTGTTAATTTCCCTAACCAAAGTAATTAAGTTTTAGTTGAATATTGTTTAATTTTGATATTGCGATCTTTAAGAGATCGAAATTACACAGGGTTCCTTCAATCTTTTGATGGCGTAAAATGTATTTATAATAAGTTTTAGAATACTAACGCTGAAAGCTCTACTCGCCCACACCACTTCGCTATATTATGCAACAATTTATCCATTATCCTACTCACCTCCCACACACACGCGCGCGCATATATATACAGGGTGTCCCAAAAGTCTGGAAATCCCGAAATATTTTGAGAAATACACTTCGGATTGAAATACAATAAAACAGGTTTTCAATATTTTTAAAAATGCCATTCAATGATGCCAAAATTGAATCTCCTCCCCTCCCCCGGGAGTGGGGAGGGGCAACTTTGAAATCTTAAATGGGAAGCCCCATTTCTTATTGCAAATTTTAATTATCCAGAGAAAATACATAGCTTTGACCTACGATTTTTAATTTTTACTCTTAAAAATGGCGCTATAACCGATAAAAATTAAAGAGGGATACGAACGTTTGAAAATGGGACTATCTCGAGAAATACACTTCGGATCGAAAAATAAAAAATACGTGTTCAATATTATTAAAAACGCTATCCAATGATGCCAAAATCGACCTCACCCCCTTCCTTCAAGTGTGGGGTAAAAACATTATCGTTCTTTGGAATAACAGCGCCATCTATCAGGAAGTAAAAAAGCAATGTTTAGGATGAAAATTACGTATCATTTCCCTAAAATCTTAGGATCATTGGAAAACATTTTTAAAAATATTTAACGCATATTCTTTTATTTTTCGATCCGAAATTTATTTCTCGAGATATTCCCATTTTCAAACGTTTATACTCTTCCATTTTTATCGATTATAGCGGCATTTTTGAAAGTAAAAATGAAAATCATAAATCGAAGTTATGTATTTTTCTGGAGAATCCAAATCTGCAATAAAAAGTGGGGGGATCCATTTAAGATTTCAAAGTTGCCCGTCTCCCCACCAACGGGGGGGGGGTCACGTTTAGCATCATTGGATAGGTTTTCTTATTAAATATGTAACACGTATTTTTCGATCCGAATTGTGTTTCTCAAGATATTTCGGGGTTGCTGGATTTTGGAACTCCCTGTATATATATATCATCATATTCAACCATTATCTATCCACTGCTGGATGAAGGTCTCTCCAAATGCTTTCCACACAAGTCTATCCTGGGCCATTCGTTTCCACGTCACCCCAACCTGTTTTCTTATTTCATCCACCCATCTAGTTTGAGGACGTTTTCTAGGTCTTCGGTGGTCTCTTGGAATCCAGTTCAGAATTTCTGTTGTCCATCGTTGATCAGTTCTTCTTGCGATATGCCCCGCTCATCGCCATTTCAGCTATTTTACTTTAACGATGATATCCCTAGTCCTTTTGAATGTCTTACTCAAGTGTTTTTTGTATCGTGTTTTTTTTTTTCGATTTTTCCCACAGTTATTCCAAGTATATACTACTCCATGCTCCGCTAGGTTGTCTGTAATTTCTGTATTGCTGTATTCATTAAACTTCATGTCTCTAATCCACAAAAGAAGACTAGCAATACACGCTGGTTGGAGACCATTTTTTTTAGACACAAATGCAATTTTCCCTTCAGGAAAAAAACTGTTCCTTCCGTAGGCACTCCAGCTAAGTTTAATACGTCCGTGAACTTTTTTCATAACGTTGCTTTACAAAGAAATCAGCTGGCCAAGGTAAATATATGAATCAGCAATTTCTAGCTGAATATTGTCAACCTGTATTTTTGTTTTCCCTACGAAATTATTGAACATGATTTTAGTTTTTTGTAAGATCATCTTGATTTCAACTTCTCTGCTTCTGGTTGTAAACTCCTATACCAAATTTGAATTCTACTAGAGGTCTGTTGAAAAAACAATAGTATCATCAGCAAATTGCAGATAATTTAAATATTCGCCATTTATTTTTCCCCTTGGTTATTCCATTTTATCAGTTGAAAAATCATCTGCAAGGCCGAGGTAAAGATTTTGGGAGAAATGGTTTCTTTCTTACCTCACACCTTTACCAATTTTGATAGTTTTGGTATCTTTATGTAACCGAAATTTTGCACTTGCATTTTTATACACACGTTTCACCATGTCAATGTACACATCATGATTTTAAAGAATCGATGTCTGCTGATGTTAGGATAAAGTAAAAGTCCTTCTCATAGTCAATAAATTCTAAATACAGTGGAAGTTCATATCCATTCATTCTTTCAATCAGGTCTCTTAATACTTGACTATAGTCCGCTGTACGGTGTCTACTTCGAACTTCAATGTGTTCTCTTGGTTGAGCTGCATCTAATTTTTTCTGCAGGCGACGTACAATACAATACAAATGAATTTTATTTTCATACATATGTGTATAGATTACATATGCATACATGCATGATGGATTACATGCTAAAACTATAGGTTAATATACATACAACCTAAAAACTTTAGCCATTTATGTTTCGTTAAATAAGAAATATTTTTGAGTGTATTTTTAAATTGTTTTATTGGTATAACATTTTTATTTCGTTTGGTATGCTATTCCAAATATTTAATCCGTAATAATTTATATTATCTTTTCCATAATTAGTTCGAATATATGTTTTGTTTTAATTTCTTTTTTATGACGAGTATTATATTTGTGGTCTTCTTTTATTATTTCTATTATGTCTATGTGTTTTCCTTCATTTATTCTTTCGTATATATATTGAGATATTTTTAATTTGTGTATATTTTCTATATTAAGTAGTTGATATTCTTCTCTAAATTGAACAATTGATTGATATGGTGATTTTTATTTTGTTTATTGTGTCATTTAATGAATTATTTGTTTTTATTAAGTTTTTCTTGTTTAGTCCACCCCATGTTGGTTTTCAGTACAGTAGTATACTGTAAATTATTGAATAATAAATATCAATTTTTGCATTTAAAGTTAGTTTATTATTTAATCTGGCTAATAGTTCATTTATTCTTCTTATTTTTTTTTATTTATATCATCTATTTGTTCATTCCATAAAAGTTTTTCGTGTAATTTAATACATAGAAATTTCATTGATTTAACTCTTTTTAGTGTTTTTCCATTAAATTTTATATAATTTCTATGTTATTTATTTTTTTTGTTATTAGTATGGAATATTATATATTTAGTTTTTCAGCATTTATTATCAGATCGTTCTTCCTTAGAACCATTGTTGAATCAAGTTGAATTTAACTTTTATTATGTTGCCAATGGTCAGTGTTTGATCCACTTATGGACCAATTTTTATATCAGCAAATAGTAAATTATCATGTAACAAGAGACTTGTCTAGGGTGCCGGTTGAATTTAAATTGGATGTATTGGGTTTGCTGAATCCACATCTTCATATTAAGAATATATAATCACATAAAAAGGTTAACCTTACTGGTAAAATAGCAATGAAAATATCATAAACTTTCGGACGCATCAGCAGCAGTCTTCATCGGGAATGTGGCGATGTTATGTGTCGCCTGATGAAGGACGCTTCATCAAACAATCTTTCATTACTATTTAGTGTTCTTTACCCTATGTAATCCTAATTTGCCCTGTATTTTATATCTAATATGCTGTCAGTTTTATAAAGACAACTAAACTGATTTTTAATTACGTTTTAAAATTGCTATTGGCGACGTGTTTCGCAGTAGCATATGTTCACGGCGGCACATGCGCGTTAATCTGGTTAACCTTGTTTCGGTAGGCTAGTCTGCGGCTGGGTGATTTAGAAATGGAGGTACGTAAGCGGGTGTATTTTAGTAGTTTAGTGGTACATTTCGGGCTGAAAAGTAGTTTTACCCCCAATCCCTAGAAGGAAAGTTGGCTACGCCCATGAGCCTATGATATATACATTTATTATGTAAAACTAATAAACAAACAAAATGTATATTTGATAACATGTCGTCCTTACCTTATAAAATTTTGATTTTTTTATTATTAAATTAATAACGATGATTTAAAATAATGTAAATAATAAAACAAATATGCTTATATACAAGTAATAAATTGATAAACAATAAAATTAAATTAAAGGATAAATTTCTGAAGTTTGATTCTAGTACCGTAGCTCTATTTGAAGAAATAAAAATGAAAAACTAAATAGAGGGGTAGAAAACAAGCAAGTTCATTACTGAGAGACGACATAGCATTTCGTTGGTCAAACGCGATTAAAATTTTAACTCCGCTCTTATCCCTTGGCGATGATTTGGCGAGCTTCTATATATCGAAGCAGCTATATCTAATGTATTTTCTGTGTAACGAATGGGTAACATGATACCAAATTTGGCGATAAATCCAATTTTAAATATTTAATAATTCAACGAAATCTGTGTTTTACAAAAAACTGATTATATATTCTTAATAAGGAAGGCGGATTCTACAAAACCCAATATATCTTAATCCTCAAGTCAACCGGCACCCGAGACAGTTCCCTTGTAAGTATATCAAATCATTTATTGCTAAGAAAAAGAACAATGGTCCTAATATAGGTCCTTGTGGAATACCTCTTAAATTAACCATTTTGTCTGATGATTTATTATCTATTTTTAAAATTTAGTATCCATCTTTAAAATAATTTTCTATAAGTTTAAACATTTTACCTCTTATTCCTAAATTAAGTAGTTTATCTTTTGGAATATCTCTGTTTATTAAGTCAAAAGCTTTACTGAGATCCAAAAAAAAAGCGTTAGCACTTTTATAAATATTTTAAAAATAGCAAGCAACAAGATTAATCGGTCGGTAATTTTTCAAATCCTCTTTATCACCTTTTCATGAAAAAGAATAACTCTTGCAAAATCCCGTTCGTTTGATACATTACTCCTGTTAAGAAAATTTGCAAAGAATTTTGCAAGTATTTTTTCTGCGTCTTCTCCAGGTTCTTTCAGAATATCTAATGTAATGTCATAATCACCACTTCCTTTCTTCATACTTTTGATTGTTCAAATCCTACTTTCTCTTTCAAGATTTTAGAAGCTATCCTACGACTATTTCAGTGTCTTCTTTTAATATGGACTTTTCTTAATATAATTTTCTGTAAAACTCTTCAACTTTTCTAAGTATTTCTTGTTATGGTGTCATCTTCTCCATTTAATGCAGTGATGTGTTTCTTGCCAGAAGACAAACATCTTTTAACGTTCCTAAGGCTTTTGTTGTTTTCAATATCTTTCCTTGCTAACCCACAGTTGAATTTTCTTATGCTTTCCTTTACGCTTTTGCGTAGAGTTTTCCGAAGTTCTACGTATTCAGTTCTGGAAATGGCGCTTTGATTGCCCACCTTCAAATCACTGCACCCTTTCATAAGCTGTTTCTTCTTCTGAGGTAATTTGTTATTTGTTTTTGTATACTAAATCATAAATTTCCCCAGCAGTTTCAATAATTGTTTTAACGATGTTTTCATTTGCTTCTGAGATATCAACTACTTTATTTAATAAATCTATCCAGTGAAGAAATGCGATCTTTTAATTCCAGCTTAAAAGCTTCGGTATTTTCTTTCAGTTTCTTTAAATCCACCCTTTTGCATACTTGTTTTACGATAAGCTATATTCTATCTTTCCAATTTAGTATTTACATGTATTTTACATTCATCATTCGATGATCACTTTCTAGTATTAAATCTGTTCAGCACGCTGCAATTTTCAATAACCAATTTCTTGTTTGCCATGATATGAACAATTTCGCTGGTTCTTCCATTTGGGGTGTTTTTGGGTCCATTTTCTTTGTGGTTTCTTTATAGAAAATGATTTTTTTTGTATTTTTTATTTTATATAAATCGAACACTACGCAGATTAAATCAAACAACAATGTCAATCAATCAACGTTTATTGGCGTAGTGATACCAACGCCGATGGTATGGCGTGATTAGATGGTGAAACGTTCGAAAGAAAATAAATATTTCTGCCTTCGGTGGGACCTGAACCCACGACCTTCCACTTGCCGGGAGGAGGCTCTACCCACTGAGCTACGAAGGACAATATAAAATAAATTTAAATAGTAGTCCATGTACTACACCATTCTGCGAAATAACTGGCAACAATATATATACGTTCGTAAAGAGATTATATATTGTCCTTCGTAGCTCAGTGGGTAGAGCCTCCGCCCGGCAAGTGGAAGGTCGTGGGTTCAGGTCCCACCGAAGGCAGAAATATTTATTTTCTTTCGAACGTTTCACCATCTAATCACGCCATACCATCGGCGTTGGTATCACTACGCCAATAAACGTTGATTGTTTGACATTGTTGATGATTTTTTTATCAAAAATCATATTCTATTTTTTTAATTGGATTAAAATAATCCTTTCAAAGTGATTTTAATATAACGCACTCCCAATATTCGCAATGTCGTTACATATCGCACTTTTTTATTTTGTAAAACTTATTATTTTGACCGTTTTACTTATTTATTATCAACGAAAAATATTTTTCAATGGCAGAATATTAATTAGCGAAAAAGCCTTAGTCGCTCAGTCACCTCTTCACGTCACAGCAGACCTAAAACCTAATCACTAAAAGTTTCAAAAATATTAATTTATGTTTCCCTTGTTTTTTCATGACTCACACTCTTGTTTTAAAAAAACTCATTATACATTTTTTAAGAGATCTCAATACAATACTTTATCATATTTGTAATGTGATAAATGTCACTTTTTTAAACTAATTATTTTTCTCATTATTAATGTTATAGTTTTCCGAAAAAAAAAAAAAAAAGACCCTGACGACGAGAATGGGATTCGAACCCATGCCATGGATTAGCAGTCCATCGCCTTAACCGCTCGGCCATCTCGTCTCATCAAGAAGTCTACAAATATCATTCTTAAAGGGTGTATAATAAATATTGATTTTTTTTTTAGTTACCTTTTTCGAAAGTCATATTCTGTTTTTGAAAATTCATTATAAAAGACTAGATTATTCTTCAAATTGATTTTCATACCCGCTAAATCCTGCTTTCAGTGTTTGTGTTTCTGAAGAATAGTTATCCTTGCATTATGATCCTTTATGATGCTAATTTGAATAATTTTATAAACTAATTTGTATCCATATTACAATAGTATTATTATTTTTTTTAAAGCTGGATGGAGTATGATATACGTGTCTCGAATGGTACAGTGCATTTCTATCAAGCATTCATTGTATTGCGTGAAACGGTTAGGTAATTGAAAATATTGGTTTTGTTGCAAATGGAAATGGGTAAAAGCAGTTGAAGCAGTTTGAAAAATGAGTGAAGTCAAGAAGAAAATTTGCGACATCTTGGATGGCCCAAATACGACTTAAGACTTCTGCTGTTGACATCATGGACTCTGAGAAGACAAGGTATGCCCTTAAGACCCCCTGCAATTTATTCAGTCATATTCGGTGCAGGTATTGAAAAACTTGTAAAACGATGGATTCAAAAAAAAAAACCGCACCTATATATCAAAATATAGTTCAATATGTGAGGGTTTTTTTTTCCAAGGGGCGAAAGCGTCCCATTTTGTTAGTTACGCATATATTGAGCATATTGAATATGTATATTTTGATATATCAATTGGTACGAGATTCTGAATTTCGGAATAATCCTTTAATATAGTGCCCTAATAGTTTTACGAGCAAATCTAATGACCATATTTTATGAAATAATGTTTGACTAAAACAAACTGATGTCGCAATTTTAAGCAAAATAATATTAAAATGTAAAAATGACTCATCGTTACCCAAATCAGTAAATTTTTTATCGCAGAAAAATGAAATTTCGCGAAAATATGCAGTTTGCACCATCCAAGGTAGGAAGATTAGCTTTCGAAAAATTGAGTCTATGCATCTCGATAACGAGATATATTCTAAGAAATAATCAGTAGCAATGAAATGAACTGATTTGTAAGGAAATCATCAGCTAAGACAATGAATGCGACAAGACAAGGTGAATTAATGCAATAAGAAAAGAAGTTGAAACAATATGAAAGTGAAAAGATAAAGACAGATCTGTATGAAAGTAACTGGAGGAGATCTCCATCCATTAAGAATTGATAAAACGAAGAGGGGAACGATAGTTATACTTGATTAAATAAACGAATAGAAACCCGCATGTAAATGAAGATTCAATTACCTAAATCTCAAAAACGTATAATATTGCCCTTAAGAATACAAGAGAGAATTAATTATGATGATTTTATATATACCGGGTGCGTCAAAAAAATGTATATTCACTTGAAATTGTCATAGAAAATTTATTTCCCGTTCTACAAGGTTAGATTCCTGGATCAAAATTTGCCAGGTCAGTGGATAGGACGCGGGGGGGGGGCCGATCGAGTTTCCTGCACTCTCTCCTGACCTTATGCCGCTGGATTTCTTCTTATGGGGCACAGTAAAAGATGAGGTGTAGAAACGTAAACCACGTAACCAGGACACACTTTGGAATGAGATTCAAGCGGTGTGCGCAGAAATCTCATTGGACACTTTGGTACGATGTACGAAATCAGTGGTGGCTCGTACTCAGAAATGTATTGATGCCGAAGGCCACCATTTTGAACATTTACTTTAACCACCATTTGAAACATTCGGTTTGACCAGAAAGTACCACTTGTCTTTCAAATTGAACTGTAACCTTACTTTTCCCAGAAATTTAACCTTGTAGAACGGAAAATAAATTTTCTATGACACTTCAAAGTGTGTATACATTTTTTGGACGCACACAGTATCATAATAACTTGCTTTGAGTGAATTTATATATAACAATAACTTGTTTTGGGTGAATCTATATATAACGATAAATTATTTTGAGTAAATTTATATATAACTATAGTTTTACGCTTTTCAAACTGTGGTCATATGTTGTATATAAGGCTTTTTGAAAACCTCTT
>QLNU02015360.1:11376271-11408060 GCA_006491805.2 Dysdera silvatica
ATACGACTTAAGACTTCTGCTGTTGACATCATGGACTCTGAGAAGACAAGGTATGCCCTTAAGACCCCCTGCAATTTATTCAGTCATATTCGGTGCAGGTATTGAAAAACTTGTAAAACGATGGATTCAAAAAAAAAAACCGCACCTATATATCAAAATATAGTTCAATATGTGAGGGTTTTTTTTTCCAAGGGGCGAAAGCGTCCCATTTTGTTAGTTACGCATATATTGAGCATATTGAATATGTATATTTTGATATATCAATTGGTACGAGATTCTGAATTTCGGAATAATCCTTTAATATAGTGCCCTAATAGTTTTACGAGCAAATCTAATGACCATATTTTATGAAATAATGTTTGACTAAAACAAACTGATGTCGCAATTTTAAGCAAAATAATATTAAAATGTAAAAATGACTCATCGTTACCCAAATCAGTAAATTTTTTATCGCAGAAAAATGAAATTTCGCGAAAATATGCAGTTTGCACCATCCAAGGTAGGAAGATTAGCTTTCGAAAAAAATTGAAGTCTATGCATCTCGATAACGAGATATATTCTAAGAAATAATCAGTAGCAATGAAATGAACTGATTTGTAAGGAAATCATCAGCTAAGACAATGAATGCGACAAGACAAGGTGAATTAATGCAATAAGAAAAGAAGTTGAAACAATATGAAAGTGAAAAGATAAAGACAGATCTGTATGAAAGTAACTGGAGGAGATCTCCATCCATTAAGAATTGATAAAACGAAGAGGGGAACGATAGTTATACTTGATTAAATAAACGAATAGAAACCCGCATGTAAATGAAGATTCAATTACCTAAATCTCAAAAACGTATAATATTGCCCTTAAGAATACAAGAGAGAATTAATTATGATGATTTTATATATACCGGGTGCGTCAAAAAAATGTATATTCACTTGAAATTGTCATAGAAAATTTATTTCCCGTTCTACAAGGTTAGATTCCTGGATCAAAATTTGCCAGGTCAGTGGATAGGACGCGGGGGGGGGGCCGATCGAGTTTCCTGCACTCTCTCCTGACCTTATGCCGCTGGATTTCTTCTTATGGGGCACAGTAAAAGATGAGGTGTAGAAACGTAAACTACGTAACCAGGACACACTTTGGAATGAGATTCAAGCGGTGTGCACAGAAATCTCATTGGACACTTTGGTACGATGTACGGAATCAGTGGTGGCTCGTACTCAGAAATGTATTGATACTGAAGGCCACCATTTTGAACATTTACTTTAACCACCATTTGAAACATTCGGTTTGACCAGAAAGTACCACTTATTTTTCAAATTGGACTGTAACCTTACTTTTCATAGAATTTTAACCTTGTTGAACGGAAAATAAATTTTCTATGACACTTCAAAGTGTGTACACTTATATATATATCATAATCATCATATTTAATATTTAGATGAAGAATCTCTTAAGTCTCACTCCATGTATCATTCCACATAATCCGTTTCCCACATTATCACAAAATGTTTTCATATTTTACCCATCCATCTTGCCTGACACAAAACATTTCCCTGAATTTGATGCCCTTTTAGAATCCAACTGAGAATTTCGGTTGTCCGTCGTCGATTAAATTTTCTTACGATATGCCCAATTCATTGCCAATTCAACTTTGATTACTAAAGCACTGATGTCCTCTACCCTCTTGTTTGCTCTCTCACCCAAGCGATACTTTATTCATACTTTCTAGTCATTCCAACAATGCGCCTCGCTATATCCCTTTGGGTTGTTTGTAATTTCCATATTGCTGTTTTTGCTACATTCCATAGGGGACTGATAATACACACTGATTCAAGGCCTTTCGTTTTAAACAGAAAGGAAATTCCTATTTCAGTAGGGCTGTCCTGAAGAAAATTATTGAGAGTATGCGGTGCTGTTTAATTAATTAAAGAGTATTAAAATTTCTGAGTTACTGGATTTGGTGACGTCCCCGCGCCGCGCTGACTGGTCGTCTATCGTCTATCCAAGCCCAAGGTGGCACTTGCCACTTTCATCAGTTTTTCATTCCTCACCTAGCCGTACGCAGGATATTATTTTGAGGCTTGGGGGAGTTCAGGATGTTTTTCCTCATTTGTTTCCATTCAAGTTTGTAAATGACTAGAAAAAAAAAGAAAAAAGCTGAACTTTGTTGAAAGTTGCCCCAAAAACCAGCAAATACAAAAGTTTCCTTGAGACCTTGAGAGCACGCGCCGCGTACTCTGTATTTTTCAAAATTTCTTGAGAGAATGCGGCACACACAGCGCGTACCCTTTGGGGACAAGTCCTGCACTTTAGGGTGAAACTGTTTATGTCTCAGCTATGTCTCTGTTATGTCCTTCAGCTAAGTTCAATACGCCTGTGGAGTTCTTTCATTGAGGTTACCCTCCATTAATAAGATTTGGACAAGGTAGATATAAAAATTAGCAAATTCTAGCTCGTTGTCGTCAACTAGTATTTTTGCTTTCTGTATGAAATTGTTGAACGTCATTATCAGTCTTCGTTGGTTCCGTTTAAGAGTCCAACTTCTCCACTTCTAGTTGAGAGCTCTTGTACCATGTCTTGGAGTTCTGAAGAATCCACGTTGTCCACCTTTGGCCTTAACACATTCGATAATTCTCTGGGGTTTCCTTTCTTCTAGATTTTGGTAAGTGGCTGCAGGAATGCACTTCCATTTCATTTATACCTTCGATGTCAGTTCTTACTTAAAAGCCTATACAACACACACGAAAAATTCTACATGAGCATGAAATAAACCATGAATTTTTTTTAAAAATTCAGAGAGCTGTGATTTCTCCCATTCGCTATCTTCCCCGTATCTCAGTGTTTAAGTTGTCTGGCTTTCATGCAGGAGGTTTACGTTCCGTTCTCCGGATAGGAAGAAGTTTTTTTCCGGTGGTTACTCTCAGTTCACTGATTCTGCTTTGATCTCCAGTAAGTTTGAGTGTGTGTAGGCGTATCGTAATTTGGAGGTTACGTCAATTCGATGATCCCGTCTCAGTCTAGGGACGTAAAGGCGAGCAAGCAAACTCTCACTAGGCGAAATTCAATGGTAATCGAATTAAGGATAGATAATTATTTAATATTTATTTATTGTTTTGGGAATATTTTCAACGTTGTGCGATTTATATTTTTATGTATATAATTTTATATACTATAGAAAATACTTCAACTAGGGATTCGATCTTTCTTTTCTTTCCTTTTATGTATATTTTTAAGTATTTCATTTATTTTATAAAATTTAGACTCGTCTTCCTCGAATTTATTCGAATGATTTTAAATGGTCGACATTCTCTTAATTTTTAATTTCCCTATGTCCTATGGCACACACACACACACACACACACACACACACACAAGGACAACTAACTTTATTACTGGATCAGGAGATATAGTTTCTCGAGGAGTTTTAAATTCTTTCTTTTATAGAATCAAACCCAAAATTACGGATCTTCTAGAAAATAAAGACTTTTTGGAAACAAATTCGGATTACTGGAGTGGCAGTCAAATGCATTACAGCTACGCTTCCACAGGGCGTTACAACGTTTACATGGTTGTATCTTTATGGCGCAAGGATATCAAGTGTCATCGCCGTTTGGTACAACTTTATGCACTTGTATTGAATATGTAGGAAGGATCTTATAAATATAAGTCTATATTATAAACGTATTAACGCTTAATAATATTGACTACTGCTAACTGATAGATTTCCCAAAAGGCCAAATAGGCTGCATCCCACGGCGGCAAATATATGACGAAAAGTTAGACCCCAAGAACTTTACAAAGGCGCGGCTGAATTCTTTGGAAAATTGAAAAATAACGTCATTATATTTATTACTTTTTTTTATAACTATATTTTTTCCCGGTCCCTAAAGTATCGTTATTCATAGGTTTTACTCTATTTTTATAATAAAAAGCGATATTTCTTATTGATTGGAATTACTAGTTTTGTTTTATATGTAGTGTTTAGATTACATCATTAAAACGATGTAAAAACGTATGCATAAATTAATATTTATAGTTAAAGATTATTATGTTCCTTTTATGCTTTTTATGAAGATTTAATATTTTTCTTTTCACCTACCTTTTATATACCCCCTTTTTTTTACGTGCAGACGTGACTAGGCATTGGTGAAGGGAGGTCTGCCTTGTGTACCACCTGGAGAGAGGATAAAAAGGCGCCAAATTTGCGAATACTTGCGAAAAGACGAATTTGAAATAACCACCAAGTGCGTCAAATTAAGAATTTGACAAAAACGTCAAAATCTCTGTTATTCCCCTAATTACGTTTTGTAAGATTAGGTGGCGAAATGTGTCACCGTACAGGCGGCAAAATCGTAAATATCGCTTTCTCTTCTACTTGTAAATCTAATTTGCGACGTGCCATGTCAGATTACCTTGCATGGGAGAATAATCTACGAAAACGAAAGTGATAAAAAACCGTGTTATAAATAAAACATAATATTATAACTTAAAATGGTTTATTATATCGTTTAAGAAATTCATAGTGAAATGCAATCATTACGAGTCTTGCGTATATTATTTAGCAGGAAAGAAACATGAAGATGAGTATTTTTCATCGAAACATACATATTTTATTCCGATATTATCAAGGATTGAATTGGGAAAGAAACGACTTTCATCTCTTTCACCAGTTTTGTGGAATAGATTACCTAAAGATATTAAATGCTCTTGTAAGTTACAGGTATTTAGGACTAAATTAGTTACATATTTGTTTGACCTTGATTATATGTTTGATTGTGACATGCTTTTATAATACGAAGGCTATTATTGTTAATTTCAAAATACTTTTATTCAAGGTTTATATGTATTTGTGTTGTGATATTATTCCACGTTATTTGTTCCTCATTGGTAACAATTACTTTGTACAATAGCTTGGTGGCGTAGGCCTTGTCAAATCTTTGGTTTCTTCTCTTCGTCACAATGACAAGATGCATTTTATACTAACTAGATTTTTTGTACCTTTCAATTTTGCGTTTTTTCTTGTCAAATTTTGTCTTTGAAATAAAATTAAATGAATAAAAAAATTTCATGGAATTTTCTTTTCGATGGCAGGAGCTATATATAGAAAAATGTATTGAAATTAACATTTCTATATCTCTTCATGGTTATCATTTTTTTATGCAATATTTTTATGCAGAATATTGGTAGCATATTTTAGAAAGAAATGAATAACAAATTATGTATGGCTTTTAAGCAGATCTGTTAATTTTAAGCAACATTGGATGTACGCGAGTATCGTAGAAGACGGTACATGTGTCAGTATCCTTTGGAATTACCATATATGGTAAAGAATCGTTGTTTTTTGAAGCACGAGAGAACGCACCAAGGGCAAATGCTTGTGCAATCCGTTCATTAGGACTTAATGGTGGCCGATTTCGAAGTAAGTAGTATTACGTTCTTCCTAGTATACGGTTGGATGGTTTGCACAAACGCAAACCAGATCTTTTCGGAGGTGCAGAACAGAGTTGGGTGCTGCTATCAGAACATCTGCGTGGACCTCTCTTGTCCCTGGGGCCAATCGCCTTCAGGAATCGCTGAATTTCAAGCAAATCATGCACCAAGCAGTGGAGGAGGAAGGGCGGACAAGGGAGCGGTAGACGCGTGAGAATTTTAATGGAAACGTTCTTTCATGCGTAAAACATGTCCAAAGCAAGAAAAAAGCGAGGTCAAGAAAAGGATTTTGGTCAATTTCGACGACATAGTCCACTGGTTGTGAAACTGAGGGTGTGCTGTCTAAGGGTAGATGCCATCGCAGTATCTGACAGTACCTTGCCTATTCCTTACTTATAACTTTATCTTACTTTTAATTTAAACTCCATGTTGAATTTACAGTGAAGAGCAAGCAGACTGAGGAAGGGTTTCTGACAATAATTGCGGCGTAAATGTAAATTATCGTTATGGTTAATTTCTTTGAAAATACGTTATTCTTTCCCATATTAATTTAAAATTGAATTTTTTTATAAGTAAAAAATATTTATGGACGTAGGAGTTTATTACTTTAGTTACAATGCTGAAATCTCATCCGATAAGTTACTTATTTCAATCCTTCGTTTCATCCATCACTAACCTTTTTTTTTCCAAATAATTTTTAGTTCGTGTACAAAAATAAAACTTTACTCATTCACCTTAGAGGTGGGAATGTTTCAACCACTTCAAAAGGCTTGAAATATTTTTAGGGCATTCACATCTACATATACTGCTTGACCTCTGCTGAATGAGAAAAGTGAATTTTCAACCTGGAACTTCATTTTCATATATTAATTCGTCGCTATTGACTCATCATTAATTTAGTCCTTAAACTAGTGTGGAGACATTCACAGAAAGAGTCATCGATAGATTTTGGGCATCGATAAAGATGAGCTGAATCTTTTACTGACTCCATTAATCGATATTTTGCATCCCTCTTTCCAGTACTAATTTTGTCTGATAATGATTTGAAAAGCTTCGACATACTCGTATGATTTTTCACAGGGGCGTGCCAATTTAAAAGTCATGGGAGTGGGGAAGGGTCTTAAGTAGCTATAAACGGATAATGTGATTCAGAATTAGAAATAAAAATGTGCCTTGAGAACAAGTTGGGGGACTGAGCCCCTCCACCTTTCCTACGGCACTGCCCTTGCAAAATGCCGTTAAAGAATTCATGGTATATTACATGCGGGAGTTACCATTTCTCTACTGGGTATACATTTTGAGCTAATGTGAAGGAATTTTTAAATATCATTTGGTATATTTTAGAAAGAAATAAGCCACCAAACATGGACATAACAAAGAAGAAGAATTTAAGCAGGGATAATTTCAATATTTGAACATATATTTGGGATGATATTTACTCTCATATGGTAATGAATTGTAATATTACGGACACTACAGTTATATTATTTATTCCTATCTCGATGAATAAATACACTAACTGTGCATCAATACCTGCACTCCAATGCCCTAACTGGCGTCCCTCTCATGAACAAGTGATTATAAACTTTGTTAATTTTAATTCCATTCTCTGGCAAAACCATATATCTATGGATCCGTTCTTTGAAAGATTCGATTGGAATTTAACTTTAATTTCTGAATGGTATGCCTCTCTCTCCCATTCACTTATTACACTGAAATAGTTTCTACCAGAAAACATTAGCATACTCAACAATGGTATAAGTCCGGACAACAAGCCCGTTTTATCACCCATTTCATTAACGTACAGAGAAACAAGTGGAAGAGAATTCAACAAGATGCTAACAGACAAAGCGTAGGTAATCGGACGAGAAGAAGAGATATTAGTATTATTTTCATTACTGCACAGAAGCTTTAATTCCCGTTAAAAGTTATCTTTATGAATTATTCAAGAATCGAGAGAGAAAGAGATGGTGGGGGGTGTTATGCGCTTCCCCGTGTTCATTTATTAATCTCTTTCCGGTGTTTATTTATTACACTCTTTCCGGTGTTTATTTATTCAACACTTTAATGTGCCATGTTTACAGGACCATTTCCACCGACTGAAAGTTTACTTTGAATTTCTAAACGAAGTTATTTCTTCTATCCTCCGAATACCTTCTAAAAACGGGAAGCAACGTGTCTTAGAAAAACACTACACGTTCTACACCTCACAACTTCAGAAACAATCCTCAACTCCTTATGTCACGTTGCCTAATTCACACATACCATCTTTGCTACTTACAGAAAACTTGGCGATCAGTTATTTAACACTCATTCATACCAAACGGTTGATCTGTTTTATTAGGAGAAGGAGTATCCTTTAAATAAAGTTCTTCGTTTAATTACATAAATAAAATTGTGAAAAATGGGAGAACGATTTTTATAGATTAGAATAGGTGTGGTGCATTTAGGGCTATCTATCTAATTTCTGAATTTTGTCCCTATTTGGACACAAGGGTCTTCTCCGTATTTCAAGGTGGACCGAAGTAACATTAGTTTATACTCGTGATGCGTTGTAATAAATGTAAGTATGATCGAAGTTCAGGAATTGGGAAAGCTAGAGAAAATCTCATTTCCAGTCATTCAGACAGCTTGGTCCTCCTCCTTTCTAGGGAGAGGACATTAGACTCCGCTGCTTTAAATCTCTCGGATGCTCTTTATTGATTAGTTGGTCGATGAGTCTTAATCATATGGTGCAAGTTCGAAAGAAAATTCTCTTAAATAGAAGACCAGCTTTTCAGGGACCATGCACAAAATGAACTTCAAAGTTCACTTAAAATTTTAGGGTGAGAATACAATTGAAAACTTAGGGAATTCCAAATTAGCCGTCACCTAATACAACAGAATTACAAACCCTTGGAAATTGGTTTATGAAACGAAGATCCTAGGAAAAAATTAGTTAAAAAAATAGAGATCTTACACCAATGTTTTCTACTCAAACTAGAACTCTCTGATCTATACAAAGTCGAATTTTATTGCCCTTCTCAGGGCCTGCACAATTATCACAAAAGCGTTTGTCAATTGACTGCGAATTGTACGCAACACGAAAGGCAATATTATCCAACATAGTAATATATCGGTCAATAAGCTCCAGTTTAATTGTTTGTTTGTTTGGATGTTTTATGGCGCAAGAGCATCTGGGCTATACTGCGCCACCAGTTTAATTAAAGAACGCGCGTCTCAAACCTTAGTTTTCTTAAATTTGAAATATGCCTGAGTCTAGGGACATTTCTAAGCCTAAAAGCACAAGTATTTTTAAAAATTTTGTTTTTTGCAATTAATTTTATTATTAAAATTTTTTTTTATAGAGTATTACGTATTTTAAAGCTATACTACAGTGGGAAACGTAATGCCTATATTTTATCCATTGTTTAATCGATACATTGTTTAATCGATACATTGTTTAATCGATATCGCAAGTAAAATTTCCAAAACGTCGAGTTCTTGGACACACCCTTTTCTCCAGCGATCTTACTAACTTTTTATGGCTCCTGCTTATTCTGCGGTTATTTGATGGAATTTTCGCTTTTAAAGAACTAATTTAAAAATAAAACTTTACTAAATAAGAAGTGAATTTCAAAATACATAGTTCCGAATAATTAATAATTTTCCAATTTCTCTGATTTGCATACTTTAATGATTAAATATACCAACACCTCTATTTTTCATTTTAGTATTTTGGCCGAGCACATATTTAAATAATTCTACTAATATTATAGTAAATATGTAATTTTCATAAAGTACATTTTTACAAGACATTACAGTACATGGCATGTATTTTAATGAATGAATAAATTGCCTATAGGTTGCTAAAAATAAATAAAAAAATGGGGAAAAGGATGCTTGTAGCTGCACTACTACTTATGAGTGCTAAATTATTATAATGTACAGAAATATAGTGATATTATTGTTATTAATTAATTAACATTAATCCTAAAAATCTTCGTTAGTTACTCAATAGGAGTCTTTAATGTGGAAAGTAGTTTCAGTGGCAAAGCTATTGATTAAGGAAATGTAAAAATAAAAAGAAAAGGAAGAGAGAAAGAAAAAAAAAATAATGGTTCACTATTGTGTGCAAATTTATGAGTAAATATACGATTCCATTCGGGAAAAAAGTCTTGAGGAATATACGCTGTCAATTTCTCGTCACGAAATGTCTTGGAATTGAAGGTCTCGCAGAAGTTACAGCAGCACAAAATCAACTTGAAATATACTAAAAATAAAGGAAAAAAACTCACTTTCACGCAATTTTAAATTCTACTTCGTCTAATCTTGCTTTCTGCTTAGATTCAACTCATGACAATTTCCTTTGAGGCATGCAACTTTCAATTTGATGACATCAACTTAAATACACGAAATAATTAATGATACTTACTAATAAAACGAAACAAAAATTGACCAGGGCTTGCTGCAAGTGACAAAATATTGTCATTCGCTAGGGCCCAAATGACAAAGACAAAAAGCATAAATGAAGGATTCGTCATAATTTTTATTAAATTGCAAATAGATAATGTTGAAAACATCAGCGTATCAGTGGTTAATTTTTGTGACATATGAAACAATATTTAAAGTTAATAAGTATAGTAAATGATTTGGATTGGCATGTAAATGCAAACTCTGAGAGTGAATAAACGAGTTTTACAAATTAAGTAGGTTTAAAATTGCTTAATACTTATTAAAATATGTAATAATTAATAAAATATATAATAATTAATAAAATATATAATAATTAATAAAATATATAATAATCAATAAAATATATAACTATTAATGAATTCTATTTTAATTAACAAATAACTTTAAAATATGCAAATACCATAAGAATAATAACATTTAAATTTTTAATGAACTTTTTTAATATAATTGAGGACAAGTAAACGTTGAAATATGCTTCAAAATTAAATCTTATTGAAATTGCCTTACGCAACAAATTTTGCCTATTTACCTTAGTTTGACTGCAAAAATTCTAACAGAAATAAAATACAGGGTACCAGGGAGGAAATTTACATACAAAAGGTTAAACACTGGTAAAATAGCAACGAAAAAGATCACCCAAGCTTTCAGATGCGTCAGGAGTAATGACGATGTTATGTTTCTGTCTCTTTTTTATACTTGAAATTTCTGGAAAACCCTTCATCAGAGTAGTCCCGCAGAATGGGAAAACCCAATGAGAACCAATGGGAGGCCTCCAATAGAATCATGGAAGAACCCCAATAGGGACTAATGAGAAACCCATACTGCGGGCTACCTAATTTGGAGGTCCCATACATTTCAAAGTAAGAGTTGTTTATAAGTTTCTGGAAGTGGTTGTGATGTATTAATGATTTTCCCATGTAGTTTGTAAGTTTCCCAAGATTCTAAGAAGAGTCTACTATTCTTGTTTGTGATATGCCGGTGTAGTATTTTTGTTGAGTCCCAGTCGGAATCGTGTCCGTGTTGTAAAGCGTGTTCTGCCAGACGTGAGGCCATGTCTCCTTCCGCGAGTGCTTGTTTGTGTTCTTTTCGTCTTGTTTTGATCATTCTTTTTGTTTGTCCTACGTAATGTCTGTTCCAGTCTTTGCATAGTATTTGCTATATGGCACCTGTGAGATCTTCTGTTAGAACTGGGTCTTTGATTTTGTAGGTTGTTTGCGAAGTGTTGTGACAGGGGAATAGAATGTTTTGATATTTGCTTTCTTGAGGATACGAGAGATCGCTTCGGAAATGTGGTGAGTATATGGAATGGATATGCGGGTGTGAGAGATATTATCGTTTAAAGAAGTACTATTGGGTCTACAGTTTCTGAGAATGAATCGTTTAGGGTATCCATTATTTTTAAGTGCCGTTCGTATATGTTTGGTTTCTGTGTTTGAAAGTTCTTCATTACTGCAATGAGAATTTGCTCTAAGACTTAATGATTTAACAACGGAAGCTTTATGACATGTTGGATGATGTGATTTAAAATCAAGATATCTGCCTGTATATGTGGGTTTACGGTAAACTGAGGTGAAGATTGAGTTATCGTGAGATCTGTGTACAATAACGTCTAGGAAAGGGAGTTTATTGTGCTGTTCTGTTTCATATGTGAATTTTATATGTGAGTTTAAGTTATTAAGGTAATGGAAGAAGCTTTGGAGTGTATTAGTTTTAAGTACAACAAACGTGTCTTCGACGTATCTTTTTCTTACACTGTTTCTACTAGCCAATCCTTCTGCACCTCTTTAAATAACCTACAACTTGACGACGACGACCTCATGGTCTCATTCGATGTAATTTCTCTCTTCACTTGCATTCCCACATCACTTGCAATCGACACCGCACTTACACGCCTCCAAAATGACACAACACTACATGAACGCACTTCACTAACACCTCACGACATCTGCACATTGTTGAAATTTTGTCTGGACTCTGCTGTGTTCTCCTCAAATGGTTCTATCTATAGACAAGTTTTTGGCACTGCCATGGGATCTCCGGTCTCAAGTGTTGTAGCTAACTTGGTTATGGAGTCATTTGAGGAAACTGCTTTGTCTTCACTGAATTTTAACATTAAATTCTGGAAAAGATACGTCGACGACACGTTTGTTGTACTTAAAACTAATACACTCCAAAGCTTCTTCCATTACCTTAATAACTTAAACTCACATATAAAATTCACATACGAAACAGAACAGAACAATAAACTCCCTTTCCTAGACGTTCTTGTACACAGATCTCACGATAACTCAATCTTCACCTCAGTTTACCGTAAACCCACACATACAGACAGATATCTCGATTTTAAATCGCATCATCCAACATGCCACAAAGCTTCCGTTGTTAAAACATTAAGTCTTAGAGCGAATTCTCACTGCAGTAATGAAACACTTTCAAACACAGAAACAAAACACATACACACGGCACTTAAAAATAATGGATACCCTAAACGATTCATTCTCAGAAACTGTAGACCCAATAGTACATCTTTAAACAATACATCTCACACCCGCATATCTATTCCATATATTCACGGCATTTCCGAAACAATCTCTCGCATCCTTAAAGAGGCAAATATCCAAACATTCTATTCCCCTGTCACAACACTTCGCAAACAACTTACAAAAGTTAAAGACCCAGTTCCACCAGAAGATCTCACAGGCGCCATATACCAAATACCATGCAAAGACTGCAACAAACATTACATAGGACAAACAAAAAGAATGATCAAAACAAGAAAAAAAGAACACAAACAAGCACTCGCGAAAGGAGACATAGCCTCACGTCTGGCAGAACACGCTTTACAACACGGACACGAACCCGACTGGGACTCAACAAAAATACTACACCGTCACATCACAAACAAGAATAGTAGACTCTTCTTAGAATCTTGGGAAACTTACAAACTACACGGGAAAGCCATTAATACATCACAACCACTTCCAGAAACTTATAAACAACTCTTACTCTGAAATGTATGGGACTTCCCCAACATTAGGTAACCCGCAGTGTGGGTTTCTCATTGGTTCCCATTGGGTTCTTCCATGATTCTATTGGAGGCCTCCCATTGGTTCCCACTGGGTTTTTCCATTCTGCGGGACTACTCTGATGAAGGGTTTTCCAGAAATTTCAAGTATAAAAAAGAGACAGAAACATAACATCGTCATTACTCCTGATGAAGGACTGCTGCTGATGCGTCCGAAAGCTTGAGTGATCTTTTTCATTGCTATTTTACCAGTGTTTAACCTTTTGTATGTAAAAATTGTAATGTTTAGTCTTGAATAGGTTTACGAAAAGGGCTAGTCATTTCGATAAGGTGGTCCGAAGATAAGAACAAGCGTTTAAGAGGGGGATCTGTGTAAGACAGATCCTACATGCATACACAGAAAACATTATACACAACACAAGAAGTAAGGACGTTCCATCACGCATCATTACGTTTTGTGACGCTTTTTTTAAATAAAATCCAACGAAAATTCTTGTAACAATATCAGATGGTCATTTGGTGAAGTTGGCCTCGATATAAGGGTTGATCATTTGAAAAAAGATGGGTGTGAAAAATGTCTTATGCAGCGAATAAAACACCCCAGTGGAAAAAGAATAGTTTCATAAAAGTGAATAATAGTAACTAATATTAGGTAAAAAGTGAAAAATAGGCTAAAAGCATAGATATTCATTCAGTTTTGAGGTGGTCGGAGCAGAAGGGGTTGCATTTAAAGAGGGGTTATAAAATGTCGCGACAATAAAAATAAGAAAAATTAGGGAAGCAATTACATCACCTTTTTATCTAATTCACTCCCAATATAAAAGCGTCTTTTGAACTTCGATAAACTTTATGAAAGAAGTGGCCGTTAAGAACAGGCGACCGGTATAGAAGGGGTGGCTTAAAAAGAAATCCATTTTACCTATTCAATGTCATGGCATACGTTAAGCTTATGTGTAATTCTCCGTCTTTATTTCCACTTCGTTGATAAACTTAAGGGTGAAAGCATAGCCCTAAGCTGGGTAAAGCCCCTCATGTACGCGCTGACCATTATTGCATACCTCAATTTTTTCACGTTGAGTTATCTTGATAGTGGACAAGAGACTTCTTAGACAATTGACAACCGTTGCTATTTCAATAGGATTAAGTTGCGAAAGAAGGCTAAGGCCCTATTCTCTTGTTCCCCTTTGTCTTGGCACCTGTTATTCCATCGGCTAATAAGTGTACCTCCTCACTTTGTTAATTGCAGCAACGCGCGAAACAAATTTTCAATTGAGTGAATGGCTCACGTAATTATAAGACAAAGGAGAAGAAATTTCGGTAATGAATTCTCCGATACCAGAAAATCGGTTAGCAGAGATAATAGAACGCAATTGAGCTGTTTGGGGAGGTGTGAATAACTATAATTAATTCGAGCGGGTGAATGCAAGCTACTGCCAAGCAAAAGACCGTAATTTGATAGTTAAATGTGACGCTAATAAGACGTAATTGCCCTCAGTCTTTAAAAGCTGGTTATTCATTCGAAGAAGGCCCGATCCAGCGTCAAGGACCCTCCTCTCTTACTTCAAGCAACAAGATGACCGATGGAAGATGGTGCTCTTGCCATCTAGTCACTCGATAAAAGCTAATTATTTGTCTCTTCTCCAAAACCGAGATCACTATCCAAGTAAAACGAATAAATGTCAAATATTTTCTCGGCAAACATCATCCCTGCAAATCTATCAGCTTTGGAGCGCTCGTTCTTTCTTTCTGACGTACACGATGTCTGCAACTTTGTTCCCATAACCAAATCCCTCGCAAATTAATTTAGATTTGTCGGCGCTGATACCGACTTGTCGCGACATCGTTCAGCTGTGGATAATCTGCTGATTTCCCTTTTTATATTCTTTAACGGACCACGCGATGTTCGTTTCCAGCAGACCTCGTGTGGTGTGTCCAAGCAGTTGAGGGCAATTAGATGCAGCGATATTCGATTTGCTTTGGTAAAAATTGCAAGAACAGACGAATTTCTGTCCCTCTTAAATTTTTGATGCGAAACCCTGTTTACTCTGGGCACGGAACAAGCATCGATTCCTATTGGCTTTGATACATAATTTTGTGTAAGCCATTGATTGCCATGAATCGCGGCACGAATCCCATTTGGCAAATGGTATTTACCCAAGACAACATTCTTCGCTGGCATCTGTTGACAAAGTCGAATCTCCTGTATTTATTTGTTGTTCTAGTGATACAAGGTTTGTGTTTTTCTATCACGAAGTGCCCACGTCGTGCGGACCATCTCTGCTCTTTTTTCTTTCATATATTTAGAGTTTATGTGTTTTTAGAAGGGAAAAAGACTTTGGTTGCTATTGACTTATCGGTCAGCGGTTTCCTGACTGAGGAAAACTGCATATCATCGAACTTTAAACGCTAGTAGTTTTGGTAATTGCAATAATATTGATTTTAAATTGCCCATCTCCTCGATCATCCCCCATTTCTTCTATCTTCTTCCTTTGCACACTCGCATAGAAGACATAAGAGAAAGCAAGCCTAATTCTGTATCTGTGTTAGGAAGAACTTGGTTTCAGTCCGATGATTAAAATATTGAAATAAAACTTTCGTAGAAAGACAACTTTAAACGTGGATAATGGCAAATGCCGGCAGGCGAAAGTGCACAAAGCCGTCGTTAAAGCGCTTTGATTTGCAATCCAACGAACGTATTTCTGAAACTTAGAAAACCTAACCTTTATAATAAAGCACGGATTGCCACTAAAATAATATTTTCTTTATTTTCTTGCAAATTATTTAAGTAACCTCAACTTGCATGTTTTATAAATAATTAAACATATTCGATGTCCCTCTAGAATCGCATAAATCGGACTTTGAATGCGTCACAAGGGAAGACGTACAAATTAGAAGAAAAAATATAAACTAGATAATCTATACTGAAATAATTATGCACGGAGAAAAACGTTTGATCGAATTCAACCAAAAATGTTTGGTTGAACTTTTTGGTACCTTTATTTTGTTCTTTCAACTAAATTTGTTTGAATCAATCAAATTTATATAGTTGATTTTAACGAAGGTTTTTGGTTGAATAGTTTGGTTGTTTAAACTAAATTTATTTGAATTAACCAAATTTGTATAGTTGATTTTAATAAACGTTTTTGATTGAATAGTTTGGCTGTTTAAACTAAATTTGTTTGAAACAACCAAAATAAATGTCGATTCAACCAAATATTTGGTTGAATCAACTAAATAATTTAAACCAAATGCGTTTGGTTGAATCAACTCTGTTTTGGTTGAAGACATAGTGACCAAACATTTAGTTTATTCAACCAAACTTTTTTTTTTCGTGTGTTGTATTTTCTATATCGACGAATAACGTTCTGCAGAAAATTCTTGAAATCTTACTTTAGTTGTCTTGCATTACTAAAATCAATTTTCTGTAAATATGCATAAATAAAATTTTATCACACTACATATGTTTTGAAAATTGGTTATTTATAGTAGAAATACGATACAGAGTACCAGGGAAGGAATGTTCATAAAAAAAGTTTGAATACTGGTGATATAGTAAATGAAAAAATCACCCAAGCTTTCGAATGCGCCAGTAGCAGCTCTTCATCTGGAGTGAAGGTTATTTATAAATAGAGAAAATACAACACTATCTTTTGAAGACTCTAGATATTTCTTTGCTAAAATAATTTGAATGAAATAGGGGAATCAAAAATTTGATTTTGGTTCTTCTGTAGGCACTTCAGAATTTTGCTTCACTTTTTTCCGTGAGGAACATACGAAATGGCTGTATTTCATTAAAACCACAAGTTAGTTTCCTTTAGGAGTATTTGATGAAAAATAAGTAGTTTCTTCTTTTTTTTTTTTAAATTGATATAGCAATTGCATATGAAATTGACAAGGGGAAAGTACAATTTTGCTTTTAAAATTCCTATTCTTAAAGTTAAATTCGTCCAATTTGTTTCTCTGTCAATCGAAAACTGGTCCTCTTTTCTTTCTTTTTTAAAATTCAAATGGTATGTGCAAATATATATATTTTTTTAAAGTTTAGTTTAAAATGTTGAAATTGTCTACACTTGCATGATTTTATATTTGTCATTTTCTAGATCAAAGCAATATGTATGTGACAGCCTTAAATTTTGCAGCTGAATTCCTTATCTAGGTACAGTGAATTAATTAAAAAGCGCTCAACAACATGGAGAACTATTCTTCAATTAACTTTTATTGTATATTTAAAATTTCTCGGTTAATTGAAAGCGTATCGGTCCATTCGTCCGCTAATTTCGTTTACCCCGAAAATTCGCCTTAATTAAATTTTAATTCATTAATTAACCGTAATTTAATTACACTGATCAGGTCATGCTATAAGTTAACAAAACAGCTGATTTATCGAGGAGAGATGACTTACCATCAGAACTACCCGAAGATGTCTTTTAAACCTCACAAATGGGCAACACTAATGAATGAAGGTCTATATGCAATTTTACCGTTAAAAAGGTCCACGCTCAATTGCACTTTCTCACGTGAGTATTTTCTACAGCTTATGTCATTAGCTAAAGGGTGGCGGACGAGGGGAAAAAAATTCCCTACGAAAGTTAATAGTAGGGAAAAAAAGAAAAAGAAATATGACTTTTACGGAAATTTATTAATTAGTCAGCTCTACATAAACCAGATGAGCCGTCATAAAATATATAATCAATTCGAGGAAGCAATGAGCGGGCATTAGACAGGTATACATAGACCTGCACCGAAAGGAAAGAGACAGGCACTTTATGACATGACTTAAAAGCTCTTTCGCTAAATCCCTGAAAGAAAATCAAAGACAAGAAAGGAAAGAAAAAAAAGTACTTTTCAGAAGCGTTTTCTTCGTGGCCCATCAAAAACCTACAAATCGGGGGTCAGCTTTGAAGATACTACACAGATGCCTTTGCACCACGGCACAGTACACGTACCTGTCGCATTTTTTTAGCTGCACCGATGGAGACCCACGAATTTACTGCCTTCACAAATAAAGGGAATTGACCGGGTTCGACAAAAAAAAAATAAAAAAAAGAGAAAAAAAAAAAGAAAGACGGAAAAAAGTAAAAAATAAGCCCAATAACAACAATAACAAATAAAAGTAAAAAAACAAGGCGAAAGGTAAGATTGGAAATAGCACGCGCACCCCAGAGTGCAGCCGACCGTAGAACAAAATGACCTAGAGCTAGTGAATTGGCAAAGATTTTAACAATGATAAAGCGACAGCAAAGAACAGGGGCGTATGATTTGGAAGGGGTAAGTCATAGCCAGTCGTATATATCACCGTGTTTTGCTTAAAGCTATACATTTGGCCTTTTTTTTTAGGTGAATACCCACGCCTGAGGCACTCCTAAGAAACAGAGCTTCGACAAAATATGAAATTTACCATTCATGTATAATGCTTCCGTTATTATGAGATCTTGCATCAGAAATTGACATCGCAAATTCTTGCAATAATGCATGAGAAAACACACGCGTTTAATTTTAAGGACGCTCTCTTTATAACTTTGAGATACAGTTTCTCAGCAGATACACACTAGACTACGAGAAGCATATTTGAGGGGAAAAGTGGTGTGTTAACATTGATATACACATTGCCGTACTTTCCAATAGGCTATACTAGGCTATAGACTAGGGCGGCAAAATTTTGTGTATGAAGTCTGATAGAACAAAATCAATACCAGACGATGATATAATCAGATGTTTTGGCGAGAAGGAAGCTAGACGTCATGCTTTCCATTTAAATACCAGTGCTTGATAGGCCCTTGTATTTTTGCTAAAATTAAAATTTATTTCAATAAAATTGAATTTGATTTATTATATACCAAAAAGAAATAATACTTCAATATAAATTTGTGGGCTCCCACAATAGAATTTCTAGTTCGTTTTGCAGGCTTTTTCTAATTGTTGCCACTTATTAACTAAAGGAAATAAAACTGAATATGTTTAATTTCTAAACTTGGCAAACTGCCAAATAGTTTCCTTTTACATAATCTTTTCTGATTGCACGAATTTTACTTTCTGCATCTGGCAACAGATTTTGTATAATTATAATTTCGTTTCATATATTTGGCAACAGTATATGTGATTGTTTTCGGAATTTTAAAAAGCAATCAGTCTTCGATTTTCCTCCGACCTGTGTACACGTCCCTTGAAGGCTCCGCCAATAAAATGGCGTTCAAAATTCTTTTAACGTTGCTTTGTAATTTAATTGTCTTTTGGCGAACTAATGTAAACATTTAATGTTTTAATAAATATTATTTTAACTGAATGAAATTACTGCATTGCTTCAAAACATATATCCTTAAGTTAATATTGTTTAATGTTTATGTTTCAATTTATGAGTTTGTTTTTCAACATGTTTATCGTCAATATGAAAGTTTTTGGCGTACGTATATCGAATATAAGAATTTTGATGTTCCTATCACTGGTTGGGGATGGGGGCGGGCGGGTAGGAAGAGGAGCGAAAAGAAGTGGCCTGGGGGCGGCAGAATGGTAAATCCGCCCATGGATATACATTGATCTTTGGTCTTTAAAATCTGAAAATTTCATTTTCGAGTTACGAACTATAAGCGTTTATTTTAATTTTTTAATTGCAAGACGTATAATTAGTATATTTTTTTTTAAAATGGGAATTAGGCCCTGCAGTTGTAACACGTTCACCTAGTGTGATCAATGAATGTGAGTCCGACTCATAAAGGTGACAACAAAAAGCTTACTGAGAAACTGTTTACTGTGGTCCGAGAGTTTATGCCTTAGGCTTTAACTCTCTGACTGCTCAATTTTTTTTTTTTTTTATCGAAGTCGCTTCAAAAACTGCATATTTCTTTTTATTCAATATTTCAAATCTACATGTAATTGAGAGTTAAAATATGTAGCACATTTTTGTAACCAAAGATGATGAGAGATGAAAGATGGAAAAATTTCATACCCGCGAAAATCGCTTGAAAAGAAAATCTTGTTACTTTCATGTTGCCCGTGGAAATCGCGGGATAAGCAGTCAGAGAGCTAAGAGGGGTTCGGAGTCCTCGAAAACGTGTCGATCCTATGGTGGCACAGTGGTCACTAATTTGCCTATCATGCCATTACCACGGGTTCTGCTCCCAGTGATATCGTGGAAAGCGCGCCGTTTCTCTACCCACCTTATTCCGAGGTTTGTTTCCCTTAGTTGCAGAAGTTCGGATTTCTCAGGATACAGTAGGCCATAGGCCAACATGACCTCTTTGCTATCCTTGTACCGTAAAAACACTACATAATAATGAGAGTTGCCTCTGCGCACTTGAAGATCTTATCATATTCATCGTTTCATTGATCTTTCATCATATCATCGATCTTTCACCGTTTCATCGATCTTTCATCGTTTCATCGATTTTTCATTATTTCATCGACCTTTCATCGTTTCATCGATCTTTCATCATTTCATCGATCTTTCATCATTTCATCGATCTTTCATCATTTCCTCATCGATTTGCATATTTCAGTGCAAAATCTTTTTCAACAGCTATCGCTACGTGCACTAAGATTTCATTGCTTTAAAAGCTAATAAATTCCGAAATTTCAATTTTAATAAGTAAAAATTGTGCTCCCGAAATAATTAAATTCGTATTTGATGAAATGACTCACAGAAACTTATCGGAGAAAGTAAAGTAAAATTTTTAAAAATTTGTAGGATAGAGTAGAGAATAAAATTATAATAAACAAATTGTATTCTTTTGTTTAATTTCAGACATGCAGGTGACTACGTGGCGCAATATAGCCCAAATGCTCTTGCACCATAAAAATCATAAACCCAAATAAACCTTCAGTATCCACCTATGACTGAACTGAATGACAGAATGGGTGTTACATAAAAAAAAAAGTTTATATACCAACTAAATATCCTATAAATGTTGATTTTAGAAGAAATTTGAAAACCTACTCTTTTCGGAGTGAATGGTGTAAAAAAACTTTTCTAAAGCAATATTTCCGTATCTTTTAGCATCAAATGTGCACCAGAATCTGCATAAGCCGTGTTGAAAATTTGTACAGCATTTCTTCTCCCACAATTGGCCCAAAGAAAACAACTTTTCCTGATACCAAGCTACATATTGAGGATACTATCAGTATCAGAAAAATACAACAAATAAGACATCAATTTCAAACAAGCCATTTTCTTGACCTCCGGAGAATTTAATTTCCGTTTGATTTTTGTGGGAAGGTAATAAAAATTAAATGAATGTTTTCTTATTATGCTGCATTTAAATATTCGGAATAGCTTCAACTTAATGCCTAAATCAGCCTCGCACACTAAGGGTTCCATAAATGCAGTAATCCCCCAGGTAGGCAAAATATCAAAATGATACTTTGCACGATTGGAGATCATCATTTTACACCTAATAGGAAATCTCTGCGTCTATTAAGGGGGTACCCAACCCTACTAAAGTATGCACTAAGAAATCGCTCTTCCTTGCTGACGTATGGTAAAAGTACAGTAATAGGGATTCAAGTCTTTTTCCCCACCTTTCTATTGGGAGTATACTGACCATGTCAAAGTGGACTTTGTCAAAGACTCTTACTTATTCAACTTTCTTAGTACTCCTTAATAGGTGTTAAAATAATAAGATATTGAATCACCATAAACGAAACTAGTGTTCTCTAACAAAGCTAGTTTTCATACAACTTTTTACGTTCACATTTCTGAAAGATAGACTCGCAACAAGCCACGTTTTCTACTCTTTACTAACCTATTTATTAGAACCGAAATATTTCTATATTAAGGCAAAGAATTCAATCACATAGCTCAATAACTATTCACAATATGAAGCCACAACGTACCATAGAGTGCACAAGCTATTAATAGTATCAATTTTATTTGAATTTCCAAAAATTATTTAAACATTTTGCAAATGTATAAAGATGTAATTTTCTCCACTGCTTATTTAAATTTCTCTGCCATAGTTTTGCAAGGAAGAAGAAAATTAACATCTACATCACAAGCATTCCAGTACTTTGATATTCTGTGATGTCACCAACGGACCAGCGTTTCACGAATTCCCTCACCACAATCATGATGACATCAGCACCGATTTACAGCACCCATTACATCAGCACCCATTACAGATAAGAACGTCCGATGAAAAGTTCAATGGCGTTATTAATTTTTTACCTAGTGATGAAAAATACAACTTCTGTTATTTCTATCGACGAAAGACAGTACTTTTAGCCCTGCGGTGGCGCAGTGTGGTAACGCGTTCTCCTATTGCGCGGCTAATCCGGGTTCGACTCCCAGCAGTGCAAAAAGAACGCTTACTCAGAGATCTCATAAAGATCGCACTGCTCACTGTAGTCCGGGGTTTGGTTCCCTAGGCCTTAAGAGGTTCGGATTCCTCGGAAAACAGTAGGTCCCGGCGCAGCATGACCACTGTAGTCTTTGAGCCGTAAAACAAACAAACAATAACAGTACTTTTAATTTATATTATTTATAAGACTTTAATTAAACGGAATTTGAAGGTAAAGGTTAGTGATAATGTCTGTTATCGAACACCTGGACCCATTGTTATTTATCAACATGATGATGATGGCTATACACATTCTGGGGTAGGGGGTGGTAAACAATGTTGTATGGTAGGAAGCTAAAGCGGTGAAACTTGGCGTGCAAACATCTTCCGACTAGATATATAAATTATCACAATTTTATGGACAATTAACACACTGCGCATTTCTAGAGCGCATGAGAAAGGAGTATCCTGGGGCCAATATGAAGAACACCGATCGCACAGATGGACGAATCTGACTAGTTGTACCATTTATTTACGTTAAGTAATCTGTGAAGATGCCTGTACCATGTACAAGTCCGCAATATGAACAACTAAGCGAATTCTAGAGAAGTCGCATCATAGGCTTGAGAGAAACGGGGTGGTCATGCAGAATTTTCTCCTGCGATTTTGGCCTTAGGGTTACGTCAATAAGACGATATTCATAGTCCAGCGGGTACAGGAGAGCATACATAACCGCTACGAAGTATCCAAACGTCATAAAGAAACAGGTACTCGGTGAAACCATGCGATTACGAAAGCAGCCATAATGATGCCAATGGCGTCCCTGTTCTGCATTCAATTCACACACCTTCCTCTATTCATCATCTAGTGTTAAGAAACACCATTCAGCAACGACTGGAAGGAGAAGAAGTTCATCCACAGAGTTCCTTAAAACTACTGACCACCCAACATAGGCAGAACTATCTAGAGTGGCGTCGAGCCCGTCAATCGTGGAGGGTGTCCAGTTGGAGTCGTATTACGTTCAGTGATGAATCTCACCTCTCTTGGTGCAAATGATCACCGTATCCGTAAAGGGGAAACGTGGCTATCGCTCTGATCCGGCTGCTCGCTGAGCAGTACATGGCCATGACTCCTGGCGTTAAAGTCTATGGAACTACCCCTTATGAGTGTCGATCTCTGTAACCTTTACTTCAAGATACTTTGGAGAGCGTTGTTCCTCTCCTCGTTCGTCTAGCTGTCAAGACACTCACCACTACACCAGGCTTCACGAAGGGACCCTGGTTCGAATCCAGGATGGGGACGGCCTCTCTTTTTCTCCTAAAACAAAAAAAAAGGCTCTAGCTTGAGCTACTTACACTTGGATGCCGAAAATTATTGTATAATATTTATTTTGTAGTGGAAATATTTTGAGAAGAAAAATATTTGTGAATGTGTCAAAAGGCACCGACCCAGAACGCTTAAATAACATCTGTATATCAAACGTTAATAATCGAGCCGCGTATTTTTAAATATGAAAGTACGAATATTTATTAATAATCGCGAATTCTTTTAGTCATTGAAATCTTCCAACATGTTAATGAAAATCAGCACAACTGAATTTAATAATACTGGCCTGAGGAAGCTACTTTATGCTGCAAGATGTCATTAACCCAGTGAATGCAATTAAATTAAATTTAAATGCAATTTCAAAATTAAATTTAAATTCAATTTTATATTTGTCAACCTATCACGTCGCACACGTAAGTGTACTAATATTCTTTATACTTATGTTATAATTAATTATTAATACTTAATAATTTGTAATTAATTATTAATATTTATGTTGTAATTAATTATTAATACTTATGTTGTAATTAATTATTAATACCTGTGTTATGAGGTAATTATTAATACTTATGTTGTAATTAATTATTAATACTTGTGTTTGTAATTAGTGTGTGTAGTATATGTTGTAATTAATTATTAATGCTTATGTGGTTATTAATTAGTAATATTTGTTGTAATTAATTATTAGTACTTATGTTGTAATTATTTATCTTTTAATTAATTATTAATATTTATGTGGTAATTAATTATTACTACTCATGTAAGTTCAATGTATGGACTTTAAAAAAAAATGCAAAGATATAGAACAGTAAATTTATCCGCGGATTGGGCACTCGTCTTATGTAAGAAGAATTTTACAAAGTTTTACAAAGGTTAAATACTTAGTTACAAATTGAAACTACCATCTCATCTACATGTTATTACTCTCAGCAGAAAGGTACAATTTTAAAAGTTTATGTCAGTGAAATGCCCGTCAATTTCTATAATCATCAAAGCTTTCGGTTTTTGTTCGCCATACTACTAACCTACGTTATTTTGTACCTGTTATTCCACTCTTGATATTTCAGCTATGATTTCTGGTTACTTAGACGCCGATATTTAAGTTGGAGTGACGCAATATTCGCCAAGCTATTATTTCCCTGCATGCCGAAAGTTATTCGCAAAATATTCGAGTCTTGTGAACTTTTTTCTTGTACTCGGTTCATTCGCGTGGATTTTAGTTCGTCCCTTTCTTTCCTTTTTCCAATTGGACCCATCTTTTTCGAACATTATCTTCGATCTGATCTTGAACGAGTCCGTGAGAGCTCTTCTTCGAGGCTTTTCTGGTCAGCGCGATGATAGAAATCGCCTTAGGATGCATAAGTTTTCTTCTTCAAGCTCTCCTATGTGTGTGTCTAGGCAAGCGTATTTCCGCTGAAGTCGGCGATTTCGCTTTGCGCCATATCAAAACGCAAGGGGAGGTGGACTCTGATACTGATCAGAGGGGGCAATTAACATGCTTTCGACGACCCCGAACACTATTTTTCTGAATTTCTCATAGTAGCTCTTCTGGCTCCAGTAAGCGTATAAATTCCAAGTCTTTAAAGGTTTTCAAAATTCTGTGAAATAGACCTGCGTGTGTAGCGAGAAGACGTGGTCAGTATCACGAACTATGGTTATGAAGCGCTTCTGTATACTCGTTATTTAAAGAGCACTTCGTTTGTGGATTAACAACCTTTCTCCACCGAAATGTGGATACGAATACAAATTTAGGATAGAGGGGAAATGGTTGGCTTAAGCTTCATATATTCTAAAAAAGAACGTAGCATGTAACGAGACTGGAAACATCGAGTGACCTCTGAACACTTTATTCTTCTAGTTTCGAACCAGAGCAACAAGAGGGGAGAAGAGCGCTTACCGTTTGCGGCACCATTGCGGCACCATTGCGGCAGTAAAAGACATGTATATCATAACGATGAAAACCTAATGCATATTTACGTATATTTGCATCTAAAAAAAAATAAGATTTTTCCACCTTCGCAAAACAGTAATGAATTCGAACTGCACTTTCATCTCAATATATTTAGACCGCTTCTTTTCAAGAATTTCGTTTTTAAAAAATTATTACCCAATGTTATATTGTGAAAGCTCATAATCTGATTAGACTAGAAATACTTAATTCAAAGGAAGACGAAATCTGTAATAAAGAACGTCTGAGGATTTCAATTTAAGAGGAGCAAATTCGAATAAAAGATGACAAAAGTGATCGCGATGAAAAGAAGGAAACTGATTAGGGTCAATGTTATTTTATCGCAACATTTTAAATACAAATCAATTTCTAGTTTAGTTTTATTAATCAATTTTCAATTCCCTGGGAAGAGCAAATATCGTTTCTCACCCATTCCAGACGCATATAGATTTAATCCCATTGGGTTTATAAAATAAATGGCATTATCCCACGCGCCTCTACGTTTGTAGCCCTTAATAATTGTGAGAAGATTTCCCACTACTAGTATGGCTGTATACTTTAATTTGCGCATGGGTGCATTCTTCAAACATTTATAAATTTATTTGGAAGAGCAGGCCTTTAGCCAAGCCAGGGCCATCCGCGGCGTGGACACAGTTGCTCCACGCTTGTGCCCCAGTTTCTCCACATCGAGCTATTTACATATACAGAATACTCCCTGGGTGCCCTGTGCCCAATATGCTCTTTGCCTTGCCCCAGTTTCCCCTTCATCCTGGCTACAGACCTGTAGAAGAGCGAGAGGGAGGAAGATTGAGAGTAATATATAACAGGCGTCTCAGCATCTTGAAATCCATATTACATTTATGTTAAAAATACGATATTAGAAACTTAACTATACTGCCCAAAAGTTAAGTTACTAACGGTCTTGAATAAAATAAAAATCTTCTAATAAATTTGAATGGCAAGCACAAGGTAAGTTTGTAATAACCAAGCACAATAACGTATGATAGGAGAAAGAATTCCGTTAAAAAATTCATGCAGTATGACATATTTATATGCACCAATAGCAGTGGCGGTTCCTCAGTTATAAATGTGGTAGTACAGCTAAAGAATCAGGCTGGCCTTAGCTGGTGCGAGGCCCAATTTTGTTACTTCTCCTTTGTATGGGCTCTACATATATGTGCATATATAAACATTTACATATGAGTACCTGCATATATGGTCATCTGCATATATGAACATCTCTATATCATATGAACCCTCAGCTGATGAAGGCAACGGAATGAAAATACTGAAAAGAGTACTGGAAACTGCAGCAAGGTATGGGTTAGAAATAAACTTCCGAAAATGCCAATTTCTCAAGCGTAGGGTTGAATTTCTAGGTCACATCATCGAGGACGGAACTATCAGACCCTCTCTGCTGAAAACAACAGCCGTAAAGAAATTCTCCGAATCGAAAACAATCCATGATATCCGAAGTTTTTTAGGCCTGACAGGTTATTTCCGGAAATTCATACCGAGGTATACTCAGATTGCCAAACCCTTAAGCGATCTATTGAGAGAGCCAGCTAAATTCGTATTCAATGCCCAGCAAAAAAAAATGCATTCTTGTAACTGAAAGAGATACTGGCTACCCAACCTGTTCTACACCTTTTTAGACCAGGGAATAAGTTAGAATTGCACACCGACGCTAACAAACATGGCTATGGAGCGATATTGTTACAGCTGTCTGACAAGGGAGCATACCATCTAATTCACTACATGAGTAAGAAAACATAGGTAGCAGAAGAAAAATACAGTAGCTATGAATTAGAAGTTTTGGCCATCATTGAAGCTCTAAAGAAATTCAGAGTATATTTGTTAGGAGAAAGCTTCAAGATAGTAACAGACTGTTCGGCTTTTCAAAAAACCATGGACAAAAAGGATTTAACGACGAGGGTAGACAGATGGGCATTATTCTCAGAAGATTTTAAGTATGAAATAATACATCGGCCAAGTCGACAAATGAAACATGTAGATATTCACTGAACAGATATCCAGTCATGATGATTAGTATAGACCAAAGCGTTACACATCGAATAAGTACGGCTCAGAAGGAAGACGAATTCGTGAACACGATGAGGAAACTACTTGAAAATAATACAGCCGGAGAGTACTCAGTGAAAAATAACATCCTTTATAAATACGAAGACGGTAGAGAACTGATAGTAATCCCAAGGTCTATGCAAACCGAAATTATTCATAAAGCGCACGAGAAAAGCCACTGCGCTGTAGAGAAAATGGAAGAAATGGTAAAGCGCGAATTCGATATACCCCATTTGAGGAAATGTACTGACAACATAATTAAAAATTGTATTCAATGCATTCTCGCCAACAAGAAATCCTGAAAGCTGGAAAGGTTCTTAAATCCTATTCTAAAAGAAGATTTGCCGTTAAGCACCTACCACATAGATTTCGTAGGACCTTTACCCTCTACCAATAAAAACTACCAACACATCTTTAATGTCGCCGACGCTTTCACTAAATTCACGTGGTTATATCCGGTTAATTCTATATCATCACGAGATGCTTTGGATAAGCTTAAACTACAACAAAAGACTTTCTGGAACCCATCTAAGGTCATATCTGGTAAAGGAAGAGCATTTACATCTAAAAAATTTAACGAATACTGCTCTAGTGAAGGGATTTAACATGTAACGGTAACAACTGGTATGCCTAGAGGTAATGGTCAAGTGGAAAGAATCCATGGAATAGCCATACCAGTTCTCACGAACCCCTCAGGCGAACCGATAACCCCCAGCAAGGCCCCTTGCGTACGCCAGTGTGTGTATGTTTTATGATATGATATTTTGGCCAAGGAAACTTTGTTCGTAAATGTAAATAACTTTCAGAAATACATCTTCTGAAGATCGTACGGTCTAGATGGTTACAATTTTAATGGCAACTTATAAAGCTACGATTCCCATTTATCCACTGTTCTGCCCATTGCTGATTGTAGTCAACTTTGACTACAATCCTCTACTCCTCTCCATTTGATTTCTTCACTTAAATAGTTTTCGATTCATTGAAAAAAAAATGGCGACCTCGAATTTTCATCTACAGAAGACGCAGGCGCGCACAACTTAAAATGATTCCCTGAAGAAACTAGCTGAGTTTCATACTGAAGGGATCTGTTAGTGTGGAACTATTTTACATAAATTTTATTTGTAGGTTTCATATGTTCTTAACCGACTTCTGTGCCTTCCTTTCACTTACCTATATAGAGATATGCAAGCTCTTCTCTCTACTGCCAAACTTTCTAGCACCAAAACTGATAAAATTGATAAAGTAAGCTGTCCATCTATATAAGCTGAGTTGACAAATTCATCGATTCGGTCAGTAGGCAATGTTGCCCAACTTTAATACATAGTATAGTGATGCTTCATATACATAAGTAGATAAAACAAAGAAGATGCTAATTTAGTTCCTTTGCCCGCGTTATTCAGAGAGCAACTGAAAAACAACACAGGGAGCCTACGGTATTCCCAACACGCGAAAGTTGTATAGCCAGTTTTCCACCATGTTGTTAATCTCCTGAATCTATGTAAACGAATGCTAACGCAAACGCGAAAACACAAATGCCTTTCTGTTTCCCGCATTCGTTTACATGGACTCAGGGGATTACCAAAATGGTGGAAAACTAGCTACACTTTTTGAGGCTTGCGCTCCCTCTATCCTTTTTCAGTGCTCTCTGGTGTTATTACGGGGCAAGAACAGCAAAGGTCAGGTGGCGTCGGAACCTGCAGTTTTCAGATGAATCGAAAACTCTGCTGCCGAGGATACCAAGCACCTCCAACCACAGTGGGCAGAAACATGGCGCACCCTCTATGATCGTATTGGGAATCGGACCCGAGTTACTAACATAATAGCCAAATGCATTATTTCTGGGCCGCTGGGGGGGGGAGGTAATGGACCTAGAGTACCCCCCTCGGACTGCAGTAAGCAATTAGCCGGTAGGTTGTTTTTTTTAAAGATACTGCTTGCGAGAAGTGGCCGTAATATGTCAGTTGAATTATATTTAATCGCTTCGTGCTTGTACAAGTCAGTACATCATGAAAAAAAAAATACGGATTTTCATACTCAACATATTTCATGTAAAATTAATGGTGATATATAAAATCGCATAGCTATGTTTCAGAACACGATGTGTTGATTATGTGTTCAACATGTAACATTCCGTGAAATAAAATTAAGTCCTTCAAATCGAAAATATTGCGTTAAAATTCCCGTTTTATTTTCAAATTCGAAATTTTGTTCTGCGTAAAAATTTTTAGCCCAGCGTAAATCATAAGAAGGTTAAATTTAGTTTGTCGCTGTGCATTCACTCTTCGTTTTCCTTGCTCGGAAATTATTCACAAACAAATAAAAAACTGGTAAGTAACGTCAATTACTGAATTGCATCTGTGAATCTTGTTTATTTCCAATTATGCTCTCAGATACAAAAGAAAGTGGCTGCTTCTACTCTAGGCAAAAACAAAAAAAAACAAAAAATGTTGCCATGGTTTCCGGCACTCAAGATTTTGTTTCTTTTAATGTAATATATTAGGTGTCGGTTTCGAGTTCTTCGTTTCAATTCTGGCTTCGCATTTCAAACGTCGGCACGTGTGATAGGTCGTCGAACTCTCGGTTGCGACTGAAACCAAAATGTTTTGTTGAAATTGACATTTCTTAAATGATTGGACTACAGAAATAAATTAAAAGGTGTCTACGTTTACGCATATTTCTATAAAATGGGTATTGAAATGCACGTTAAATGATGCAGGGTCATTGATCTCGGGAAATACTCACTTATTAAATATAAATATGAAGTCGGGATTCTTAATTGTGTTATGGAAGTATATATATATGTGATAAGAATAAGATAGAAATGAATACTTTTTAAATTATTTTCCTTATGTAAATGTTTGAAATATTTTAAGCCAGTTTTAGTAGTGTTCGCGAAGTAGTTAAATAAGCAAAATCACATTTCACCAGGATAGAAAGGCATTTGATCATTGCGGAGAAACATCGAGCCAGGCGAAACCCATTCAATGAAGACCAAGCTTCCCCCTCGATTCACGTTGTCTCATTTACGCTCATTGTTTAACGGCTCCTCCAGCTGCATCTCTTCTCAGGCGACAATCATTTATTGATTTTTCTTAAAAGCTTTCAAATTTTCCAAAGCAAAACTCAAATCTGCTTTGGAGTCCAGGCTACCTTGTATAGAACGGCTGCTCACACTGAACTGGAAATGTGATGAATCCCTTTTTAATGACACAAAATTTCTCACTTCCACTGGAAAAAAAAAGTGCAAGTATATATTTATGACGCATACGCCTATATGAGATAGCATCGTATTTCCAAGGCTATTTTTTTCTATCTAATAAATTTATTAAACAATAAACTTTAGTAATTAAAAGTGGATATAAACAAAAGCGTATTTAAATCTCGTTTGTGGTTAACGTACAATTCATCCGCTACCTTTTATCCAAAATTCTTCAAATTTACAAAATTCTATACACACATATGCACAAAAACAAAAATCTGCACTTAACTGAAACTGGTAAAAGCCTGTCATTTTCGACTGGTACATGTAAAAATATGTAAATTTAGCTATAACAGAGAGAAAAACTTCAATTTTTTACATATTTTCCACTTTTAAACAAACGTATCAATTGAAAATGATAGTCAACAAAGCGATCTCAATACATGTATTAAACTAGGCAGGGAGAAGGCTCAGCAAACAGCAGTAATAGAATTTAAGTTAAAATTGAGAATTTTTGGCTAAACGTTGATCACAGAACCGCCTAATCGACAGCCAATGGCTTAAAAGGACTTCTGGAGTCTTCTAGCCAGTTATTTCCTGCTCTTCTCTATTTCTAAGCTCATCATCCGATGAAGGCTTTCTTAATTCAATTGCACCCCAATATAGCAACGTACATATTAAACATTAGATGCATTATCGTAATTTACACTTGAGTTTAACAAATTTATACACTCTTTCCGATCCAAGACCATACTTTATCTCCTCAGAAATCGAAGTTAAGTCCATAGTAAAGGTGACAGTGTTCGCCGATCTATGCCAAAAGCTTGCCGATACCTAAATTGTAAATGACCTTCTTGTTTGGAAAGAAACGCAATGTAAATTAATATGTTCCTTACACCTAAATATATAAATTAGTAATATACAAATGAGGCAAAAAAACATTTGGAAATATGTATGTTCAGTAATGGGATGAGGCGCCTCAACTGCAATGGGAGGACTTTCAGAGTGTTAAATTATAAGTTCTGTGCGATCAGGGCCGACGTTGCACAATGCGGCCGATT
>QLNU02015360.1:11408160-11430245 GCA_006491805.2 Dysdera silvatica
GTTTATTCCAATGCTCTACCTGCCTTGAAAAAAAAAATTAACAAATAATTTAATTTTGAGCGCCACACAATGTATAAAGTAAAATTTTATTCTTTCGCTTTGTAGTCAGTTTTCTGCTATCCGAACTCTGATATCCGAAGTTTTTCGAAACGGTATGAACACTTTATATTCTAATTACAGAAGGCATGATTGCGCGAACTCGTACGTAGCCCAAAAATTTTTGCACATTTATAAGTTCGTATATGAGAATTAACATTATATCTATGGGATACTTTTCGGAACCAACACAATAATTCGTAAATTGGAGATTCGTAATATATTAGTAATATCACATTGTATTGTAGTAACAAAAAACACTTCCACTTTTCTATCGTCCCTTGTTTCAGTGTGTCGCCTCATTTGGTAGAGATAAACTGCTTTGTAAAAAAAAAAAATAAAAAAATAAAAAAAAAACAGACGACACACGCACTTCGGGGTTCGAACTCGGTACCCTGTATAGTGACGAAAAGACACTTTCATCGTTTATGACACCTAAATTGCTAGCTGTTAAAGGATTTTTTCCTTATTCTGTTTTTTCTCAGTGAATGCGCGTTTTGTTCTTTTTCTTTAACCAATAGTTTCATTTAGTAGGGTCGAACTAGCTTTTTTTTTTAAGAAACGAAAAAAAAAGACGATATTTGCTATCCTGGGATCGAACTCTGGCTCTTTACAATGACGTAAAGCCATTTTCGTACGTTTCCGTATTGCCTTTCACACGGGGCAAGATGAGGTAGCTGAACTAATGGTGAAACAATATTATTTTAAACTAATCACAGTTAATTTAATTCAGATTATTAATTTCAAACTTACTACAATTATTTTTTTGGTTACAATTAATTTCAAACAGATTACAATTAATTTCAAACAGATTACAATCAATGTCAAGAAGATTATAATCAATTTCAAACTTATTACAATTAATTATAAACTGATTACAATTAATTTAATTCTGACTACAATTAATTTTAAACTGATTACAATTAATTTCAAACAGATTACAATTAATTTCAAACAGATTACAATCAATTTCAAACAGATTTCAATCAACTTCAAACAGATTAAAATCAATTTCAAACTTATTACAATTAATTTCAAACTTATTACAATTAATTTCAAACTTATTACAATTAATTTCAAACTAATTATAATTAATTTAATTCCGATTACAATCGATTTAATTCTGATTACGATTAATTCAATGCTGATTACAATTAATTTAGTTCCGACTACACTTATTTTAATTCTAATTACAATTAATTTAATTCTGATTATAATTAATTCAGTTCTGATTACAATTAATTTAATTCTGATTATAATTAATTCAATTCTGATTACAATTAATTTAGTTCTGATTACACTTATTTGAACTCTGATCAAACTATTTTAATTCTGGTTGCAATTAATTTAATCCTGATTAAAATGACTTAATTATGATTACAATTAATTTAATTCCTATCACGATTAATTTAATTTCAATTATAGGTCCTGTGGACGCATTGACTGAAGTTTTGTTGGAACATCCAGGTTGTTCAATGCTGTCGTCGAGATTTGAAATTTCAGTTGAGATTTGAGTTGCGTATGATGGAACACATTTATACCCCGTCTTGCCCCACATGCTACTAAAATATCATGGCAAACTCGTAGCTTAATGTATGACAACACGTGCTAACATATCCGTCACCCGTTTTAACTAACAAGTATATCTTATATAATGATTATTATGTTTTGGATCAGATCGTACCCTCTTTCTCCCAGCGATGGAAGTAATCTAAGCAAAAAGTATGAAAAACGCTCCGAAAGAACATAAAAGTTCATCGAATTAATGAGAGACGTCGTATACCTCCATTTCTATACTTATCAATATTTCACGAAAAGCGAAACCAGTTAGCAAATCAATAAGCAGATGGCGCCACTTCCAATGAAAAAAGAACTTTAAACGTGCCCCCCCTATATATTTCATTACACCATGGAAACCCAACAAATTTCATCTGAAATGTACAAGTGTAAATGTGTATAAATTCGAAAACTAAATACAAATATAAGAGAAAAGTGTACGTGACCACTGCCACATGAACTCGGGATCTTCCGAATTCGTGTCTCGGTGGTCTCGCACACTGCCTTCTCATGTTCGTATTTGGGTTCCGAACTTATATATGCGGGGTTCATATAAGGGGAGCTTCATACAGGCTAGAGCCGGCCGATCTCGACACATAGAGACTTCATTGCTTACATCAACGTAGAGCTCAGAAATTATTGGGGGCGGCTTAAGCACATACTATATGCATTATACATTGCAATATACTCGTATGTAAATTTGCAATTATTTAATAAATTTAATATTAATTAAATATCAACGGGTTCATATAACTCAACGCCTATGATGATACCACCTTATTATTCATGCTTGAAGGAACTTGTACTACATATGTTAGGTATCGAAAAGATGTCGTTTCAAGTTATATATGTATATGTAGCCGAACTCGATTTAGCGAACATCCGGAGACAAGACGATTTTTTTCGTTATAATCGCTATTCGCTATAGCCACATGCATAGTCGTGGAGTTATATGCGCCCGTGGGCCCGAGATCCTCCCCCCTCAAGAATTTTGAAAACCATACGTTGATGGCCACATAGTTATACTTTAAATCAAAATAACTAAACCATTTTCCGCTATAGCTATGAATTCGCTATACAGGGTGTTCCGAAAACACCGGATCAAAAAGTATATAGCCATGATCTTTGTACAAAATGGACCATAGCGACCCTTTACATGGGGGGTCGGAAATAAATAACCACGGAGTTATGGCTATAAACAAATAACAAAGCATGATTGGATAAAAAAAAAGGAATTTACACCTATAATGAACGGATCCCCAATAGACTGCATCTGGGCTGTATTATCAAAAAACCGTTTCTTATTCGCCATGTATCTCTGGAATGTGGGAGTTAACAATTTCGAGCCAATGAAAATTGTATTTGAAAGTTTGGCTCGCCTCTTGAATTTAGTTTCCAAATTTGCCGTCGGCGAATTTTGGCAAATGCTGAATTTCTGGAAAGCTTTACGAACCGAACCATTAACACTTTTTGGCCATTTTATTCCCACCCCTCAAGTAAGCAAAAATTAACGTTGAAAATAAACTAACATAGGAAAATAAGCACAACAGCAACCCCCGAAGGTGCTTACATACTTGAACGCTTCCTATTAAATTTTTTCCATGGTAAATGGAAATACAAGTCCTGCGACCCGGCCACCATGCTGGCGCCTATAGTCGTCATTATTCAGAATTGAACAAGACATAAGCGTACGGAAGGGATTCGCGTGGCCGCTACCCCCCCGCCCCCGCAATTGGGAGAATATTAACACTAGGTGCAGGGGCGGACTGGGTTCTCTCAAAGGGCGCATACCTTGGATTATCGGAGGGCGCGAGTCCTATAGCCCATGAGGGCGCAAGTCCTATCGCCCATGAGGGCGCACCGCACCGGGACCGGTTGGCCGGCGGCCCAATCCGCCCTGAATAGGTCTACGGGAAGCTGTTGCTGTAGAGGTAAACCTTCTCATTCGAACCAACCCCTTTTAGGAATTTTCTGGGTACGTTACTGGATCAAGGGTAATTTTTCGATACTAACTTTTATTATCAAGCTATCTGTTATTACCTATCTATTATTTATTATTTTATCCAAGGACAAGACTTCTTTTTATTTATTTATTATATGAATTCTTGGACAATAAAACATGAGCGAAAATAAAAGAATCTTCGGAGCATAAAAGTTTATGATTGGCAGGTGGAGGGCATTCACGGATCCAGTACGAATCCCAGAGGTGGGGAGGGTGTCGATTTGTATGAAAGTGCACAAAGTAATTTTAAATTGCAGGCGGGGGTATCCCAGTAGCGCAGTTGGTAAGGCGTCCGTCTACGGATCTTGCTAACGTATACTGGACGGAGGGTTTGTTCCTTTTAGTGAAGCAAAAATTGAAACACTCCTTAGGTAAACTTCTTTAATCGGTGTTGCGAGTCTCGAGATATTTATTTTTCAAACTAAACTTCTTGCTTTAGAACCAAGAGGGCTCCCACGGATCTTGGGCCCCATGTTCATAGTACACCACTAGGGAAAATTGCCAGCACTAGGTAGGAGCTCTAAAATCTTTATTTATGAAATTGCGCTAATTATAAAATCAAGTCGCCAATCTCAGCAACCACAAAAAATGCCAACACGCCCGGAAAGCTGTTTGACGAGGCAATGTAGCAACCCCGCGCCGGAGTTGAAATTTTCGTGGGAAGCAACTTTTTGGTTTGTAAGCGCCATTGGTCGACCCCACCCCACCATGTAAAGGGCCATTATGGTCCATTCTGAAAAAGGATCAGGCCTATATACTTTTGATCCGATATTTTCGGAACACCCTGTATTCGCATTCATTATAATTGAGTTCCTCTGTGTATACAAATGACAGAGAAAGAGTAACGAAAAGAAAGAAAACACTTGTACAATATTTTGTCTTCAGAAAGTTGAAAACCGTAACTCTCAGACATATCGAACATGGTAAAGAGAACTATATAATACAATACAAATTTCTTTACTCGCAATCGTGTTACATTATGATATTTTTACACATAGTTTATAACATAAATATATACATTTTGTAATTTGCAGAATGATATCCACCTGGGCAGCATTGGATAAAGACTATCGAGTCTGACGGAGCCCATGTTACCCGAGGGAAGAAAGATCGTTTCAATAATTATATGAAACAATGGAATAACACCAGTAGAATAACTTCTTAATATTATCGCAATGAAAATGCTATGTATGTAATTAAAGGCAGTTACTATTCTGATAGATATTTTCGGGCATGTTTTTTAAAAAGAGAAATGGAAGTAAGTGCATGTAATCTGTTAGGGAGGAAATTCTAGGACCCATAGAAGAAATGCATGTCATTCCGAGATTTGTTCTCGAAATTTCAGGTATTAACTAGTTTATATTTCTGGTTAGATAACCATGATTAGAAAAGTGCGAGCATATGAGATCAGTATGTAAGTTTCTTTGTACTATTAAACATAAAAATTGGAATTTTATATTGAAAAAGCTTTTCTATAGGTATTATTAGGAGATGACGCGCAATGTCAGGAGTTGGAATTGAGGGTATTGAAGATGATAAGACACGCAAGAATGGTTTTTGAAGTGATGTTATTCTTTGTACGTTTCATTCAGATGCAAAACCCCAGATTAATAAACAGTAGTATCAAGCCTATGGCCAAGCCGGGGCCAACAGGGGGCCTGGCCCCAGTTGCCCCATAGAGCTATTTATATACTTATAGAAAACTCCCCGGGTGCCCTGTGCCCCATATGCCCTTTGCCTTGCCCCAGTTGCCCCTTCATCCTGGCTACAGGCCTGAGTGGTATAAATTTGAGAATATCAGAGAATATTACAGATTTAGTAGAATTGGCATTGGCAAGTAACAGCTGATGCCTCTAATTACTCCAATGTTTCTGCTTATCTTAAAGCAAATGGCATTTATGTGGATGTCCCATTTAAAATTAGATTGTAATGTCACGCCTAAGAAGTTAGTTTCATTTGGGAATGAGATAGTGTCTTCATCTATGATTATTTTAAATGGATTCAAAGAAACTTTTTTTTTTTGGGGTTCGTAAACAAAAACGAGATGTCGTGAAAGAAAATACTAGTGTCATCAGCAAAGCATATGTGTTTGAAGTGTGTGGGTAGGAGAAAAATATCATTTATATAAAAGGTGAATAATAAGGGTCCTAAGATAGAACCTTGAGGAACACCACATTGTGTATTACGGATTGAGGAGCAACTGATTAACAAAAGGACAATGGTACCTCTGTATACCACGAAATCCAATGGGAATATAGATAAAATAGTGGTAACGAAAAAGCTTTTAATAACTATAAGGTACAATACTTTTTGATTTCTTTATATTGTACCTTGTTTTAAGAACAAAAAGGGATAATCACCTTTATTTTAGTTTGTAAACCGTCTTGCTCTTTCAGAAACTAAAGTCCATATTTTGAAGGTCTAAAACTCTTAGAAGAATCACCAGTGTATGAACGTTATAAGAACATATTAAAAATTTTAAGACGCCTCAGTTATACGTACTAATATTATTCGCAAAAACGGTGTCGCATATGAAGAAAATATTCGAAACTAACCCAAACAATAGGTTTTGCTTTCGTTTCTGTTGAATATAAATTATATATATTATATATGTGAAAATATAATATGTACTTAATTTCAAATGAACTTAGATCAGTGCTTTTTATATTAAGTAATCATTAAGCGTAATAAATTTTATTTTTATTAATCATTGAATATATTTGTCAATCACTGAACAGGAGAATATGTCCCGTGATTGTGTTGTAATCAGTGAGGACGATACTTTAACAAATATATAATTATGACCGATAAAACTGTCCATGAATCCCTAAATTTCAGATTTTTTTTAATAGTTTATTCCCTTTAGTTGTTTCCTTAACTTTTAAATTAATAATTATCCTTTATGAACTATTTTTAGCGATCAGTACTATTTTAACGGTTGCAAATATTTAGTATATTTAAATTAAAAATTGTAATAAATTGTATAACTTGGAAAAAATTAATATAAAAGCATTTTATAAGCTATCCAACTTCCTTTATACATAGTTGTTCTTTTGGTATCTACACAGATGCCTAAAAATAATACATCTTTACTTTTACATTTTTCAGTGTCGTTTTCTCTATAAATTTTAAATTTTCTGCACCATACACTTTCAACGATATTAAGATGTACCGAAGTCCTATCATATTATTAAAGTTTGTTTACCCTGTATGTGCCGTGTGTACATGAAAGTATGCATATTATATCCTGTAAACAAAGTTTACTAATCACTCACACCGTAAAAGCCTGCTTGAAATTATTTTTATCGCCTTTACTGCAATTAGTTACTTAATTAATTAATTTATTTGTTTGTTTATTTTATTTTTGCAGCTGATGAAACGTCTTCCTGTAAAGAGATAATTTTATGCAACCTAAAATGCCAGGCACATGAATCATTACTGCTCCATATTTAAATTTAAACTGTATTATATCATCTTTCGTAGTCATTATACTAATGTTATTTAAGGATATATTATATATTGCGAATCTGTGCTACTTATAAACGGTGCGTGTGAGATTTTTTCCTATTCTCTCTTTCTATAGAAGATGCATAAATTTTATCTCCAAATTATGAAATGCAACTTTAAAATCATTTAGTTAAATTATTGACATTGGAAAATTTCATTTTCCCTCCATTTTGGGCTATATTTTGTGTAATTTTAGAGATAACTGCCTTTATGTATTCAGAAGCATTCTTTCTGAACGAAAGAATGCTTTGTGGTTTAATTTTTAATGTAATTTGAAACATAACTTTTTTTACTGGTGGCGGTTAATAAAACCTATCAGAGATAAGAAAGCTCTTGAAGTATGCGTGAGTGATAAATTCTCGGATATCGGTATATTAATGTGATAGGTGAAGCTAGCTTATCTCCTGATAAGAGCGACATAGACGGTAGCAGATTATATAGATTAGCGCCGAGCTGATAAGATCAGCAATAGACAATAGTGCTTAATGGCATATCCAAGGCCTCCTATTACAGAAAAAGATTATCTCTAATGGATTTTATTCATACCTTAACAAGATATTCGCATCACTTTTATAGCAACAATATTTTTTGTAATTTTCGACAGCTGAAGGTTTTTGTTTAGTTTATATTATGGTTAATATATGAATATATTTTTAGTTTCCTGCTTCCTAAATGTCTCCTGAAATCTTTCAAGATAGGACCGCATACTTGAATCTCCCTAAGTTAAAATACATTCATAAATATCTTTAGCTTATCCATATTCCAACATACTTTTTACGACTATTAAGCTGATGACTATCTATAAACCCTTTACTCGAACATCTTGAATTCGATCTGCTACATTTCAATGCCTATTAATCGAAACGAATTCCCCGGATCAAGAAATTTTAAATTAAGTATTAAGACATGTACACCCACATACGTCCCCCTATCAAAATTAATTACAAAATTCTATGCGTCACTTTCATAAGAACGTTGTAAAAGCATGGGATTGCAATTACTGATATTATTTACAAAAATGGTGACGTAGTTAAAAAAAAATATTCGGATCTAAACCAAGCCACAAAGCTTTTTTGTTTCTTTTTTTATTGTTGTTGTTATTTTTGTGAATATAGATTATATAATTCGCCATTAGTTTTATATTAAAAGGCTTGTTATATAAGGTAATATAATTTTATATGCTGTTGTTAATCATAATCCAGAGGCACTTTAGCTTCAATTATTACCAGTCTTTTAAAAGCAACCAACTAATTAATGATTTTAGCACTAGTTTTCAGACCGGGAATATATGTTCTAATATATTTTTATAACTTATTCAAAGCACGAAAAAGCAACTTCGGTACCGAATTTTCGATTATCATAATACGAAGAAATATTAACGGTATTTTAACGGTTTTCTTTTTCAGTAACGATCAATCTGAATCTGTTCCATTCGCGTTTCCAAAGTCACTACCCACTCTTTTTCAGGCGTGAAACGACGATTAACGAACTGGGCTTTTTGTGTAGCTAAAAACCTACAAATCCAATCATATTTATTAGTCAGAGCAAAAGTGCTCATTGACAAAAGTGCTACCATTTGTCAAGCAAACACTCTGCAACAGAGTAATGCACCTGCCGATGGTACAAATGGATGAGACCATTCCTTTACATGTTTGTGTCAGACGAAGCTACGCCACCTAGGTCCCTGATCGCCACATCTTTCTCCGTCGGCGCATATTCCCTGTGGCTCTGTGGCGGCTGCGATATTTTATGCTGACGATGCTGGGTGACAGCCCATAGCCACACCTATAGTTTCAGCGCTCGTGCGGAAATTGAACGTTGGTCAGCTCGTCCATTTTTTCTTCGGACCTTTTTAGGACTCGTGGATATGGGGAGCTTCCAGAAAGATGAATTGCCACAAAGTGGGATTCGTTGTATGCAGCTCATAAGATATATCCTCTGTGTCGTCTCGGCTTACCACTTTCCGATTTTGGATTAAGGGGTTTAGGCAAATTCTTAGGTCTGGAGTTTCGAATGAAAAAAACATGGTTTTTACGATTGTATCAAACCGCACGGGGCAATTATCATAAATTGCATGGGTCTGTTGAAATTCCCTTTTGCGCTTTGGACTTTTATTTTGCTCACCCACTTGAACAACTTATTTGCATGACTAGCAAGTTTGATCACTAAAGTCCAGATTATATACTATTGCATGACTGCCTATATCATCGCATAATTTAAGAATGCTGAATGCTCGCGCATGCTAATGTACGAAATACCCTCTACAATTTAGGGCAGATTATATATTTTAAATATACTTTTATATGCTGTTATACATTTTATGCACTTTTTGTTACATTTCCATCCCAATGTCTCGCGATTCTGAACTGAAAACATATTTATGCCAACTCATCGACCAGTAACACTTTCCCTGCCAGAATACATTTTTAAAAAATAAATTACCATCCAATAGAGCGTAACGTTTTAGTTTCCGATGTAAGAATAATTTGATGATTGATGAAAAAATACATTTACGGAACTATTGATCCTAATTTTATTTACTTCAAAAATTTATCTGCTTGAAAACACCAACAGGATATTTTTGTTTATTTTAGTTAAAAATTTGCATGCTGACACACACATACACACCCTTCCAGTGAAGCAATACTAAATGACTAGATTCCCCTGCTGGTGGCTGGTGTGCGCGTTCTCCGGGTGCGCTCCCTGGTGCCTGGTTCGACTCCCAACAGTGCAAAGAATGCTTACTCAGAGATCTCATAAAGATCGCACTGCTCACTGTGGTCCAGGGTTTGGTTCCCTAGGCCTTAAGAGGTTCGGATTCCTCGGAAAACAGTAGGTCCCGGCGCAGCATGACCATTGTAATCTTTGAGCCGTAAAACCAAAAAGAAAGACTAGATTTTCCAAGCACATCCAAGAATTTTATCAGAACTGGAAGATATATTTGACAGTTTGGATTGGTACTGAATATTCTTTTAATTTTGAATGCTTCTCAATCAACAAATAGCAAATTAAATAATATATATGCATTCAAAATGCAATAGATAGTCGGCTGTATTTGATTATTACATTTAGATTAAAAATTAAAATGCTATTTTAAATATGAAATAAAAGAAAATTAGTTTACAATGCTCGCTTTCTCATTTGATAAGCAAAAATTACAAATGCATCAAAACTCGTCGGCTATATTTTGATTGCTAACTTTAAATTAAAAATTAAAAGACTATTTTAAGTGTAAAATAAAAGAAAATTAGAAAATTTGTCTACACAGCTCGCTTTCTCATTCGATAAGAAAAATTACAGATACATCAAAACTCGTCGGCTGTATTTTGATTATTGCCTTCAAATTAAAAAATTAAAAGAATATTTTAAACGTGACATAAAAGAAAATTAGAAAATCTGTCTACACAGCTTGCCTTCTCATTTGATAAGAAATAATTAAAAATACATCAAAACAATATTTTTAATCGACATTTAAATTTTATAGATTTCATCTTATAATAGACAATAAAGTAAAATCAGACTTCCTTTGTAAGTCACTTTCAAGTTTACTTCGTTCCACCATTTCGAAGCTTGTCGTAATAACGAATTGGCATAACAAATATCTGAAACGCGCAATCATAACAGCTTGCACTTCACACAAAACTATACGAGAAAAATTGTAGAAGTTTACGCCCAATTACTTCCGAATGGACAAGATTTCGGGCTAAAACAAAAGAAATTGCACTTCTAACAGATGCATTAATTCTATTTTTTGGGCAAGGGCACTGCTTAGTTCCTCCTTTCCTGGCAGTGCTAGTATATAGGGGGTATATGGGGAATCATAGGCGAGACAAAATATCTAATTCATGGAAATTTCTTTGAAGAAAGTTGAATAGGTCAACCAACGAAGAGTTTTTACCAGATCTTATATTTTGGGTATAATATGTATCAATCAGTGATTCGTGCAATTACATCTTCATGTTTTGATTCGCCAGATTTGGTTACTTTTACTCAAGCTAGACCGTTACATAATTTCTTGGTTTGCTTCGTTTTGAATCCTTGACTAACTCATGTAGATCCAGTGATTAACTAAGGAAACATTTTGGGAATCTCTTACTTAACGAAAGCTGTGAAAGGTGTGTGAGAAAGAAAATTGAAGCTTTTTACTTTTTCTCAAAAATATCAAATCTGGAAAGTACGGTAATCCAGATTAAACTTTAAGCCAAATAATGGAATTAGTATGAATATATAATATGGTGAATTTGATTATTGGGTAGAACCCGAAAGCAAACAAAATCAATGATGGGAACCAAACAAAAGGTATTATGATATGTGAATTACATTAAATCTTTTATCGTACAAGGGAAAAAAATATGGATCAGCCCCAACCTTTTCCTTGCTTAGTATTAGCAAATGAAAGTATACTTTGCTGAAAAGGTGAACTTGGATTTTTTTTTATCCTTTGCATAATGGAAACATTAAGCTTTTAAATAAAACGTTAATAAAGGATTGCACCCCTCGAACACCAGTATTGTTTTTTATTTATTAGAAATTTATTTACACATGTGAATGACATAGATCCAATGCACACAAAAATAAAATTACAAATTATGATTTCTCAACACATATGTGGGTCCCGGGTAAATACTCTAGCATAACTCGCTCGAGACTATATCAGTGGGGCGCAAACCGTGGGTCGCGATCCACAGAGGGATCGCGAAAAAATTTTTATGGGTCGCCAAATTCGAACAAATATACATATGCACACCACTGCTCTATATTACAACTAACAAACAATCAAAAAAATAAATAAATAAAACTAAAACTAAAATAAAGCCAGAGTGGTATTTTACGGCATTTTCTATCTGAAATAATCACAATATTAATTCCGCTTCCCCATAATTCCCTCAATGCCCGTTTAATTGTATTTTTAAATTGCCGAAAATTTCTTATTTTCTTTATTATTTCGCCCAGCGTATTCCATAGTCTAGTACTTGACCTTTGTAATGTAAGACCCTTGTACCTCATATTGTTTCTACTTTTATAAGTTCTTATCTTTGGTACATGTAACATTTGAATGATACACTCCTCATTCAACATCAAGCCATGCCGACGAAGAAGCCGAAGAATTTTATGAAGATATCAAACAATTACATACCAAAGGGAAACAACGTATCAAGCTCATCATGTGGGATTTTAATGCAAGAATAAGACATCAGGAACAAAGAGAGACATCGGTTGTTAAATGCAGATAAGGAGGAAGGAAAGGAGGAATGTGGAGACCAGTTCGTCGAATTTCCAGAAGCCAAAAAACTTAACAATTTCATGTTTTAAGACGAAACCACAAAGAAAATGGACATGGAAATAACCCAAATGGAGGAAACAGCGAAATTTTTTACATTTTGGTAAGCAAGAAATCATTTATTGAAGATTGCAGTATACTGAACTGATTTAATACTGGAAGTGATCATCAAATGGTGAGATGTAAGGTACATTTAAATGCTAAATTAAAAAGACCGAAGCGTGTCAGTAAATAAGTATGTAAGAAGGTGGATTTAAAGAAAATGAAAAAAAGTACCGAAACAAGCTGGAATTCAAACATCTCATTTCTTCACTGAAGGATTTATTGAAGAAGTTGATATCTCAGAAGCGAATGAAAACATTGTTAAGACAATTATTGAAACTACGGGGAATATAGAATTTGATTTTTGGTTAAAGAAAACGCAAATTATTATTTTTAAAAACCTTTAATAGCGTTGCTTGTGCACCACTTGATCTGACGAAGTGACCAAGGCGATGGGGTTTAATTAATTTGGCTCTTCCCACGTAGGTTCGAATCCATCTTCGTAGGGTACTTTTTTTCATCGAGAGATATTTATCGTTGGTTATAAGGAAAATGACAGCAAAAGAATACAATAACTGACCAGAGCTTACCAAAACAAGTAAAATTTCGTCACTAGTCCCCTTACTACTTAGGAAAAATGGTTAAAATAATTAGTTTTACAAAGTAAAAAAGCGCAATATTTAACAACATTACAAATATTGCGAGTGCGTTATACTAAAATCTCTTTGAAAGGAATATTTTAATCTTTTTTTAATAAAATTTAAAGTATAGAATATGATTTTTGATAAAAAAAATTATTTTCTAAGAAGAAACCACAAAGAAAATGAACCCATAAACACCCCAAATGGAAGAACCAGCGAAATTGACTATATCTTGGAAAACAAGAAATGGTTTATTGAAAATTGCAGCGTGCTGGACAGATTTAATACCGGAAAGTGATCATTAAATGCTGAATGTAAAAAGTACATTTAAATACTAAATTTGAAAGGTAGAAGCTTAACGCGAAACAAGTATTTAAGATGGTAGATTTAAAGAAAATGAAAGAAAATACAAGTATTCAAGTTGGAATTAAAAAATCGTTCTTTTTTGCACTGGAAAGACTTATTGATGAAGTTTATATCTCAGAAGTAAATGGAAACATAGTTGAGACAATAACTGAAACTGCTGGGGAAATTGGTAGTTTAGCATGTAAAAAGCACAACAGTAAATTATCTGAGAAGACAAAACAGCTTATGAAAAGATAAAGAAATCTGGTGGACAATCAGGATGCCACTTCCAGGATTCAGCATGGAGAACTTAGTAAAATTCTGCGCAAAAGCATGAAGGCAGACATAAGAAAATTCAACTGTGAGTTAAAATGAAAAGCCATTAAAAACAACGAGAGCCTTTAGGACGTTAAAGGATGTTTGTCTGTTGGGAAAACATACATCATTGCATTTAAAGGAGAGGATGGCACTGTAACAAGAAATAGGGAAGAAATACTGTTACAGGAACATCGTCCTGTAACAAAGTTTTGTTGTAATTTGTATATTTTCACCAATTTGCATCGTTGTCATAAAGAAGACCTACTCTCCTTATACGCAACGGCGGCAAGAAGATATTCCCATGCACATACTCTTCCTGGAATAGATCTCATCCTTCTGTACAACCTAAAAATCTCTAGAATAGTCCAAGATTTTATGGCGTAAGTAAAGAACAGACGCATAAAGACTGCCCTGGTTTTGATCACCGCGCCTGGACATGCCGTCTCTTTAGGGTTGCGTCTGCACAATACAAACCCTGCTAATTGGATAATTCAAAGGTCCGTACATAGAATCTCTATTCATAAAAGTCGTTTACATCAATTGAAGAAACTTCGTAAATGTCAGCAGAAATTCTTGCCTTTCTTCGGAAGCGACCGCCGCAGGGGAAATCTGAACCTCCCTGCACCAAAACCGCAAGACACGGACAATTCACTTGATAGGTTAAGCCAATAACCAATCATGGGTCGAAACGCCATTCTTACTTTGAAGTTTTAAAAAGTTTAATCATTTTCAGGGCAGAAGAGCATGAGATTAGAGTCAGTATAAGACGAGAATAATCAGATCAGTATGAGATCAGTACCAGATGGGACCCAAAGATGGTAAAGCAATATTTTAAAAGAGAGGTGAATAGTTCCCTTGAACTACGTACGATTTCCGCCAGTGATGTCGACCAAATGCATATGCCTCTCGTACAGCTATAGCAAACTTCTAAGATATCGAGGCGAATTCTTCGCGAGAGCCGGGTAAGAGAATAATATTTTTTGATCATGTCTCGTCAATTCCGGCAATCTTCCCCTAAGAGTCAGATTAGACATATAGAGTTAGATACGTAATCTAATTAATGATAGTCACATGACAGTTTAATTATTGGATATTATTGCTGTTGATAATGCTGATAATATTGTTTTATGATATGTGTGTAATACCCAAGATAGGCTACTACCGTAGTCAAATTGTTAGAATAAAAAAAAGTGTCGAAAGGTCAGCAATCTAGAGAGGAAACTAATGTGAGCTATTATATTTGTCAAATTAATGCATTCAAAATATTATGCCATAGTCAGTTTATATTATTGTGCCAAAGTAATATTTGCATTTACTGCAATGCATACAAAATTTTGGTAGCAGTAATTAAGAAATTGTTTTATGTATCTCATATTATGCCTCATAAGACCATATAAGTTGTTGCGATCGCAGTAATTAAGTTGAATATTTGAAATGCATACTAGATAATTGTTATCTGGTATATTATCCATTTGAAATATTATTGTGTGAAAATATTGCTATTGATAGTTAAGCATTAATTTAAGATATTGGTGATAATCTGCCGCTAAAAGATAAAACAATGGTTGATAACGCGCTCCCCGACCCTTCAAATGCCGAAGGAATTGTTCAAGAAGCTGGAGGGTACAACAATTTAGCGGGTTTCACAGGATTAGTTAATCAGTTTTTGGAAGTAGAAGAAAGGCAAGATGCAGAGTATTTTTTCGAAACCACAGACGAGATAGGCGAGATAGCACAGTGGAGCGATTTAGGAAAAACTTAAAGTGGTCCATTCAAAAGTTAAGGGAGATGCAACAGTATTTCTGATAAAAAAAAACAGGGAATTAAGAGCAGAGAAAATTATGAAAGATTTAAAAGAATTTTTATTCAACATTACCAAAAAGAGCTCCCATTGCCCATAAAACTGCAAAGGTTAACTAGTTGCAAACAAAGCGTTAATGAGAACGTTTTGGACAACGCGTTAATGTTAAAAAATCTTTCCGCTGAATTTTATGGCGGTCAGATGCAAGGAGATGACGCGAAACAAATCGTTGACAATTCTAACTTCTCAATTTTCATATCAGGGTTAAACCAAAAATTACAATTCTTAGTGTTGAACAAAACCCCACAATCGTTTGAGGAAGCTGTATCATTCGCTACGCAAGCAGACCAGAACAATTTGATTCTTTCGAAAGCCACGCAAATTAGAGCACTTACGGACGAAACAGAAGACAGGAAAATCGAAACTTCGCAATTAGCCGAAGAAATAAAAAAAATTGAGCTTCCAAAATGACGAGAAAAAACAGATAGCTACATTACAGAAAACCCTTGACGAAATAAGAGAAGATTTTCGAGAAAGGAAACTTAACAGCGGAACAAAACACAGAGAAAGTGATTTTACGGAACCAGAAGACAGAAGATCCCCCCTCTCTGTCATTATATTACAGATGTTCCCCACAGCCTGTAAAATGCGACGGTTTTGTACACGCGAGACGACTTCTTTCTCCCCTAAACATAGGCAAGAGCAGCCTATGCCCCAGGCAAATTGGAATCCAGAGCGAAGAGGACGACAATTCAACTTTCAGCCCCCATGCAGATTGTAATGTGAAGCTAGGAGAACATAGTATCCAAGAAGAGAATTTTCAGACAATGCTCCCAGATGGTCGACCCAGCAATTACACTGCAACTTCTGTAAAATGCCGGTCACTCATTAGAAAATTGTTATAAAAGATATCCCCGTTCCCCACGCTACGAAAATCGCTATTCGCAACCGCAAAACGCTTCTTCAAATCAATGGAGAGGCGCCGACAGAAGATTTGAAGGCCCATCGAATAAAACGGGAACTTTTCCAAAAAACGGGTAAGCGAGGTTTACATTCCACCCGACATGTCAGAAACTTTCGCACGTAAAAAATACGGTCGGAAAATGAACAACATAAATATGGGTGCAAATGAACAAAGTAATAATGTGAGACTATAAGGAGTTTGTGATAATAAATTAGAAAGCGCAGGAGCGTATAATGTGCCTATAGAACTAAATAAACAGACAGAATACCATACAGTATTGGTCACAAAACAGTCTTAATGACACTTACATGCGCCATTCGCCGCATCTTCATTTTTGACCACAAGGAAACCTACGCCAGACAAACCAGTTTCATTCATATCGCCTGATCATCGACTATAGAAAACTTACTTCGCACATAGTACGCGACTCTTTCATCTCCACGGATATTCAGACATTATTTCAAAACCTCAAATGTTCCAAAATCCACACAATGTTGGGTTTTTACAGTGGCTATTACGCATTAGGAATCCACAAAGACTCACAACAATTCACGCCATTTTTAACCCCACTGGGAAATTGCAAGTTCACTAGAGCACCTTTCGGACCAGAGTGTCACCGCAAAAATACATAGAAATGGTAAGAACCATGTTTAAAAATGTGCCAAACATTGAATTTTATCTTCATGACGTAATAGTGCATACCAAGGATGATAAAGAACACCTGAAGACTTTAGAAACGGTCTTTCAAAGATTCAACGACTACGAATTGAAGTTAAACTTAGAGAAATGTTCTTTCTTCCAGTCAGAAGTGAAATATCTCGGACACCTAATAAACCGAGATACGTATTCTCCAAATAAAAAGAACTTGCAAACGATTGCAAATTTTCCAGTGCCGACGACAGTAAAACAAGTCCAGTGATATCTTGGAATGGCAGGATTCTTTAGAAGATTCATCCCAAACTTTTCAAAAATAACTAGATGTTTAACCTATTTAAAGAAAAGGAACAAAGCATTGGTATGGACAAAACCATGTCAAACTGCATTTGAAGCTCTTAAAAAAAAGCTTATGAACCCACCAGCTCTTCATTTCCCGTCGAAGGATAAAGCCTTCGCATTATTTTGTGCTGGATCTTCAGACGCACTCGGCATTTGTTTATCACAATTCAGTGACGAAGGTGAACTACATCCGATAGGATATTACTCCAAAAAGTTAACTCCACTCGAAAGAAAATATAGCGCCTTTGAGATTGAATTTTTTGCTCTAATTTGCAGCGTAAATCTTTTTAAAACTTATTTATGAGGATGCGACAAATTTTACATACTAACAGACTGTAAAGCCATCACTACAATTCTTTCATCGAAAAAACCTTTACCTCGAATAATAAGGTGGACACTATCTTTAGCAGAGTTTAACTTCAAGATACACCACTTTCAAGGGAAACAAAACGTTATCGCCAGCGCTCTAAGCCGAGCAATTTATGAAGATAAGGACTCGGAAGTACTTAGGTTCAAGCATCCAATTAATGCTAATGAAATCAGAGCGCTCAATGCAAACGAAAATTCAGACGACGAAGATACCATTTCCCAAGAAGCTAGCGAAAGTGATAACGAAAGCGAAGAAAATTTCATGCCATACGAATTTCAACTCACAGACCGAAAAACAATTGCGGAGATGCAAAGAAAAGACGAAAATTTGGCGCCAATAGTACAACATTTAGAAAAGGGTAAACTTATGGGAAAACAGGCAAAACACTACAGCTACTACATAAATACCGATGAAGTTCTGATGTTTTATGATTCCCAGAACAAGGGGGGAAACAAGGTTATATGCAAAAGAAAAAATGGTTGTGCTCTATGAACTAAAAGCTGAAATCATGAAACTTTTACACAACACATTATCAGTACACGCGGGAATCGAAAGCACACTGTCCAGATTAAAAGCACAATTTTGTTGGTCAAATCAGACCGCAGACACAATTAACTACACAAAATCGTGCGAAATTTGTGTAAAGCGCAAAGCAATTCATTCAACGCCAAAGGCACCATTTATAGACAAAATTAGCGAGTTACCCAAATTATTTGAAAAAGCATACATAGATATGTGTAGCCTATTTACGGCAGGAGGAGGAAGAAAGCAATTTTACATATTTTCAGCCATAGATTATTTCAGTGAGCTAGTAACACTAAAAATTTTGAAATATTTAAGAGCAACAACAATTTTGCAGGACCTCTTTCAATCGGTATTTTGCCAGTATAGGTTTCCAAAGGAGATAGTAACCGAAAATGCGTCGTATTTCACAAGCAAAATTTTCACTCAATCTTTGAAAGGATTCGGCATAAAAAAGATACTTATAGCACCCTACAACCCCGAAAGCCAAGGATCAATAGAGCAAGTACATAAAAAGATGTCCGATAAGATCTGAGCTGTTCAAGGGACAGGCAAAATTGGCAACAAGCGTTAAGTGCAGTACAATTAGCACTTAACAGCACTGTACATTCTACTTTGGGCGATACTCCATATTACATAGCGTTTGGAAAGGTTATGAGACTGCCAACTAATTTATATAATGGAGAAACGACCTTTAAATATGCATATAATGAGTCTTATGCTGACAGGTTACGAAAAATACATAAACAAATTTACATGGAAACAAAAACAAACCACGAAGAAACATTTAAAAAGCAGAAAGACAGAAGCAAAAGGAAAGGAAAAATGAGAAAATTCAGCATCGGAGAAGTAGTCTACCTATATACCAAACTTAGTAAAGAAACAAGGGCATAAATTATTCGGAAATTCGTCGGGACCCTACAGGGTAATTAAACAAACAACACCAGTAACGTACTACGTACAATTGATAGAAAATCCAGAAAAAGTGCAAAAGATTCACGTAAATAAAATATTGAAATTCCAACCCCGAAAACGATATCTAAGGGAAGATAACACCGATTCAGAAAAAGCGAGTAAGATGAATTACGAAAAATCAGATTCTGAAAGGAAATTTAGCAGCGCTGAAGACGAAGAAAACGAAGATAGCGATTATCAACCGTATTTTAGATACGCGTCAAGAAGAGCAACGAAGAACAATGAAGAAAATGCCCAAACAGAAAGTCAACAAAGGGCGCCAATTTTTGAACAGTGCAATGAAAGAGTAGAAATCCCACCCTTATCGCATGTAGAAAACCCTTTCAACGGAACAGGATTAAAAGAAGATTCCGTAAGTACCCAACCAATGGAGCAAACGATTCTTGAAACAAATGATCGAAATACCGACAATCAAGAAATAAATGCAGATAACATTACTCCGAAAGAGGTTATACAACGTTCAAGAGCAGACGCTACATACAATTTGAAAACCAACGTCAGAAATCCAGCATGATACTCAGATGTGGAAAGAGGTATAAAAAATGTTCAAAATATATCGGCAAGTGCTACAAGCATTTCACTTCAAAACGTTATGCAGGCAGAAACACATTTACAGGCCGCAGACTCTAGAAGTCCACAAAGAAGAAATGAAACAAATACTAAATCAATTTCGGACTGTCTGGCTGAACTTATCGCAAACGCAATTGCTTTCAAATTACTCCAATCTCCATACACACAGCTATTGAAGTAGCAAACCAAAAAAAAAAAAAAAAAACCTTCGCTAAAATCATGCAATTTTAGAAAAAATAGCAAAATCCAAATTCCTTAATAACGCAACGGTTTAGTATTTAAAAATCACACATTTGTCCTGACCAGTCAAATTGTGAGTTTTACTGCTATGCTAATGTTAGAAGCTTTCTCTGGTCTAGTCAGTTTCTACCTACAGCGTTATTACTCAAAACAAGAATCCATAAATCACACCACATCGAACGTAAACAAACTTGTGAATGAAAACACAGTTTCTTTGTAAACAGAAAACCCCTCCCCCTACACACCACCGCGTGTAGTCGTTAGCCTACACCCCACTCGGAATACTTCCCTCTATAACGCGAGTATTGTTAGACAGTTAATACTATTTAGCACTCTATTAAGAAACTTTGGGACAGAAAATGGTTTACAAATACCCACCCCCACACACACAACTTTCCAAAGCTACTTCATTCTCCAACTCATGGAAAACAAACTCGTTTTCTGCAAAACGAAATTAAAGCTACAATTCGAACTTACTTTGTAAACTGTAGCGGGTTATCACAGTCACAATTTAGATCCCATATGGATAAGTTATAGAGATAAGTAACTTACTTTTATTTGCAAGCAATTTTTCACTTTGTACTATGTTACAAATTTTAGAATAGTCACATACATCTATAAGACAAATATCACATAATTTAGAAAATATTACACTTCTTAAGTTTTGCAAACAAAGCAAACACACTGAAATACATACTCTTTTGCTCAAAAGTTACTTCTGCATAAGCAATCTTAGCTTTAGATAGATATAATAAAATTTTGGGAATGCCAAGTAATTGATTAGAGGCGATTGAAATGATATTTTCTTAAAGCTAAGTCGTACGAAAGTAGTACAATGTGGCGTATTTCTTCGTTGATTGCAAACCACCCAATCAAATAGCCGAGCATTTACTTATGCTAAATAAAGCAACGAGTATAACGTGCACTTTTCTCGCATTAACTACAAGCAGACTGTTCTTCCTGGGACATGCATAACGACAAACTGGAAGGAATGCATCGTAAAAGAGGTCGATGACCCCGATGCAACATGGCAACCTCATAAGCATCTCAAGTAACTACATTTTGCACTCAAATGTGAATGGACAAAACAAACTTCAGAGGTTTCAAGTAAATGGACAGCACATGCTTGCAAAAGACTACTAATAAACTGCAATTCAAGCGCCGCTTCAATTCCGAAAGTACAAGTAAATGACACCTTCTGGAAAGATAGCCCAAGACAGTAGACGGATGGTGACGACACACAAACCCGACTAACGATTTTAAAGAGACGACGACATCCACTCCTTACTACAAGAAAGATTGGTGATTCTATATTTTCAGACGACGAATATATTGTGAACGGATCTACGTCATAAAGAGACACTCCCTAGCCAAATGCCATTGGACAATGTGGACAATCTCTAAGCAATTAATCTATAAAATCTCTAGGTCTCATATTTCTAGGATTTATCGTCTGGACAATTTCAGCGAAGAGCGAGACTTTTCCAGGAATAGACTATTTCACAACGAAAGACATTTTCCAACGATAATACCATTTCTCAACGATAGACGTTTCTCAACGATAGACGTTTCTCAACGATAGACGTTTCTCAACGATAGACATTTCTGCAGTGATAGACTATAGTTCGCCGCAAAAGACTTCATATGGAACTTCTAGACTCTAACTATATTTGATTATTATTTCAGATTTCATTGACTTTATCAACAACGGAATTCAGCAAAATGTCTTTTAAAGATATGAGACACGGGAAGATTGATATATATTGATTCAACGGCTTTTTATTTCATTTACTTGTTCATGCCTTATTGCCGTTTATAACTATACATGTATTATGTATATATTACATTTTCATGTATT
>QLNU02015360.1:11433855-11445194 GCA_006491805.2 Dysdera silvatica
TAAGTCTAGAAGTAATGGTTCAAAACAGAGCAATGACGCGATGCACCAGGACATGATAAGATAATTAAATTCGAAGAAAGGTTTGCCCAATGCATACAGACAATTAGTGTCATTAAATTGCCACTTACTCTTAAGTCAATCATTGAGTAAAAAAAAAACTGAGGAAGCAAAATGGATCAATTTCGTTTACAATGAGGCTTTGCCGTGGCAAGGGCACGTCGGTGTTCAAAAGGTGTCTCGTTGACTATCCTTGAAAAGTGGACGAAGCCGTTTGGGAACGCATGGGTAACGCGGGGGAGGGATGAGCAAGGGAAGAAAGGGAGGAAAGGGGCCGGCAAGATTCTTCCATGTGTGACAAAAGACGTGCCCGCTTTACCTCTTAACAATGGTAGACAAAGTACGGATAGACGTACAGGCTGACTACGTGTTCAGTTCCAACTGAATGCTCACGGCAATTTCACTCACACAGCATCAATCGTAAGCATGCGACGCACGGACCCACGGAGTACCCCCCACCCCCCGTCCTCCATACATATCCCCTTATAAAAAAAAACCATGAAAGAGGGATAAGAAGGGACTAGATTCCTGTAGTTTAAAAAAATAATTCTGTGTCGTATCATTAACGCGATAGTCATCCAATACTTGATGGTTTGCTCCTACTTCGGAAAGAAACAATTTGTGTCTAAATGATTCTCGCCTTTCGAGTTCTCTGTTGTCCACGTAATTTGCACCCCTCCCCTGGGAACAAGGCACTACCCGTGTGGGCAAAAAATGTGCGCTTTCACTCAAAACGAAATCAAGATGAAGCGGAGTTTGTTCTTGTGTGGCGAAAAGGGTTATGTTTAAAATTAAGGCCATCATTAAAGGGGGTTAACTAAGACTGGCCATTTAAATATTTGTAAGTGCGACCCTGACTAAACAAAAGCAAAATTTTATTGAATTTTTGCATTCGACAATGGATCGATCGAATCTACTGAAATCCATCTAATTTCAAAGATTATATTTTTTTTAAAACGCAGACTAATAAATTTCCAAATCATTTTCATGTTCATCAATTTACAGGAGTCAATTACATTATAGGAAATTTTTTAAATTTGTCTATTTCCGGCTGTTCCGAATATTTTTATATAATAATAATAATCTTTATTCATTTTACTCTACATTATTCAATCAGAATCATGTATATTAACGTTTCGTTTATACAAATCAAAATGTATAGCAATTTACCTTAATACATCTGGATATCTGACCATCAACACAATGTAGAATGTTCGGAGAAAATACACAAGTATAATCTGCTCCAGACATGGAAAAAAAGCATGATAGACATGAAATAACAATTCTCTAATTAGCACATGCCCACAACATTTAGAAGCATGTACTTTCTCTTAAACACGTTATTTTCTAAAATGTAAAAATGAGCTTTTATGATGATGTTACGATCATCCGTCCATATCCCCCTGTTTACACATCCGCTAAACACGAATATTTTAAACGATTTGGGCCACTTTTTACGGTTAGAGTGTGACTATTTATTGTATGTAGTGATAATTACATGATTCCTTTAAAAAAATTCAATATGATCCTCTGTAAGATAGGATTTTTTGAATAAACCGCAGCTTCAAGAACTCTCTTCTCGTCAGTTAATAATTGACAAGAACGATGGGTTTAATCAATTTCTATTTTTCCTTATATAGCTTAATAGATCCCACATATTCTTCACTGTTATATTTCCCACTTTTATTGCCAGTTCATTAAGTAGCTTGTTAGTTGCACTCTATACTATTTTAATACATCTTGCATTTATGGATGATGTGTTTCCTATGAAACAGTTAATAATTCCTTACACAATAATTTTTAACACCCACGAAATAAGCTCGAACTAGAGCTTCTTTTAAGCAATACTTTCTTTTTATCAACGTTTTTAGGCGTAGTAATATTAACGCCGATGTTATGGCATGTTTAGATGGTGAAACTTTCGTAAAGAAAATAAATATTTGTTCACCATCTAACCACGCCATGACATCGGTGTTAATATTACTAAGCCTAAAAGACGTTGATAAAAATTGTTGCTTTATTTAATCTGCGTAATGTTCGACTTGTATAAATATAGAGCTTTTTTGTTTAGGAGAAAAAGAGACGCCGTCCCCATCCTGGATTCGAACCAGGGTCCCTCCGTTTAGCCCGGAGTATCTTGACCACTAGATAATAAGAGATAATAAGACCGCTTAATAATTCCTGTTTCACAAATCCCTCTCATCGCCCTTTCTTTTGATCCTGGACCATATCTAGCCATTTGTTAGCTTTTCTAGTAACTTCTTGTTTGAAACGCAAATTTGTATCTTGCCTTCTCTCTAGTCAATTCTAGACTCACATACTTCCTTGAATCAATGCCTAGAATTGTATAAAGAAATACGGATACGCTGGCTATATTTTCAGCCATTTCTGAGAACATTTACTGTTTTACGTAAGAATTTTGACACCCACGTTTTTAGTTCAAACTAGAGCTTTTAATCATAGGAGAAAAAGGAACATGGTCTCCGATCTAGAGTAAAACTAGGACCTCTCAGTTGAACTCGCAGCGCCTTAACCGCTAGGCTATCGAGAATAAGAACGACACTCCTTTTCTCCGTATATAAGGATGTAAGATATTATTACCCTTCACAGGGATAACACAATTGCCAAATAATGGTCAACACACAAAGCCACCGGGGCGAGTTTTTTGTGATCGTTTGTGGAGAGATTATTAAACGTAATAATTTTGACACAAACATTTTTAGCTCAAAAAAGAGGTTTTAGGTTGCCCTAAGAAAGGTAATAATATTTTACAATTTACTACTTTGCATGGATTTTCTTGCTTTCCTTCCCTTTTCTCCATTAAAATCAAATATTAATGTTATCATAGTTCTTCAAAATACCAACATTTAAAAATAACTTAGCATGCCAATTACCGAAATTGAAACTAAAAATTTGCAATAGATCAATTCTATTATAACTAAAAGCTAACGTGCTAGACATAACACGACTTGAATTGACAACGTACAGATTTAGTTATCTTTCCGTTTTTTAATAAATGACATGTATCAAATTACACATTTTTATATACTCAATTTTAATGTGGTATGCGTGCGGTCTTCTATATAATTTAACCACACATAACTATACTCATGGGATCCTCTCATAGCCATTAACTACATTATGACGACTGACTTGTTAGATGCACCTGCTGCTGCTGCATGTCCTTTTGGTTCATCAGTTGAGGAAGCTCATAGAAGATAATGAAGAAAAACAGATAGACATGTTATTTTAGTAGATCTATTTCAGAGATAGACCAAATTCATATTTACCTGGACTCTATAACGTTCCTGCTCTTGGGATAGTGAGAGCAAATGCAAGGTTTTACTTGAGCTAGGAAGTAAGAGAATAGAAAATAGGAAGAAAACGCATATATATACATATAATTTCGTCGACGATTCGAGAACTAACGTTCTCTTTTACAAGAATATAATGATGCGTGTATATATATATATGCGGCATAGCGTCGGTCTAATACCTGGGTTATCTTCCTCCACCCTTCCCTTATGTTGTTTTTAAAAAATTTAAAATTTATTTTCAGTTATATAAAAACTAGAAGTAGTTTTATATATATTACAATTTAATTATTATTATTATTTAATTATATATAATACTCATATAAAATATATATACAAGCATAAAATATATATACAATTAAAGTATAAAATATATATTAATAAAAGTAAAAATATATAAATAATTAAAGTATAAAATATATATAATAATAAAAGTATAAAATATATACAATTAAAGTATAAAATATATATAATAATTAAAGTATAAAATATACATAATAATTAAAGAACATATAAGGTTAACGGAAGTATAAAATATATATAATTGGCATAAAATATATAATTAAAAATATAAAAATACATATAATTAAATTTAAAAAATATACTAAAATAAGATTGACGATTAGAATTTCAATACTTTGTCTCTAAATAATTTGTACATGAACCAGGTTCTTCTTTTCTTTTGTGTGAAATTAAGCATCACATTTTCATAAAAAGTTTTCGCAGAGTACTTTTTTATATTTAAAAGAATATTTTTCTCTGTTGAAAAAATAATCAAGTTGCTCAAGCGTACTTGTTTTTGTGTGGCTCCAAGATATGCCTTGATTCTTTTTAATGCAGAGAATCTTCTTTCGCGGTTGCAGTAGTTGATGGTAAAGTTAATAATAGTTCTGTTAATTTGTGTACCTCACTAAACATAATATCCAATTTATTCAATTTTATGTAACAAGTAATATCTGTTTCATTTTTTTTAATATATATTCGTCAACAAAATAAAATACCCTCAATTTATTTTTAAATTGAACTCTATCAAAACGTGAAGCATAGGGCTCTTCTAACTCAGACAGTAGGTGTTCAGAAAAGCCTTCACAAAATTTATCAAAATGTTTTGAATCCAGCAAAGCTATGAATTTAAAATATTTTTGAGACTCAAACCTCACTTTTGTTTGAGCCATTGGAGTGTCCAGAATTTTATTAAAAATCCGTAGGTATTCAGATCGCCATCATGGTTCTGTCGATTTAGTCTTTGTTCATTTTCTTCATCTTTATCATGATTTCTGGTTTCTGTCCATACTTAATCAAAATCTTCGTCTCTAATTTTTTTAAAAATCTCGTGGAACTCATTAGCCTTTTTCGCACAGTAAGAAATATATATGCTTTTATTTTGCAGTATGGCAAACAAAATAGCAGAAAACGCGAATATTTTGTGGAAAATAATAAGAAAAATTTAGTGCCGAATTTAGGAAACGAATAACCCTTTTTACTCAGAATATATATCTGCCAATGATACTTGATCATGTTTTCTCAGAGACTTAAATAGCCTGTGAAGATATTGCTATCTTTCGCCCTCCTTCCTTTCGAAATGTGCATTTTTATAAAGATACAAGAAAAATTAAATTAGCATTATCTTTATATTTTGAAATTTATATTCGTGATGAGGTATTTATAAATAGCCGACACAGAGATTTCTATTCCCAAACACTACAAAGCCGGAAATGTAAACAATAGCAAATCACTTTTAAAAATTTACTATTTATTAAGGAAATGTAAACAACAGCAAATCACCCAAAATAAAAAAAAAATCTCGTTGCCCTCATGACGCAGATTTTTGTAAAATTTGTTTGTCAGCAAGCACATTATGAAAAATGGTTAAATTATACTTTTCAGAATTTTTGGGATAACTGAGGTCAGGGGGTTACTTTGAAATTAAGTGCAATTTAATAAAATGACGCCAACCGATAAGGTGGTTTTTAAGTTTGTAATTGCTGTAACTTCGTTATTTATGAACTAGTTTTATTCATTTTGGTATCATTTGAAACAAAAAAGTGCAAACTATATGATATGTTTCTTAAAATTCTGAAAATTTACATGTAACCTTTACAAATGTGCAATTGAAACGTTTTTCGGCAGTAAATAATTAAAGTTTCAGGAATTTTTTGCAGCAAAATGTGAAGTCCCATTGCCTTGAATTTTTTTACATAATGCTGATAATTAATTCTTTTGATGATAAAAAATCAATATTTTTTCTGATTAGGCAATAAAAAAATAAATTGCATTCTCTTTGTTTGTTTTTTATTCTTTAACCAAAAAAACCACCCTCCTAATTTTTTTTATGCTGAAAAGAACAAATTATCAGCATTATTTAATATGTTTTTTAAAGCAATAATGTTTTATCGTTTACTGCAACCAATTCCTAAAATTTGCATAAATTTGACCACTAAAACGTTTTTTTATTGCACATTTGTAAAGGTTACATGCAAATTTCCAGAATTATAAGAATTATATCTTATTTCGTGCACTTTCTTGTTTTAAATGTTATTAAAATTAACAAAATTGGTTCATAAATAACGAAGTTACATACAGAAAAGAGGTTGTAACTACCTTTAAGCTAGCTGTCTCGTTGTGAGAAGCGCGTATCGCCAGGACTACGTTATCCAGGCAAGTCAAGGCGTCGTTGCCATAGAAACCGCAGTGAAGTCCGGGAAATTCCCTATGCTGTGAAGGTATGGAACCTGTTTCGCTAGCTACTCCAGATGGCTGTCTGCTCAGGAAATTGTTCCTTTTAGCGAAATGGAATTTTTTTGCATTCCTTTTGCATCGACTTTTCAAAATTAAATAATTTGTAAATAATTTTCGAATTTAATAGAAAAAATTCAAACCAATATATTTTTTAAATAATTAAATCTATCGATTTCTTTCTTATATATATATATATAACCCTGATAAATAGTTGTGCAGTTTTAAAAATGCTCACTTTTTCGAAATAACGAGCCTATTAATTTTCACAATTATATTTTTATAAATTACATTATATAAAAAAAATTAATTATCATTTCATTAAAATTTTTTACCGATGTATATAATTAGTTATTCGAAATTCTGTAATTAAAATTTAGCTGTTTCTTGAACTTGTTACGAACAGGCATAATGGGTTCATATATTTATTCGCCTTTTCTTTGAAATATCTACACGGAAACATAAACATTTTCCAGTTAGTGGGAGCTTTATCACACAGATTAAAGTAATACAGCGATTATATTTTTAAAAATAAAAATTTGTCGATCTGTTTCCTTGTTTTATCACCTGATTGAACTTAAATCTAAACCCTGAAACCGTAAATTTCAGCAACAAACAGAAACAGAAATGATCGATAGAAATAGACCTCCAATCAGATCGTTATTTAATAGAGGGGCATTATGTCGATTTCCAAACGGTAGGAGGAACGCAATAAGCTAAACGGTGCTGCAGGAAGTCCACCATTTTAGATGTTGAAATTGCCGTCTTGTTTGGAAGCATTGCCAGTTACAGGTGTCTATGCGGGCTCACTTCTGTTTCCAAATATCTGGCATTACATTTGGCTAAAGGGCTCTAAGTGTATATACGCGTATTTTTCTTTTCTTTCAGTCCTCTTTAAGGGAGGTAGGGGATGCCCATTGATGAGCCCCCTCCTCATTTTTTTTCTTTCTGAACGTATCTTCAAACTTGCTTCGAAAACTACTCAGAAAGCCTGATGATTCCCTGACATGCTTGTCATTCATGAGGATATAGCAAAAACAGGTTGAAACCCGAATGACAATCATTCCTTCACAAATTATAGACTACTTTCGTAGGTTTCCGCTGACTGCAGAAGGGAAGAACTCTCTCACCCACCCGTCGGGAAGCCAGCTTTCTTTAAGTACTCAAAAATAAACTGACCAGGGTGGGCCTTTGACTTTGCTACATTAAGCCTAATCGCTATGATGTAAAATTTTTGGCACAATAAAATATATTATACACAGATTTAATCTACACACAATAGATCATTATTAGGATATATATACCGGGTGATCCAAATTAAACAGGAGGTGTTTAGACCTCTCTGTAGAGAAAAACTACCAGGCCAATTTCACCCAAATTTCGTACACATGCTCCCCTGAGTGTGCGGTTTCAGCGATTTCTGAAAGAAAAAAATAAGTTCATATTTCGGTCGCTAGGGGAGGAAATGGCGCTGCAGAGCAGGCAATTGACATATTAACATGCGCAACATCCTCTGCCTATATAAGGAGTCGTGAAGCATTTTTCCACCATACGAGGACTCCGTCATGAAACTTACTTTACCAGATCGCGCGTTACTTGTTAAGCTCTTTTATCAACGAAATAACAATGCTTCTGCTGCATTTAAAGCATTTCGGCAGGTAAAAGGTTTACGCAGACGCACTCTCACAATTACAAATCTTCGAAAAATAATCTTGCATTCCGAAAAGAGCGGAACATTCACCGTTAAACCAGGACGATGCCGCAAACCAACTCGAGTGCAGCAATTTGAAGAAGTTGCAAATACTGTAATTTGTAGTTAATTTCATGTGATTGCAATAAAGGTTATTGCATGTTAAAACACTTTTTCGTTGTTAATATTAATAAATTGCCTGCTCCGCAGCGCCATTTCCTTCCCTAGCGGCCGAAATATGAACTCATTTTTTTTCTTTCAGAAATCAAAACCGCATACAAGGAGAGCATGTGTACGAAATTTGGGTGAAATTGGCCGAGTAGTTTTCTCTGGGGAGAGATCTAAATACCTCCTGTTTAATTTGGATCACCCTGCATATATATATATAAGTAGGGGGGAAAAGGAGAGTTCTGCGGCACGTGGTCCGGGTGGTTTCTTAGCCAGCCTTAGCCAGGTGGGTTGCTGTCTCGGGGTTGCAGGTGCAGTTGCTAAATGTTTGGAGCGTTTTGTTATGGCCGTTCTTTTTGTTTAACTCTACATTTTAAATCAGAAAGTTCTTCATTTGTGTGCATTAATTTTTTTAATCAAAAGTATTTAAATTTTATTTTAATCAAAGTTTTTGGTACATTTTAATCGAAAGTTTTTAATTTTTATTTTTTTCAATCGCGATTTTTTTCTTTCTCAGTATTTGTTTAACTTTTTTGTTTAATCTAAATTAATTTTTCTTAAAGTTTACGAGTGTTAAATTCATGATTACGCGTTGCCTAAAATAAATAAATTTAACACGGAATTAAATCCGCCAGATTAATTTTAAGATTTTGAGATTAATTATAAGGCAAAAGCGGCTAAACGTTATTGTCTTATTATGATTTTTAAATAATTACAAGTTTGTAATTAGATAATTTCAATCACATTCAAATTCTTATTTTAAAGTATACTCTATGATTGGTAATTTCATTTCAACCCCCAACTCTCACTTTCGTTCCTAACAATTATCAACGTTTTCCAACCTAGTCTAGCGTGAATTTTTACGTTAGGTTTGGTTCCAGACATTTTGTCAGCAAATCAATAGGGGATCCCCCACCTCCAAGACGGGGTTCGAAGAGATACAGAACAGGTTCTAACACAATTTCCTTGTGTGTTCTTTTCTAGCTAGAATTTCCTGCAAAGGGATGTTTCTATGCACATTGCAATATCTTATAAATAGTTATTTAACTATTTTTTCGTGTGATTGAGTTCCGGTCATAGCTCTCTCTGTGGTAATACTAATCATATTTCTATCAAGCATCGGCTTTGGACTTCACTTTCTCCCCAGCCCCTGCCTAGAGAAGATCTATGCTAGAGTTTTCATTGATTCAACGTATTTCAGTCAACGCGCGACTTCATTTATTCACCGCTTCACCATATCTTCCAACCAAGTAAGTACGCTTTTCTTATTTTTTTCTATACATATAATAATTACTTTCCGTATTTTAATTTTCTTAAATTTAACGTTTCTATAATCCTTTCGATTAAATTTTCTAATTTTATTTCATTACTTTACTGTTTTTAAAAGCTCTTTATAACATTTCTATAATTCTCGTGATTAAATTTTCAAAACTAATTTTAAATTATAACGCTTATATAATCCTTCCGATTAAATCTTTCTAATTTTACTGATTCTTAAATTATAACATCTCTATAATCCCATCGGTTAAATCTTTCTAATCTAATTTTATATTATAATGCGTCTATAAACCTTTCGATTAAATCTTTCTGATTTTCTTTCATCGATTTTTAAATGATAGCATCTCTGTAATTCTATCGATTAATTTTTCTAATTTTATTTTAAATTATGACACTTCTATATTCGCTTTATAGGAGATATCCTACGCAGAAATTGTCGCTAGTCAGGCCGAGAAGGCTCTCACCTATTTATTTTTACAATGTTCAGTTGTCCCTGTGGGAATATGAAGACTCGGTAAGTGATTGCATCATTTTTATTTCGCGTAATCGGTCTATCGCTTTGTGAATGATAGTGTGCAAAAATAATAACGCAGATTTTAGGTACACAATTTTTATTTACATGTAAGCCATTTTACAATACATGTTTTTCGCTTTTTGCGATACGCTTCACTATTTTACGATACAGGTGATCTCTTGTTAGGTATTGTAACATTATTTTTAATGAGAGCTAACGTTTTCTCGTTTTCTATGTAATTTAAGGGAAAATTAATGTCTTTTATAATGTCCATAAATGAATCTGTCACAGGAAATGGTTTATAAATTTTTTTCATTTCATGCCATCGATTAAATCGATAATATTCGAAGAGGGTATTGTAGTCGTTTTGTAGATAAGTTCCTCATTGTCCGTCCAAGATACAATTTCCCTATGTTTCTTGAAGTAATCTAAAATGTTCCGTTCTGTAGGACAGGTAGTCTTCGGGACGCTAAGAAGGTAATTTCTTCAATATTCGATGACTTCTCTTCTGGAGCATGTTCAGGTGTAGCACTCTTCTCCTGTCGAATAAATTCGGGCAGGTTGAAATTATCAACATTAATCTTCTTTTGTAGTACTTGGTGATAACGCTGGATTTTCACATAATCCTCGTCCTTGCTTTCAAGGATTTTCACATAATCCTCGTCCTTGCTTTCAAGGATTTTCACATAATCCTCGTCCTTGCTTTCAAGGATTTTCTCCATCTCCTTGTCCATCTCTGATAATTGTTGACCGATAGGAGTATGTCTCGAGAGCCGCTCCTGCGGTATAAGCAGCAATTTTGGGGTATATTCCATTCTATTTAGCGAGAAGGGACATCAATACGCTTAAAGCTGCTGGATTATAAGGAGCCCTAGAAAGCCGCTTTTTTGTACCAATATTTTCCGTTTTTTGAATAGCGGGATTTTTTTATCAGCGATTTTACGAAGGGTGGTTCTATGACTTTGTAACTTTTCTTTCTGATCTTTGGTTAACGGTGCATTCCCCTTTATAGCGTTCAAAACGCGCTCATAGATTGCTTTTATGCCAGATTTTGGCATTTTTTCAACAAGTCAGCTCCAGATTGTTTAGGGCATATACAGAGGAGACGTAGTTGTTCGAGCTCCAACCTCTTCAGCGTCATTTTACTAAATACTTCCTCTTCTTTCAAATCTTCTTTTTAAGTATCAAAAACGGCTTTGATAGACGGTTTGCACTTCTGGGGGAGAATATTCACTCACAACCGCATATCTTCTTGTGTTTCTGGTCGCAAATCCACGAGGGGGTATGGAAATGGGTCTTTGTAGCGTCCTGAAACGCTTTCTGAAAAAAAATTTGTCTTTGTTGGATACAGCTGACGTCCTAAACACGATTTGGGTTAGATCGCGACGCGACTTAAATAGGAACATGTAATGTGCATTGAGAGTTATTTCTCTCTCATTTGAGATCCCTTGTGAAATATGTTCTGAGAAATGAACGTCATTATTAGGTTACGATGATGATTTCCTCTTGTAAATAAATTCGTAACCCTCTTATCGTTTCCACATTCTACCATCAAATTATCGATAACGAATAGAGTAGGACC
>QLNU02015360.1:11451117-11479088 GCA_006491805.2 Dysdera silvatica
TGACTTCTTTTCTGGAGCATGTTCAGGTGTAGCACTCTTCTCCTGTCGAATAAGTTTGGGCGGGTTGAAATTATCAATATTAACTTTTTTCTGTAGCACTTGGTTATAATGCTGGATTTTCACATCATCCTCGTCCGTGCTTTCAAGAATTTTCTTCATCTCTTTGTCCATTTCCGATAATTGTTGATCGCTAGGTGTATGTCTCGAGAACCGCTTCTGCTGTATAAGCAACATTTTTCGAGGATATTCTATTCTATTTATCGAGAAGGGACATAAATACTCTTAAAGCTGCTGGAATAAGCAACCCTAGAAACCCGCCTTTTTGTATCAATATTTTCCGCTTCTTGAATAGCGGGATTTTTTTATCAGCGATTTTGCGAAGCGTGGTTCTATGACTTCGTAACTTTTCTTTCTGATCTTTGGTTAAGGGTACATTCCCCTTGATAGCGTTTAAAACTCACTCACAGATTGCTTTTAAGGCAGATTTTGGAATTTTTTCAAAAAGTCAGCTCGAGATTTTTTAGGGCATACACAGAGCAGACGTAGTTGTTCGAACTCCGACCACTTCAGCGTCATTTTATTAAATACTTCCTCTTCTTCGAAATCTTCTTTTTAAGTATCAGAAACGGCTTTGATAGACGGTTTGCACTTGGTGGGGGAGAATATTCGCTCGCAACCGCGTATATTCTTGTGTTTCTGGTCGAAAATCCACGAGGAGGTATGAAAATGGGGTCTTTGTAGCGTCCTAAAACACTTCCTGAAAAACTTTTGTCTTTGTTGTATTCAGCTGACATTCTAAACACATGATTTGGGTTAGATCTCAAGGCGATTTAAATAGGAACGTGCAATGTGCACTGAGAGATATTTCTCTCATTCGAGATCCCTTGTGAAATATGTTCTGAGAAATGAACATCACTGTTAGGTTATGATGATGACATCCTCTTGTAAATAAATTCGTAATCCTCTTATCATTTCCACATTCTACCATCAAGTCATGGATAACGTATAGAGTAGGACCATTTAGATAATCTTTAAAATCTGAAGGTAATCCTTCAACAAACGTGCCGTTAGAAATTCCATCGTAAAGAGTTTGATGTATCCCATAGAAACATACAACATTAGTTGGTGTCGCATTGAAAATTTCTTGATTATGTTTAAGAAAATCGCGTACAAACACGCTTTTTCCACTTCCCGTGGGTCCACAAATTAAAATCTTGGACGGATGGTGCAGTTTAATGGGCTCCATGACTAGAAATGATTGAGACGACAGAGATGTACAATTACTTTATATAACAATTTTTTTTCAAAAAGTATGAAATTTTACAATAATCCCGAACTTCTGTTTCACAAAATGGCATACTCGCACGTCATTGGCCGAACATTTTGCCTGAAACGTGTTTACAATAGTCTCGAGGCTTTGCCCGCGACATCTAGAATAAATATAAAAAACACAATATTGTCCGCATACGGATGAATTGCTGCATTGTAGGGGTACATCATTATATTTTATACGTGTACATTTTGTAAACATTTGTGTTATCGATCCTTCAAAAAAGTTCGGTGAGTTTCCGTAGGAATCGAAAAATTCTGCGGATGCTTGATTTTCCACATAGATAGCCAACCAATGGCTGCCTTCCATTGATTGTGGGTCTGCGTTCACAATGAGTGAAGCTGGGAAGAAGGCTATGTTTCTAGGAAACTGGTCGCTGGCGTAAATACCTAAAAACGCACGCCGAGTAAAATTATCCTGTTGTAATACCCTATTTATTTGTGTAGTATCCATTTCAATTGGAAAAGTCACGTATGATATTCCTGGATTTCGTGATTTCAATAATGTTTTGGAATTCTGAATATACCAGAATCAATGCGATGCTTGGTAGACAGTGGCGATTTTATTTGAATTCGTAAATTTCCTTGCTGCATGAAATACAAGTATCCTCCGTCACATAAATCGGGTAATAAATTAAATGCCTATAGCGTATATCCTTTAGAGTAATCCTCTCTATCGATGTGTATTCCCCGGTCTTGATTCAATTTCTCGGTGCCCGCAAATAGACTTTAATTTGGAGGAACACGCTTTGTGTTCCTCCAAAGCGTTCGGGGACCTCTTTCGGATGAGTTAGCGGATGGTTTGCGGAAATTTAGAGCTATGAAGTATTATGTCGTCTTGCACACAAATTTCTTGCAGATTTCCGCTGATGGTGTAGAAGAAACTTCGAAGTCGTTGTGTTACAATTCTCCCTGGGGCTGAAGACTTTAAAACTGAGGAAGCCATTGAAAAAGTGAAAGAAAATTTTGAAGAGTTTCAGGCACGAGGCAGTGGGTAGGTGTTGGATCAAATTTTATATCTGGAGGTGAAAATCGCTCAATACCACCCACGCACCATATGTGTCGGAGCTCAACATGGGAGACGTGAAATATCCCGTAAAGCTTCGGGACAATCAGAAAATCGAGAGGCGTAACAACCACTCGATTATTGTCTTTGGATATAAGAAGGAAGTATTCCCAATCTACACCACAGAGGAAAGATTTTCAACTCATATGAACCTTTTCCTGATTTCGGATGCAGGAGGCCAATACTACTGCCTCATTAAAAATCTGAATCGACTCCCCGCCGACCGCACTCATCATAATGGAACAGTGTTTTGCTGTGATTATTGTCTCCACCGGTTCTGGAAAGAGGACAGCATGCTGAAGCATAGGGAGGATTGTGTGTGAGGCACGGGCCACAAAAAATAAACCTCTCCGCCGAGAAGGACAAGTAGCTTTCCTTGGACAAATGGGAGTACCAACTGAGGATTCCCTACCTTAGATTTTGAATCCCTCATTGAGAAGACTGGTGGTTTAAGAATTCCCTACGGAGGCTACACATATCTCCTGCGGTTACGCCTACACCATCATCGGCCCTGATGGGGCATTAGTGAAACCTCCAAGCGTATACTGCGGGAGTGAATGCATTGAGAAGTTTCTGAGTACTCTTCTGGATGAAAGTGATGCCATCTCTGCCAAACTAGCGGATAAGAAACCTCTGAAGATGACCATCGCTCAGAAGCATACCTTCAGAGCTTCTACAAGCTGCCATATTTGTGAAAAACCGCTGGAAGGGGATTGTGTGCGGGATCACGGCCACATATCCGGTGAGCTTATTTATGGGAATTGCATAAACATGAGTAAAAAATCTTGAATTGTGAATAAACTGTATAAAACATTATATTTTAATCTTTTATAGGTAACTTTGGAGGGGCTGCACACAATGCATGCAACCTCAAGCACAGGCCTTCGGGGAAAATACCCGTTATGATACACAACTTGCGGCATTACGACAGGCACCTCATCACTCGTGGTCTTGGAAAGATAAAGGACCGAGATCTTACGTGTATCCCGAACAATAAAAAGAAGCACATCTCTTTTTCAGTGGGGAAGCTGCAGTTTAGGGCATACTCGCTGGAGAAGTTGGTGCACAACTTACCCCTTTCCAGCTTCCACCATCTACATAGCCAGTTCCCACCCGATAAAGTCTCGCTGCTACTTAAGAAGGGAGTGTATCCATATGATTATATGGATACATTCACCAAATTTGAGGAGAAGGAGCTACCTTCACGAGAGGCCTTCTTCAACAAGTTGACGGAGCAAGAGTTACCCTCTCATGAGTACATTCATGCTCGAAATGTCTGGGAAGAATTTGGCATAAAGAACCTGGGAAAGTATCACGATCTTTACGTTCCAAGCGATACTCTTCGACGTTTTTGAGAACGTTTTCTGACGTGTTTGAGAACTTCAGACACCTCTGCCTAGATTACTACAAGATCGAACCCTGTCATGTGTGTACAGCACCCGGGGTAGCATGGCAAGCTTGCCTGCGCATGACGGGGGTTCGTCCCGAGCTGTTAACCGATCTTGACATGCATTTATTCATCGAGGCAGGCATAAGAGGTGGAGTATCAATGATCTCAAACCGGTACAGCTATGTTATCCTCTTGAACTGTAGGATTTAACAATTCAGTTAAAATGTTTGCATATTAAAAGATAATAATCGCTATTTTTTTTTTATTTCAGCTAGGCCAATAACCAATACCTCCCGGACTATGACCCAAGCAAGCCGTCTAAGTACATCATGTACTTAGACGCTAATAACTTGTATGGCTGGGCAATGGTGCAGCATCTCCCGGTGAGCGCTTTCAAGTGAGTGGACAGGGAATCTGTATCTGAAGCAGAGATTCGAGCTTTGAAGGATGATGACGAATTGGGATACATCTTCGAGGTAAATGCAATGTGTTATGACTCTTTTACTAAAAGTTTTCTCCTTATAATATTTTATACTTTAGCGATTTTTGTATTTTTCAATTTCGCATTCTTTATTTTTTATTTCTTTTTCAGGTTGATCTAGAATACTCTCAGAAGCTACATAATCACCATAGTTACTACCAGCTGGCTCCTGAGAGGATGAAGATTACCAAGAAGTTGTTATCGTACTATTCCGTAGAGAAAGCTGAAGAGATGAGGGTACCCCTCTCCGTGGTAGGACTGAGAAGTTGGTGCCGAATCTTAACAACAAGGAGCGGTACATTGTTCATTATTGAAACTTGAAGTTATACTTCTCCTTGGGAATGAAGTTGCGGCATGTTCACAGGTAATTAGTATACCGGACCTACACAACCCACCCTTGTTTTTATAGAATATTACCCATATTATAGAACATTGTATGTATTTATTTTTATAGATTCTTCAATTCCGCCAAGAGCCCCGGTTGAAGACGTAGATCGAATTCAACACTGAAAAACGGAAGAACGCCCGCAATGAATTTGATAAGGCCAACTTCAGGTTGATGAATAATGCCGTCTTGGGTAAGATTTTCTTTAAATAATCTTTTAGGGATTGGGTGAGAGGAGGGGTTGATTAATATTTGTGTGATTTAAGAGGGGAGGGTGGTTAAATATACAGTGAAAATCGGTTATAACGACCTTCAAGGGACCGCGAAAATTTGGTCGTTATAACCGATAGTCGTTATAAACGATATATTTTTAAAATCATAGTAGCCTATAGTATAATACACTCTAGAGTTTTATAAATTATTTTGATAGTAAAAAGTATTAAATTTTTTGGTTTCAAAATTAAATAAAAATATATTTAATTATAATGAATTGAATTTCCGTCTATATTAAATTATATTTATAGCCATACTAAATAAGTAGTATTTTTTAGTTTTTTAAATTGAAAAAATTCTAGAAAATACTAAAGTATATAATGTAGAAAACAAATCTAATGAATAATATTTATTATATTATACTAATGACTTCCGAACAGTGCCGGTTTAAGAGATTTATGGGCTCTACGCTGAAAAAATAAAATAGGGCCCTGAACAATATGACCCTCGTGATATTCAATTAATAAATCACTTTTTAAGTTCACTATCTTTAATATTCAGGTTTAGCAGTAATAAAAATTTCTCGGACATTTGTAAATAAACAGGATTAAAATAACGCTTAAATTTTGATAACTAACCCACATTGTTCCGATTTATGACTGTCAAGTCACGTCGTTATATCCGATACGAATTTCCCTACTTAGAATCTACGTAGACTACAAAATCGCTGTCGTTAAAGCAGGTTTCGTCGTTATATACGATGTCGTTATAACCGATATATTTAGTATGGAGTAGAATAGCAAACCAAACTTCTTGTAAAAATTCCGTCGTTATATGCGGTTGGTCGTTATAACCAGCGTCGTTATAAACGATTTTCACTGTATACGATTTTTTTTTCCTTAACAGGCAAAACCACAGAGAATCTGAGAAACAGGGTGGATATGCGACTGGTAAATAGAGATGACATCGCCAAAAAGCTGGTGGCTTCATCTGCTTTCCAGAGGTTTACCATCATCACTCCGGATCTTGTCACCATCCAGCGAAAGAAGGCTACCCTCACTCTGAATCGGCCAATCTACGTTGAGTTCTCCATACTCGACAAAAGCAAGACCTTGATGTACAACTTTCACTACAACAAAATGCCTGTCAAATATGGGGAACGAGCGAAACTTCTATTTACAGATACAGATTCCCTATGTTATGAGCTGACAACTGAAGACGTTTATACTGATATATCCCATACCATGTCAGAATATAGCACATCTGATTACCCCTTAAACATCTATTATTCACCATAGCTAACAAAAAAGTGCTGGGTAAAATGGAAGATCCTCGTTCGTTGGGCTTAGAAGCGAAATGTATAGCTTGCTCACCGAATCGGGGGAAGAAAAAACCGCTAAAGGGATTTCTAGGGCTATCATAAAAAATAAATTAACTTTTGAAAAATATAAGGAGTTCCTCCTCCTGAGGAAAAGAACGAGAGAGGCATCTCGCAAATTTTCGACCAAAACCCATATCATGAGTACCATCTCCTTAAATAAAATAACCCTCTGCCCCTTGGATGATAAGCGGTATATTTTACCAAATGGATGTGACACGAGGGACCCATGGTCACTTCCTAAACGGCATTTAGTTTGGTCTATAAGTTTGCATCGACGGTCAATCTTCCGGATGAGCCCAGGGAAGGGGCTCACATCTGGAATTCGGTGCAGACCCTCTCATTTTTGGAGGGAAACTATACCCTTAGGCCGTGATTCCTATTTCGAGGGGAGGTCCCAGGTGTCATGCACGGTAATGTGCAGGCAAAAGCCCAAATTTCCGAAAAATCAAAGACAAGTGAAATAAGGTTTAGATAAAACTGATTAAGAAAATTTTGGCTAGAAAAATAATGAAAATTAAAAAAAAATGTCAAAGATACGTTAAAATAATAAAATTTAAAAAAGAAAAGTTTAGAAAAAATGGTGAAAATTGGTAATAAAAAATGTAAAGTTAAAAAAAAGGAAAGCTTTTGAATAAAAAAATTTAAAAATTTTCGATTTAAAAAGAATTTTGTAAAAAAAAAAGTTAAAAAAAACAACACCAAATAAAAAACGCGCTGAACATTTATGTAACCACACCCGTTCAACCACATCCGTGCAACCCCGTGACAGCAACCTACATGGCTAAGGCAGGATAAGGCTGGCTAGGAGACCACCCGGACCACGTGCCTCAGAACTCTCCTTTTCCCCCCTACTTATATATATATATATATATAAAATTCGGCCTGCAAAAGGGTTGCTGGTATCTAACTGTAAGGAGACCCACACGCTAAACGTATATGACAATGTGTGGAACCGGCCAGGCCAGTAACCTAGTGTCCTACCCCGCCTTCAAGTGGTGCAGGCTGGGCTTTCTATTTATGAGGCAAATTAATATTTGCTGCACGGATGGAAAGGCGGAAGGGGAGGGCTAATTCACCAACCCGTCTAGCCAGCGTGGTGAAATGATGGCTAATTCCTCCAATATGCTAATACACCAAAAACCATGGCCCCTAGTCTCCAGGTGCTGGAGTGCTCCTGATCAAGGCAGCGGTCAGCGTGGCATGAAAGCAGGGGGTGCTAAGAATCACTGGAATGGCCCAGGCTGCCGTTTGTTATTGACCTTGGCAACGTATAATGGACGATCCCTTGCTTCTGAAGCAAAACTTCAGGAATTAGAAGAAGAACTTGACAAGATCAAATGGGACATTGTAGGACTCAGTGAAGTTAGAAGAGAAGGTGAAGAGTTGGTGGAACTTAAAAGTGGACATTTGTTTTATTATAGAGGAACGGAAACTGGAAGAACAAGTGGTGTTGGCTTCTTAATCAACAAAAGAATTAAAGACTACCTTCTTGAAGTCGAAAGCACGTCAGATCGAGCAGCGAGGCTCGTTGTTCAACTAACCCAGCGATACCAACTTCAGATAGTACAGGCATATGCACCAACATCAAGCCATACCGACGAGGAGGTTGAAGAATTCTATGAAGAAATCAAAGAGTTACACACCAAAGGGAAACAACATATCAAGCTCATTATGGGGATTTCAATGCAAGAATTGGACAGCAGGAACAAGGAGAGACATCGGTTGGTAAATACGGATACGGGGAAAGGAATGAACGTGGCGATCAACTCATAGAATTTGCCGAAGCTGAAAATCTTAGCATCATGAATTCATTTTTTAAGAAGAAACTACAAAGAAAATGGACATGGAAACACCCCAATGGAGGAACCAGCGAAATTGACTATATACTGGCAAACAAGAAATCAATTATTGAAGATTGCAGCGTACTGAACAGATTTAATACTGGAAGTGATCATCGAATGGTGAGATGTAAAATGCACTTAAATACTAAATTAAAAAGGCAGAAGCTTATTAGGAAACAAGTATGTAAGAGGGTGGATTTAAAGAAATTAAAAGAAAATACCGAGGCATTCAAGTTGGAATTAAAAAATCGCTTTTCTGCACTGGAAGGACTTATTGATGAAAGTGATATCTCAGAAGCAAATGAAAACATTGTTAAGACAATAATTGAAACTGCTGGAGAAATTGGTGGCGTAATGTGTAAAAACTACAATAACAAATTATCTGAGAAGACGAAACAACTCATGAAAAGGCAAAGACATATGAAGGTGGACAATCAAAATAACAGTTGCAGGATCGAGTATGTAGAACTTTCCAAAACTTTGCGCAAAAACATGAAAGAAGATATAAGTAAATTCAATTGTGAGTTAGTAAGGAAGGCCATCGAAAATAACAAGAGTCTTAGGAATGTTAAAGGAAGTTTATCTGTTGGGAAGAAATACATCATTCCATTAAAAGGAGAGGATGGCACCGTAACAAGAAATATGTAAGAAATACTTAGAAGAGTTGAAGAATTCTACAAAAAACTATATGAAAGTAACAGTGGATTAAACTAAGACGCCGAAATAGTCGAAGGAACAGTTCCTGAAATCTTAAAAGAAGTGTCATTTACAATAAAAAATATGAAGAAAGGAAAAGCCCCTGGTGATGATGATATTACATTAGATATCCTAAAAGAAGCTGGAGAATATGTAGAAGACATACTTGCAAAATTCTTTACCAAATGTCTTAACAGCGGTAGCATACCAAAACGATGGTATTCTGCAACAGTAATTTTTTTACATAAAAAATGTGATAAAGAGTATTTGGAAAAATACCGACCAATTAGCTTGTTACCTGCTATTTATAAAATCTTCACAAAAGTGCTAACACATCGCCTGCAGAAAAAATTAGATGCAGCTCAACCAAGAGAACAAGCTGGATTTCGAAGTGGATTCAGTACAGTGGACCATATTCAAGTATTAAGAGAATTAATTGAAAGAACACATGAATATGAACTTCCATTGTGTGTTGCATTTATTGACTATGAGAAGGCCTTTGACTCTATAAAAACATCAGCAGTCATCAACTCTTTAAGATCAACAGACATTGAGGATGTGTACATTGACATGGTGAAACGTGTGTATAAAAATGCAAGTGCAAAATTTCGGTTACATAAAGATACCAAAACTATCAAACTTGGCAAAGGGGTGAGGCAGGGAGATACCATTTCTCCAAAACTTTTTACTTCTGCTTTACAGATGATTTTTCAGCTGATAAATTGGAATAACAAGGGAATAAAAATAAATGGTGAATATTTAAATCATCTGCGGTTTGCTGATGACATTGTTATTTTTTCAACGAACCCATCAGAACTCCAAGACATGGTACAGGAGCTCTCAACTAGAAGTAAAGAAGTTGGACTCAAGATGAACCTACAAAAAACTAAGATCATGTTCAATAATTTCGTAGAGGAAACAAAAATACAAGTTGACAACATTGAGCTAGAAATTGCTGATTCATATATTTACCTTGGCCAGCTGATTTCAATGGATGGCAACATTATGAAAGAACTCAACAGACGTATTAAACTTGGCTGGAGTGCATTTGGAAGAAACAGTTTTATCCTGAAGGGGAAATTGCCTTTGTGTCTAAAAAGAAAGGTCTTCAACCAGTGTGTATTGCCAGTCCTCTCTTATGGATCAGAGACATGGAGTCTAACAGTTGGAGCAATACGAAAGTTACAGACAACGCAAAGGAGCATGGAGAGGTGCATGCTTGGAATAACTAGGAGAGATCGAAAAAGAAACACTTGGGTGAGAGAGCAAACTAGAGTAGAGGACATCATTGTTAAAGTAAAAGGGCTGAAATGGCGATGGGCTGGGCATATTGCAAGAAGAACTGATCAACGATGGACAACAGAAATTCTGAACTGGATTCCAAGAGACCACCGAAGACCTAGAAAACGTCCTCAAACTAGATGGGTGGATGAAATAAGAAAACAGGTTGGGGTGACGTGGAAGCGAATTGCTCAGGATAGACTTGTGTGGAAAGCATTTGGAGAGACCTTCATCCAGCAGTGGATAGATAATGGTTGAATATGATGATGATGATATATATATATATATATATACAGTACCTTATTTCTCAATAGGCTATACTAGGCTATAGACTAGGGCGGCAAAATTTTGTGTATTGAATCTGATATAACAAAAGCAATACCATACGATGATATAATCAGATGTTTTGCCGAGAAGAAAGCTAGACGTCATGCTTTCCATTTAAATACCAGTGTTCGAGAGGTTTTTAATTTTTGCTAAAATTAAAATTTATTTCAATAAAATTGAATTTGATTTATTATGTTCCAAAAGAAATAATACTTCCAAATAAGTTTATATTGCTTAATGTTTATATTTCAATTTATGAGTTTGTTTTTCAACATACTTATTATCAATACAAGAGCTTTTGGCGTATGAATGTAACAATTTTTATGTTCCTACAGTTGATTTGAAGGGGCGCGCGGACGGGTAGGAAGGGGACAGCAAAAAAGAAGTCTTGGGGCGGCAAAATGGTAAATCCCCCCCTATATATATATTAAATGTTGAGCGATTTTAAACTTGCCCTGAGTTGTCGTATATAGTATTGTAAATTCCCTGAAATTATTACAAGGTGTACATCAATGTGAAAAATCTGGCCCGAAATTAAATATCCAATTTAAGTTATCGTAGACTAGGGGCCTTCAACCCGCGGACCGCGGGCCACTTGTCGCCCACCGACATGTTTTATGCGGCCCGCTAGCTCATGAAAAAATACAGATTGCTTCACACAAAAATAACGCCCCTCCCTCCCACTGAGCCTTAAATCTATGTATTTTATTCCGTTTACATTTTCACACTTCGTAATAAATATCTTAAAACGTTAAAGAACTAAAGTAATACGCGGTCTTCCCTCAGTCGTGTTTTACTTCAGTTTTCTAGCATATATGGTCATTAGCGTAAGTTTTATTGATTTGCAGTGCAACAGTGATTTAAAAAAAATTCAACTTAGGATTCATTAAATTCTATTCTAAATATGTCGATAAGAACATCTTCCCAACCATCTGACTGCATGCTCTGAAAATGTTTCTATTCGGGTACACTTACATCTACGCATGCGCGTGCGTAGAAAGTTCATAAGGAGGGTTACAGAGCTACAACTTCATATATTTATATGTATATATACAAAATTCCATCGCAATATTCGGTTACGAGCCCATAAACTCACTCTACGTAAGCCAGTGTATCTGCGAACAACTCTTTTCTTCAAGAATGAAGTTAGTAAACTCAAAAGTTGGGACCAGAATAAATGATGGCCGCCTTGAAAACACTCTTAGGGTTGCAATATTAAAAATAAGACCTGATATTGACAGGATTATTAAAAATAAACAGTGCTATAAATCTCGCTAAAAGGTTTGATTTCGCTTTACATATTAATAACTAAAAGTATTGTAAATGTTTTTTGCTTCCATACGTATTTTACATTGTAATATATATATATATATTCAGTCCCAGATTCGGATCCAGAAATCATTTTCGGTTGAACGCTCAAAACCAATATAGAGAGCTTAGAAAAAACGGCAATAAAGACTGCTCCAGGGGGGGGGGGGGCAGGAAGCGCCCCCTAGATCAGCATTTGTTTAGGCTTAATATTACTCAAACAGTAGTACGGCCCGTCGAACAACAAGGATTATCAAAATTGGCCCTTAGACGGAAAAAATTGAAGACCCTTGTAGTAGACTATTAATCCATCCATTTCTTACATAAAGAAGTGTCGGATTAACAAGGGTTGCAGATTACCGAGACTGCATAAAAACTTAAGTTTAATTCGTTATTAAATCTGTTGCTCTTGACGTCACTTGGAATAAACCTCTCTCGTGACGTCACATGAAAATACATCCACGCCCCTTTCGGCTCTGGAGTAAAAGACGAATTGTCGGGACTTGGATTTGCGGAAGTATCCATTGTATCTAAAAACTCCATTATGCCTAATAGACTGCGAATATTAAGTAGGAACTGCATAAGTAATAAAAGAAAAGAACAATGTAATGTCAGTTTCAGTTTTAAAGCCTTTCGTTGTTCAGTTTCAACGTAGATTGCTCTATATTTCAATTACCCGTTCTAATTTTAATTTTCAAATGTAATCTGTAAAATGCATAACTGTATTAATTATTAGAAGTGTTTAATATTATCTGGTAATTATTGTGGAAAAATGACGAAAAGTTTTTTCAAAACAAGTATTGAAGACTTTGAATTAACACGTAGGTATTTACGTTTTTTCATCCACACACACACACTTATATATATCTATATATAAAATATTCTTCTAGAAATGTATATGTAATTATCAGGTCCGTGCGCAGGGTCCCAAAAAAGGGAGGGTTTTTGATGAAAAATGGGGGAGGTGATAAATTTGTTTTTCTCTTATGAGGAATTTGAAATATGATTGTCCAAATGTACGGTTTAACCCCACGCTTGTTCACAGCCTTAGTCATCATCATCACATTCAACTTCTTTCTGTCCAGTGTTGGATAAATTTCTGTCCCAGTACCCACCATTCATATCTATTTTAAGCAATTTGTTTCCACACAACTCCAACCTATTTTCTTATTTCATCCATTCATCCATCTATTGTATGTTCGCGCAGACCTGACGCCTGATACCGTTAGCAGACGGGTTAGTCCATTGCAGTTTAGGGAAGGGCGTCTTGCCGAAACTGGTTTTTCGCGCCAGAAAAACCAGTTCCTCCAAGACGGCCTTCCCTAAACTGCAATGGACTAACCCGTCTGCTAACGATATCACGCGCCAACTGAGCGCTAATGCACAGTACTCTGAGGACGTTTTCTATGTCTCTGGTAGTCTTTTGAAATCCAGTTGAGAATTCTGACTGCCCATTGTTGATTGGTTCTGCTTGCTATATGCCCAGCCCATTGCCATTGAAGTTTTTTTTTGTTGTTTTTTTTTTGTCAATAATACCCTCAACACTTGTTGTTCTCCCACTCCAATATTTCCTTTTCGATCTTGCTTGTTCCTTCCAAACATATACTTCTCCTTGCTTCTTTAAGTTGTTCGCAATTTACATGTTGCTTTTTTTATTAGACTCCATGTGTCCAATCCATAAGAGAGAATTGGTAATACGCACTGGTCGAAAACCTTCCTTTTTAGACACAAAGATAGTACCTGCTTCCAAAGATAAAAATTATTAGTAATTTGTATTTAATAATTAAAAAATTGAATAATTATATGATAATTAATTTAATTATTTTTTTAGATATGTGCATGTATCAGGGGCTGGTGTGTAAAGGAGAGAAGAACGTTGTGAGGCTTCACGATAATTCCACCAATAAGACGAATTCCACCAATATCGTTACTAATATCATAAATTCTACCGAATTGCATTTTCTACAATTATTGGTTACCACCAGGACTTGACAAATCCGATCACTTTTGGTGACTCGATTTTTGCAGTTGCGGGTAGGAAATCCTTTCCCACTTAATTCCTAGATTTAAATTTTGAGTTGGATGAGTACAGTTCGCCACGATTCATCGAGTCCTGGGTATCACGATATAATTTTTTATGCTTACCAATAAATAATAATGAGAGTAATCAGTTTGTGGAAATTGAACATTTACTTGTCTTTTTACTTTTATTTTAGTTCTGTTTCTTACCCTTCATTTTGTGCTGACAGAAAGAGCGAATTGTGTGCTATTTTCCTTATCGACGTCTATTATCAAGCTATCTTTGATCTAAAAATAGCTAAAACACACAACGTTTAATCTTACTTAAGCACAAAGAACCAAACGTCTTTTTGTTAGTTCCCTAAAGTTTAATTAGTTTAACTTTTTGTGCATATTTGACGTCATAAGGCTGCATTATGGGTCATCTGGTACGAGAGAGATGGCCCATCATGGCTTCCTTACTACGGTGCATTTACACACAACAAAACCCACTGGATGTCGAACCTAGCCCGACGAAGTGATAATAACTACGGCACTGAACCCCCTACTTTATTTCGTTTTACTAAAAGAAGACTGTTTAATCTGTATAAATGCCGAATTTAGGATAAGGATTCACTTAGCGCTTTAGAAACATAGATTTTTCAACTATTTACAATGAATTTTACAAATTTTTATTTACAAATTTTTATTTACAAATTTTTACAATTTTTTATTTACAAATTCATTTAGGCAGAATCATGTTACATTATGACTTCAACTAAAAAAAATAATGTCAATAAAGTATAATATTTTATGATTCGCCAGGGCAGCAGAGAGCAACAACTACAATGGCCGACAAAGCCCTTGCTAACTAAGGAAAATGACCACATTAATATTTGGAAAATGACTAGTTCGTATTAGTAAAAGGCGAATCAGTATGAGCACAGCCTGTATGCTATAAAGTACATTGTTGGCTTCGTTTCGAACGAAAGTATCACAGTTTGGCAGAAACTAGTCTATATATAAGAGTATATTTTTAGCGAAGAATGTTGAAAACTGCTGTTAAACAATGTGATCTTTGTGCAGAATCACAAAAACTATTTATAAATTTCTTCTTGGTAACTATTAATGAATAGAAATAACTTCGCCTAAGTGTATATTTTGCCGCCAAGTGGATGATTTTAATAAAATCAGAGAAGTTAGTTCGAGTTTGCATTCCAATAAGACCACCATATTCATCGCTTATGAACTGCTGCTTTTCATTCTCCTTTAGGTGTAATCCTTGTACCAGGGGAAAATCCTGGGCATTTTTCTCTAAACTAATTTAAACGAACTAATTAAACGTTGAAGTCAAATGAAAGAAATATAGTCGCTAAATATTATTACTTAGAAAAATCGATTTTCCTCTTTTTAAAGAAAAAACTCCTCAAGTGATGAATTTTAAAATATAATCAGCCTATTTTTTCGCGTGAAATTTTTAAAATCTCTTGATATCGCGGATGGCAGTCGATGTCAAGTGACATAGTGTCGCTCTGTCCGCATCATAACCCATTAAAATTTTGGCAATTTTGATTAAAAATAACGACTCGAATCGAGTCTGCATAAAGAAGCACTCCACCCTGCGCTCAGAATGCCGATATAGCGAGTGTAACACATAACCTCATTATGGGTGAATTGGCGATTAGGAAGGAGGGAAAAAATCCATCAAAAGTGGTTCTCCGAACACGGTCCAAAGTGCTTGGAGATTTATAGAAAGTGATTTTTTGGTAAGAGGGCGACACATATTACGTATTCTGGGAGGTTCCGTACTTTCACATCCGCCCTTAATACCAGCTCTGTAGCTGTTGTTCTACAATGAAATGGGTGAGGTGTGGAGGCCTCGTGGTTTAATCTCATGCCCATTTTGTGAATGAGAATTGCGTTTTGGGGGCCAAGAATACATAAATTTCTTTCGGAAATGTAGTCGCAGACTCATTCCCTGCTGGAACACGCACCTGTGTTTGGTGATCTCTGTTTAAACATGAGAATTTACACGACATCAAAGAAAGCCTTTTAAACCCCATATAGGGCCCTTTTTTTATACATACATATAGAAAAATATAAAGGGAAATGAATGGGCAAACGTTTTTGGTGTGCTAGACGAGAGGTGCCCACTCACAGCATAGAAGTGTTACCGATATTATAGCGACGTTATATTTTTGCATTTGTTCCTGTTAAAAACTCTCCTGAATAGGAGAGGCAGAAAAAATAAAAATATGTAATGTAAAAATGGATTTTGTTTAACTAAATTGTTGTTTTTAGCCCATATGTATATTTTTTACTTAAAATAAAAAAAATATATACAAGATTAAATTAGAAAGGAACTAATATAATATATACGAACATATATGAAGCCTCATGTGAGTATTTTTCATAAATTTTTATCTTTCCAATAAAGCCTATTTCATAGATATTTAATATAACTATGGTAAATGACTTTCTGCTTTCAGCCAAATGTATTATTTAAAAAAAAACAATTTTCAGCCGCTATTTCTAATATATTTCAAATACATTTAGCATACTATTGCAAAATTCTTTTTTTTTTAACCTATCTGTTTTTCTTATATAAAAGCATATACAGTAAAACCTTTCTTAACGACCGCCTCTATTCAGCAACCAGCTTTCTTAACGACCACCTTTTCTGAAAACGGATTTCCTCACCCCCACAGACTCAATGCTAAATTTACCTTCATTCAGAGACCACCTCTCTAAGCAACTGCTTTTTCATGGAACCGACAGTGGTCGCCTTAGGGAGATTTTACTCTATATACATGTACATATTTTTTTCAAATAAATATTTTCTCACGAATTATTAAAAAAAAAAAAATAAGATACCACCCCGAAAGTTTTTCTGTGTTAACTACTTGTTTGCCAACTGGTTATTAAAAAACGTGTATACGAAGGAAAAGATATCGTTTCCCGTGTTCTAGTAGTCTAGGTGGTATGGCGCTCTAGTCCATTCAGAGAGTCGCTGATTTGACTCCGGCTCGGGCATTGCTCCTTTTCTTAATTACATCCCACCAAATCTTGCGATGGTGAGTTATACTTTCCCCTCTAGTTTGCTATGTACGTGAATATCTGAACACCTTTCGAAATAAGTATATCTTGCCGTGTTTTCTCCATTCAGCGCTATTGTAATTAACTTCACACACGAAAGGTTACACGAGGATAAAATAGCAAATAAAAAAACAAAACACCAAAGCTTTCGGACGCGTCAGCTGTAGTCCTTCATCAAGAGTAATTATTTAATTACTCCTGATGAAGTAAATATAATGAAGTGATAACTACTCCTGATGAAGGACTGCTGCTGACACGTCCGAAAGCTTGGGTGGTTTTTTCATTGCTATTTTACCAGTGTTTAACCTTTTTATGTAAATTTCCTCTCTGGTACTCTGTATTTTATTTCTATTATAATTAACTATAAAAGTTTTAATTAACCTAATATATTCGTATGCATGTATACGATATTTATATTTTTGTTTATCTATTGGTTAAACAGAAATATACTTTCCAGATCTCAACACGACTTTCTATTCATTTTACTGTAAATCGGTTCCAAATGTACCAAACTTTCAATGACTACTAAATGTTTAAGGAAATACGAAGAAATTGGCGATAATTTTCCTCGCTGACAAAAGAATGTATTGGTGAAATCATACAGTCAACGAATCAAATCATACACATCGAAAAGTTCTATCTATTGAGAATGATCTTGACATAGAATTATTGCGGACACAACTACCATCTCATCAAGTACGACTATATGAGTTAATTGGCAAATGGGTTTTAACTGAGAAGTCGTTTGTCCGAGTCCAGTTTGAAAGAGACGAGTCTTTTTTCTACGACCGTCACCATACTAACTGGCCGTCATGGCTCCGTACGTCGCATTGTCACTTTCATGTTAATTGCGCTGACTCTACGAAAGGCAATACTATCCTTATCTGTGATATACAAATCAAAGAGTTCTAGCTTAAACCACGAAACGTCGGTACTGAAATTTAGTTTCATTAAGAAAAATAGTGATTTTTGAAGAGAGTATTTGAGTATCAAGATACTGCCGACAAATGTTTCCAATGATGTATTTTATCAGCAAACTAGAGTCTAATGAAATGAAAATCGTAGCAGAATTAAAGTTCAATTGTAAGCTGAAAATTTTATGTATAAAAAAGCATATAAAAAAATTTGAGAAATTTCCCTTTCACGATATGCTTGATCTCTATAGAAGGCAGATATGTTTAGTTAAATCTCTGGACGTTCTAAATGGCATTGTAAATTGTTACATATTAAATAAAACTTTCCATATCATAATAAATCGATATGGAAAGCATTTGTTGTCTGACACACTGCAAAAAAATGCTTATCGAATGAGCTTTCGTCGATGGCGCCTTGGTTAATTTCAGGAGTTCGCGCTTACGGGTCTGTAGGTTCGAATCCCAATAACTTCGAGTGTTTGTAATTATATCGAAGTTGAAAGTTTTTCGTTTATTTGTGAGTTTCACGGCGCGAGAACATTAGGGGTCATGCTGCGCAGGGACCTAGAGTTTTCCGAGGAATTCGAACCTTTCATAGCCTATAGGAAACGAAATCCCCAAACTGCAGTAAGCAGTTATTGTTGGGCTTTTTTTATTTGGGGGCACAGTTGGGAGTCGAACCCGATATAACAGTATGCTAGGCAAACGCATTACCACTGCGCTACCGCGGGGCCTATATTGAACAGTTACGTTAAGCATGAGCATATGTGAGGCAACAACGTAGAAAAGTGGGGAGGGGCCTCAGTGCTCTTAACCATGGACGCCGACGGCATAAAAATATTGGGGGGGGGGACAATATATCAGTAGAAGGCATTTTGTTTGAAATTGGAGGGGGACATGGAACCCTAATACCAACATTGGGGGACAGATCCCCTTGTCCCCACCGCTAACAGCGCCCGTGGTCTCAATCCCCCTCATTGGATAACAAAGTAAATTGTTTGTAACGTAGAAACACTCTTTATTTTTTTAAAGCCGTTTCAGCCCCTCCCATAATTTTTGAATTGTCACGCCCCTGATGTGAGATAGGAACACTCTTTTCGTACGGAGCAAGTGCAAGAAAAATTAACTAAAAAATAAACTTACTTCCTAATGCTTTGAAATATGTGTTGCCTTCCACGATGCCACATGTGGCATGCTCTCGGCCAACCTTCTAAAACAGGGTTGTCCAACATACGGCCCGAGGGCCACAATCCGGCCCGCGAATAGTGTTAATCCAGCCCACCGACAATTGTTTAGAATAAAAAAATTCCCCAAAACAATTTTAGATTTTTTTTTTTTTCAGAAATATGGTAAAACCGTGAAGACAACATAAGTGACCCCCCTTCTATATCGCAAATAAACAAACAAATAACTGGAAAAAATTCTGAAGGGAGACTTTTAAATTCACGTGTAAGTTAGTTAGTTTTTTTGTTTTTTTGTTTTTTTTTAAGAAACCGCTGGCCCACGGGATCCGTGAAAATTCTTTAAGTGGCCCGCTGCACCAGAAGGTTGGGCAACCCCGAACTAAAACTATTCAAGATAGTTTTAGTTATTATTGAAATGCAACATAGGCTAACCTCTGTCAGATTAACTTCAGTAACGAGTTGACCTTCTACGACTTGTCTTTCTATGTCTGCTGAATCTTTGAAGTCTGGATTATTGTAACGATTGAAAATACCATGCAATAAAGTTAAGTATGGAATTTCTAGATAGTTTTACTTTGTACATACTTCTTTTTTTAATACCTGGTTGTATGTTTGTTCCCCCATTTAAAATTAGCATTTGGCGAATGCGGCGAATTTTGAGGGGGCAAATACATTCTGGGGTGCTCTCTTGGGTTTGGTGACAGATGCGTACAGTACACTTGCGTACAAGATTCGATTTCCCCTATGATGCAACTCCCTCTTTCCAAATTAATTTATCACGATATTCATAACAATAATATAAATTTCTTGTTATAAGTGCATGACGTAGATGATAAAACTTTACCTCTTTTTAGCTTGATTTGAACATTCGAGCTTCAGTATTACTCACTGTACATATATATTAGGATACTAAGTATTTGTTGAATTTTGACAGAAAATGACGCCTGTCAACAGACTGAGCATTTTTCTATAAATATTTAGTGCTATAAATTCGTTATCTGCAGTACGATAAAATGACCTAAAGTATTGTCAAATTATTACTGAAGTTCCTTCGTCATTTGAACGCCAGGTTGAAATCACGATAAGTTCTTCACGGAAATTCTTACGTTTAAAGGAGAAAATCAAAGTTACCCAAGATAGTAAAAAAACAAGTGCACAAAGTGCACGAAAATTGGTAATGCTTTACGGTGGTTGGAGATCAAATATAAATAAGATTTTAAAAAGTAGGGAACATTATCTGTAACCGTCCTTTCGAGGCGTGAACTTAGCAAAACGAAACATCGGAAGACTGGAAATTAAGAACTTGACAAAGTGCTGTTAGACTGGGTTTCCAATTGTCGATTTAAAAACTTTCAATCAAAAATCCTGCAATTAAAATATTTCTTAATTGAAGAATTTTTCCTCACTTAATGAACCTGAAAATATAGACAGAGATGATAAAGGTCAAGGGTTAGATCTTATTCACAGAATAGTAGGAAGTACAAATAAACTCATGTTTGTAAAAATTGCAACACCATGAAGGAATCACTTGATTGAGCTGAAACTTTCAGGAAATGCAAATTAGGGTATGCTATTCAAATGATTAGAATTTCAGAGTCATCACGCATGCGTGGGCTGAGCAGCGCCCTCTGAACTGCTGATGGATCCGTATAAATAGAGGGCTGTAGCGGGGCGTGTATGGCTATCTGCTAGTGGTAAACGTTACATGAGACGTCACTATGCCTCTACGACGAAAGAGGGCGACATTTCAGCAAGTTACGGAGTTTGAACGGGGACGAATGATCGGCCTTCGTGAAGGAGGGTTTTCTTATCGTGCAATAGCAGCTCGTATGGGGCGTAACAGCAGCACAGTGATGCGAGTGTGGAAGCAGTGGGTTCAAGAGAACCAGACAACTCGGAAATCCGGGAGTGGACGCCGAAAGGTGACGTCAGCACGGGATGATAGACACCTGGTCCGCATGGCGGTGACGGACCGTTTTGCTTCATCTGGACAGTTGGCAGAACGTTGGTGCACTGCTACAGGTGTATCATTGTGTGCTTCATCAATTCGTCGGCGTCTACTGCACCGTGGACTGCGTGCAAGAGTTCCTTTATACAGGATCCTCCTGACGCAAAACCATCGGCGCCTGCGGCTACAATGGGCTCATGGACATAGAGACTGGCGTGCTGATTGGCAACAAGTGGTGTTTTCTGATGAATCCCGCTTTAATTTGGGGTACAGTGATGGCCGCATCCGTGTTAGACGCTATACCGGTGAACGCCACCTTCCGGAGTGCATTATCCAACGTCATAGTGGACGAACCCCCAGCGTTATGGTCTGGGGTGCGATTGCGTATCATGGACGATCTCAGCTGCTACGAATTGTGGGTAATCTTAACAGCAACCGGTACATCAATGAAGTTCTGGAGCCCGAAGTTGTTCCCTTCCTTCAAGGCATTCCCGGAGCTGTATTTCAACAGGACAATGCCCGCCCACATATTGCCAGGAATGTTCAAGACTTCTTTTCATCACAACAGATACAGCTTCTTCCTTGGCCTGCCTATTCGCCGGATATGTCGCCGATTGAACATGTGTGGGATTTCGTTGGTCGGCGTCTCGCTCGTGATCCTCGTCCCATAGCTACTACAGATGAACTTTGGGGTCGCATACAAGCAATCTGGAATGCTCTTCCTCAGGCACACATTCAACATCTGTTTGATTCCATGCCACGTCGTATAGCATCACTTATTGCAGCGCGTGGTGGCTTCACCAAATACTGATTTTCGACATGTAATATTATTTTTTTGCTTTGTAATTTTAATTGTTTATTTGTATCAACACAGGTCGTTTGTACATTAAATTTCATTCAATTCTTCTTTCAATCAATCGTCTTTCATGGTGTTGCAACTTTTGCAAACATGAGTTTATGAAAGCCAGAGAGTTCATTTTGCTAGGACATAGATTTAAGAGTTTCTGTTACGCATAATACTATTCAGGAATTGTTAGAAAATATGATGGAAGGGAAAGAAAGTGATGAGGAAATGGACGCGGAAGAGAGTGTGGAACAACCACAAAACTCTAACATCAAAACATATTCTGATATTTGGACGAATATTAGGAGATCCAAAACCTTGTTCTGAACAAAAATAATGAAGAGTTCTACAAAAGTACTACAAATATTATTATATCCTTAGAAATGAATGTTTGCCATAAAAAAGCAAAACAATTACGCATCACTGATTTTTTTAATATAAATTAAAATAGGTGAGGATTAATGTATTTGAAATGGTTATAATTTTTTATTGTTAATTTTATTTATTTTGTTCTTTTGTACTGAACCTCTAAATAACAGCCACCTCCGAAGAGCGGCCACCTTTACGGAGTCCCGCGGGTGATCGTTTTTCAGAGGTTTTACCGTATAAAACCTTGACATGTACGCAAGTTCCACCAAATTGGACACGTACGCAAGTGTCACTGTAGACATGTGTCATTACACTCTCTCTCTTGCCTCTGTAGCGACACTCCTAATTATGAGGGTTTTTTTTAAGATACTATATTGCGGATGCATATCCGTAAAGCTATTAGAAATGGTGACGACATCCAAGAAACACTTCCGTATTTTTTATTTGTTCCTATGAAACGTTTCATATAAAAATATTTTCATATTAATGACACGTTTCATATAAAATTTAATATTTTCATATTAATGACGTCATGTACGAAATTTGATAATTTCATGTTAACGACGTTTCATATGAAATTTTATGTTTTCATGTGAAATTTTATATTTTCATATGAAACTTAATATTTTCATAATAACATACGACGTTTCATATGAAATTTAATATTTTCATAATAACATACATTTCATATGAAACTTAATATTTTACATTTGAAACAAATGAATTTTTAACCTGGAACTTTAAAAAGTAAATATAGTAAAATGTGTTTTATCAATTGCATACAAATTTTATTCAATTACATCAATCAAAAAATATAGACTAATTTTGAACTTACCCCAGATGTGCTGCTCAAGTGCGAACTATATCTATTAAAGTAAATAAATAATTTTTATTCAGATATATAAAAGATCTGAATAAGAAGCGATGAGTATTCGGATAATAACATTTCAACTTCCAATATTAAAAAAAAATATGGAAGCTCTAGTATCATGTTTATGATATGCACACTACTTCAAAGCATAACTGCATTCTCCAAAATTAAGGTACTTTTCTCACCTCACATTTTATGTGTAATTTATTTAATTTTTATAAAAAAATTCTTGAATTAATTATAAAGTTCTGATTATCGGAAATATTTTGTATAGAGAGAATATCACGTAAGAAGAAGGGCTGAAATTACACCTAACAACAGATTACAAAAATTTTAACTATTATTTTGAAATTATGAGACCCCTATTTTTAGATGGTATGTGTTTCAATTTTTATTAATTACTTAGCATAGCATGTCTTAAGGCAAAACAAACCAATGCAGTATTCGAAATTCTTTTCAAAAAATAAGCGGTGGCTAAGCCTTTATAAATTTCTCAGTGTTTTGCGTAACGTAACTCTGTAAGGGGGTTTTGAAACTTACAACATTTTGCGTTTTTTAAAATTAAAATGCAAATCCCAAGTTCGGGGTTGATTATACTTGTGTATTTTCTCCTGATCTTCTGCACTATGTTAATAATTATATATTTAAGCTCTTATAGCTTAATTATGTATTTATATAGTGAGTTCTTCGGGAATCTTAAGTGGTCTGAAAGAAGTCGTTTGACTAAAATGGTTAAGCTTATGCCAGGACATAAATGATAAAATAAATAAACAAAATTCTTTAAGTGAAATTTAAACGAAATAGCCTTTAAATTTGCTTATAAAAGTAAAACAAACTTTACAAGGGAACGAACTTTAAGATAATGTATGAATTCATTTAACGCAACGTTAAAAGTGCTTTCTCTAAAACCGTTTACTATATGTGTATATTTCCGAACGTTGATTTTGGAACTTCCTACGTTTTCCGGTGAGACAATTACATGCTTAAAATGAATGGATTTGAGATATTTACATGTTATGGCACATGTTCATATTAAATCCAAATCATAGGAAAATGGGATTTATGCCTTGCAGTAATCAAATACTCGAATATATGGAAAAGCCTAACAGCTACCAAAAATTTGTTGAAAGTGACATAAAATATTGTTTTGTAATTTTTTCAATGTCGCTCCGCCTCTCCGTGCCAACTTGCAATTAAATGGTGATCCATTTGTCGTATAACTTCCTGTCGTTTTTTATCCTTTCAAATTCTGCGAAAGGAATACCATCATCATCTACAAATTACTTTTCACTATTAATTTCGTCTATTGCATTCGCTACCATCAAATGAAAATAAAGTCACGAGACACCATGAAAATGACAAATATTTTGAGAAAATAGCAGACTGCTGTTCAATTTCTAGCGGAATCTTTCCGACAAAGTGATCTCACCGTCGCCAATTGAAAAAACAAGAAAAATTTAATACGTCGCTCAATATTTTTCATTTCCAATTCAATCACTTTCAAATTGCATTCGATAATACAATAGCTTCGAAATGTTTTCGCTTACTTCTGTTTTATTTATTATTACTATTTCTTTTTTGTTTTAATCGAATATTTTTAGACTCCAGATCCGGCGTGCAAATTTGCGCAATCTTTAATAACTTGGAAATATACAATCTCTCTCTCTTAAACACGAAGCAAGAAAATTCAGAATTGACTCTAAAAATAAATAGCCATATGTTATGGCAAATATAAATGCATAGGTAGTGCAATGACATTGATCAAAAAAAAGCTCAATTATTCAGAGATAGGAAATGTGGATATACTCTCTCTTTTTTCCTTTTTTTTTAACACACCTTCTTATGAAACTGATTAAGATAAGTGAAAGTATAATGTAATCTATTTCTTAGATTTCAAAAAAATGAAATCGAATGGAAATTTTACGAGAAAATGAGAGAAAATCTGTGCAAACTAAATGTGGGACTTTTGAGGTAAAACATTCTCCGATTTGCATTAATAAGTTTCGTTGCAATAAACCTTTCGAACTTGGAAATAAACACAGTATCAGTAGTAGCAATCATATGTAGCTCATTCTAGAAAACACAAAGCATAGAACAGTTTAATTTACAGTTTCTTCCACTCGGATTACCCTCTATTACATTGCGGGGTTTACAGGATTGAATATTCTTGTACAATTAAATTACGTCGTGCTTGTACAGGGACTATATATTTTCTTACTTCTGATCAGGGTTTAAGCTGATTTTTTTTTTTTTTTTCCTTTTAGCATTTTAGCGAAAATGTAAAAGAAAATTTAGCATTTTTAAAATTCCTTCAGCTTTTTTTTCTAATTTAAATACTTCCGATATTTTTGAAAATTTTGTCCCTTAGGCGAACACTGAACAAAATAACATATTTAAAATTTCGGGCTACAAATAAAACTCTTTAGTTTTTATGAAATTATATAATTGACAATATTATTGTACAATTCTTCTGGGCATTGCTACACACCATAGTTGGTAGGCATCGGTATTTATTGTTAGCAATTTGCTTGCATGGTTCGTTGTTAAACGAATTTGCAAGTCACTTTTAATCAAGTTCATTTGGGAGAAAGCCCTTTCACAATCTGCAGTATGCATAGGTATACTTGCCGCATATTCGGTTATTGATTGAGCACAGTGAAGGAAATTCTCCATTCATTTCATTTTGATTTAAAAACTGTAGTAACTGCAAAAATGAAAACTCTTTGCATTGGGCATCTGAAATTTTTTTGAAAATATTCCATTCTGACAGTCCGTCTTTTTCTTCAAATTTGTACTTGTGATCGTCGACGATGGGCGCCGACATAAAACTGTGAAAATTTTTAATTTTCAGGGCTTTCGCTTTTTAGCGAAAGTGGTATTTAAATTTTGCGGAAAATGCAATATCCTTTCGCAAAATGCGAAAAAAAAACTAACGCAGCTTAAACATTGCTTCTGATGCAGTCACTGTGCTATAATAATATAATAAATTATATTAATTTATATAATGTGTAAAAGTATTAGTTTTGTATGTATATGTGGGTTTATGTGTGTGAAATAACGGGATTCTTAGAAAAGGTATAAACGATGTACAGCTTTGTTGAATAAATACTATCAACATGAAGTATAATTTTTCTGCTGTTATTAGTATCTTCGAACCATTTATTTATTTGGTGATTTCCACTAATGACCTATGTCTCTAAAACGACAACAGTCTGCGAACTATTCAAAGCACATAGTGAGATGGACATATTTGTTCTGCCACTAATATTTATTTGATTGGTGAAACAAAATTAATATAGCAGGTGAAAACGAGACAGAGACTCTTGCTGATGAGACTGGGCAAAAAAAGGAAAAGTCGCTTATCTCGTCAGGCAAAACGAAGATTGTTTTTATTATTAGGAGTCGACCATCCACCCGCCTTCTTCCCTCCACCTTCTTGTTCTTTTCCAGCGCGTGTGAACAGAAAGAAAACTGATTCCTTGATGGATGCTTGACAACCGACTTGGCTGATTCCTCTTCAATCATACATATTTTAGAAGCTAGGATTAAGCGACGAAAAAATCTTCTGTCCGAGCGCTTATTTAGTCGCCCTCTATCGGAAGAGAATAAAAAAACAAAGGACGTCAAAGGGACAGCATCGGGAAGTAGGGAGTAGTGGGGGGGGGTGAAGCGTCGTGTATGTATGTGTGTGTGTGTGTGCCTATGGAGGCGAAGGGGATGCACTAGAGAGGCATGTTATGTCCGGGCGGGGCCGACACTGTCCCTTCAGCCGTCCCCTGAATCCATGCTCCACCTAAATGACTTTAATTGCTTGCGCAGCTCGCAATGAAGACGAATGAATCTATTCGTCATTCCAAATAACAGAGGGGCACTCGGGCCCCCTTTCTACCTCGCACCCTTCCCAGTGACCCCTTCCGCCGCTATAACCATTACGGCCATAAATCATGTAAGCTCTCCTATCATTTTCATGTCGATAGCGGTATGTCGGGCCCCCTGTTCTCCTCCAGTTCTCTGGAGCTCGAATGCTCTCCTCTCTTCAGAAAAGCTTCCCTCTCCCCATCTCCCCAGGTCCTATCGCGTTGCTCTCTATACACTCTCTTCCTCCTCCCTTTTTCCATCCTCCCCCCCCCCCTTTCTGATCGCTTGCCATGTCTAGCAGAGATGGTCTCCTCGGCTCTCTACATCCCTCTCTCCCTCTTTCTAGGTTCCCTGCATCCTCTCCTTGCTGTGAAGGCACGGCCTCCTCGCTCCTTCCACCCCTACCCCAGAAGTTAGTTGGAAGTACGGCATGTTCCCTATTCAAAGATTTCGCCATGTTTCATTTTTCTCCAAGAAGGCCTCTTCCCTCCTCTTTTCCTTTTTTATTTCGTTCCTCCGTTACTCTCTTTCTGTCGTCATTTTCAATACTCGAACTTTCGTTGTTTTCTCCTGAATATACTAGAGGATGGTCGATTACATCGGACAGGTCCGCTGCAGAAACTCTCTACAGGATATCACAATCTAACCTTTTCGTTTCTTCCTCACTTTTTCCTTTCAAGCCACATCCGTTCACTTGATTGATGGCCTTCACATTGTGGATGATGGCTCGACTATACAAATCGCTTACATGGCATTCGTCGTTTTCGGAAATTGACGAACAGACGCAAGCAAAACGTCTGCTACCTTGCTTTGGTTACTAAAGATTGGGAATGCTGTATCACGAAACATTAAAAAAAAAAAAAAAAGAACGCTCGAAAATGAATAAAAATTTCTATCCGAAACTCTAAATAGAAACTGGCTATAAATTCCTTTTCTAGCCCCTCCTCGCCACCGCTATCTTTCTATCATCATATTTCTTCTTTTACTTACGTTTTTACTTTTTTTGAGAGAGAGAGGATGAAGGGGGGTGGGTGCCTTACCGTCTCCAGGGATTCTTCTCTCCCTATTGCCTCCCCCACCCTCAAACCGATTATCATATTGAAAGGTGTGGCGCGGATCCCCTCCGACCAGTCAGTTTGTAACTCTGCGAACAAGGGAAGATTCCCCACCCCTCACCTTGCTCTCTGCGTC
>QLNU02015360.1:11479188-11499073 GCA_006491805.2 Dysdera silvatica
AATTCTAAATCCGTCCCTGAAGGAGTTGACTACAAGACCATAATCAAAAAAGAAGCCGGGTCTTTTTTGGGGAAAGATGTAGATGTATAGAAGTAAACAAAGCAGTGTTGCCAACAGTGAAGCCAAACAAAGCAGTGCTGTCAAGGTGAAATCCCTACTAGCAGCAATGGTAAGTCCCTACTTTTCACCAGAAGTCCCTACCTGCAAGAGTTTAGCCGGATTTTCTTCATGGGGGGGAGGATGCAAAATACTACAAATATACCACCAATTTCATTTTATGTTGTTTAATGTTGTAATAATAATTTTTATAAGTATTTTTTTTCCAATATTTTTTTTAAATAATGACTCGTCTCGCCGATTATTTGGGACTCTTTCGCAGACCACCGGTTGGGAACCACTGTTCTAAGAAAAAATTTCAATTAGTTGGCAATATATACTGCGCTACTTTTTTACGTTTTGTTCCTCGGTCCTTTGTCAACTGACTGAAAAGAAATTCAGATTAACTGGATTTTCAGATTAGCGCGATTCGAATTATCGAGTCTCTACTGTAATTTACTTTTAAAATACTTGGTATCATAAAAATGTTAAGTAAAATTTGTATATTTAAAGTTAGTCTCAGTAAGAATAATCTATTTGGACGCATCCACTATCTCAGTTCGATTTAAAGCTGGACTGAAAATAGGAGCTGACCACGCCACAAGCTGGTCTCGCACCTATGACTTTTGGGTTGCAGAATCGAAATTGCGACTAGAAGCGTCAATAAGAAGAATTAGGAATCAGTTTTAACTTTTGCTTATAGCAATAAGATATTATGTGAAAGTAAGGTAAACTTTGCGATAGTCAAACGAAATCATTTGAATTTTAAAAATATATTTACGGCCGTTAACGATTTTAATAAAACATAAATAGAAGACATTTTATGAGGGCACGGTTTTATTAACGATAAAATTGTAATTTATGAATATGCAAATTATACGACATTATTAAAATTCACGGAAATTTCTCTTCAAAATATTCTAGTTAAAAAAAAATAATATATACACACATATATATATAGCCCCATTTTTTATATCATATACGGCCCTATATATTCTATTACATTATATGGCCCTATATCTTGCACTATATCTTATTTTTAAAATTAAATTATGTGTCTTTATATAGCATATTTCCGATGAATTTGAAATATTAATAACTAAAGTCACACATAATTAAGACCGTTTTGAACATCGTCATATCAAAAACTAGTTGTCGTTCTGACGATGGTTGCACAAGGCTGCAGAAACAGCTCTAAATAGTTTAATAAACCTATTTAAAACTGTGTCCATTTTGTTTGACCAGCTGCTGCACAGTGTGTCGCAACGAACTCAAATTATTTTAAATATGTTTCGTTTGATAATCTCATCGCTATGATTCATCCATATTTTTTCTTTTCTGCAAAATTTCAGTACTTCACTAATAAGTATATGATGAGCATAATGTTTATTAATTCATCAAAATACAAGTTGCTGCAAAAAGTACTCAACATAGAACTCAGTTCGACGTAGTGCTCAGCATAAAACCCAGTTCGACGTAGTACGCAGCATAAAACCCAATTTGACGTAGTACTCAGCAAGCATTGAACTCAGTTCGACGTAGTACTCAGCCAGTTTTGGAACTAGGTTTGACGTAGTACTCAGAAAGCATAGAACTCAGTTCGGCATAGTACTCAGAAAGCACAGAACTCAGTTCGACATAGTACTCAAAAACACAGAACTCAGTTCGACGTAGTATTCAGCCAGCTTTGAACTAGGTTCGACGTAGTACTCAGCATAGAACTCTTATATCCGTTAATTTCTAAGTGCGGCCTTCCCCTCTCCTGTTAACGAATCTCCCCACTACAACATGCCACAAACGCAACTAAATCGTTATTGTTAAGTATGAGAAACGTTTAAAACACGGTTTTTGTATTCATTGCACTGGTGTAGTCGAGGCCTAGCGCAGCTAAGGCAAAGTTTTAGGAAATCATACATTCTACAAACGAAATTCTGTTCAAGTTGTAAATAAAAAATATGTGGATTCTACAATTCTGTTAAGAAAAAAAATTTTTTAGAGCAATGACCCTAAAATTTTGAATAAATCAACTAAGAATCGTGGGAATTTAAATGAAATTACAGCTTGGAACACGTGTCATAAACTGCGTTCCGAAAATAGAAAAGGAAGCAATGCGTTGTTCGATACAATGAAGGCGAACTTTTGGCTATCTTGTTCAATTGTTTTCTTTATTTTATTAGCTCACTTCAGAGGTCATTCCTGGTTTAGTTCGGCTTGGGCTCATGCATTTGTGTCACATTAATATTATTATTTTATGCTTATATGCCCCGAAGCTATATGCTGTAGGCAGTGTCGGATCCAGAGGGGCATGGGGGGTCTTGCAATGCCGGCTCAACAACCCATACATGATGATAGTTTCTGTCCCTATCAGATTAATGGGCTATTGATTGGTTAGAGGGTTCCCTGATCCCCCATTCGTGGATCCATCCCTGATTTAGGAGAGTGCTAGGCTACTTTTTATTTTAAGACTACACCACTGATTCATTGTAAATATTAAGAAAATTATTTGCAATGGTTGAAATGACATGTGTTTAAGTTCGTGCTTTTACGTGAACGACGATTTCATTTGATTATTTTATAATTTTCTGTTCTGAGTCGTTGAGAGCGATTGTTTATGAAAGCGCTGTAAATTCCTGTAGTGAAAATAAAATAAAGTTTAGGAAATGACAGAAACGTGTTAAATTTCTTGTCATAGCTAAACTACTGGCTTCCCGCGGCAGTGATTAAGCTTTTGATTCGAAATTAGTTCAATTAAATCTCATTGGCCTGAAATTATTATTACAGATGGAGGATCTTACTAGGAAAAAGAACACCGATGAAGACGACTTTTACAGTCATGTAAGAATTCGATAGTTATGCTGGACGTCGAAAATGTAAAGGTGGCAGAAATTGAAGATAAGTTTGCCGCTTTACAAAGAATATATTCTAGCTTAATAACAATAGACAACGAAGTCTTAGAATTATGTCCACGCAATGAAATGGACAAATGTGGAGAGAAATTTGAAATAATAGAAGAATATGGAGAAAAGTTGGACATGGTGCAAGCTCGTGTAATATTCTTTTTTCAGGAATCAATTGCAGAACAAAGCTCCATTTCCTCGCGTTCTGAGAAATCGAAACTTATGCTCCCGGAAATAGAGTTTACCAAATTTGGCAGTAAAGTGAAAGATTGGCTGTCCTTTTGGAGCCAATTCAATCGAATTCACGATGACATATCATTAGATGATAAATTAAAAGATTTATTGCAGTACATGACTCCGGGTAGCAGAGCAAAAAAGGTAATGGACAGCTATCCGCCTACGGCAGAAAATTATATGAAAGCTATAGAAAGTTTAAAAACAAGGTTTGGTCGTGAAGAGCTTCTTATAGAATTTTATGTTCGACAAATATTGGGTCTAGTTATAAAAACACAACAAATATGAGATCCAGGGCAAACGTTACGCAGCTTTAAGAGAAGCTGGAGTATCGTTTGAAATCTATAGAGTCTATAGGCATAACCTCTGGCAAATATGCTGCCACGTTATTTCCTTTTGTAGAATCGTGTATCCCTGAAGATATACCAAGAATTTGGCTAAGAAATCCTCAAATCAGTAAAAGAGGATAAAACTTACGGTTATAAGCTGTCACAATTGTTGCTGTTCCTTAGAACAGAGGTTGAAGGAGAAGAGCTTATTCACTTCTCTTGCCATGACGGGTATAAAGCAAAATGACCCTTCCTTAAGGAAGTAAAAGGGGATGGAGATTTAGTTCACAAAACCCAACAGCAAAGGAACAGGATAAATACCATTGCGTATTTAGTGGAAAATCACAACCAAGCAGAAGCTGTTATCAAGGGCGAAGATTAAATCTGGAAGAAAAAATGGACATTTTAAAGGAAAATAAATGTTGCTTTTCTTGCCTTAAAGTAGGACACCGATCGAAATTTTGTAAATGTAACATCCATCGCATGGTTTTTGTGATTTTTTTTTTTTTAGATTTTATGCCCAGATGTTGAACCAAGAATAAAAGCCCCTCCTACGAATAAAAGGGAAGAGGAGAATAACATATTATCCAGTGCAGATCTATGAGAGGGAGTACTACTCCAGAGATTTTTAGTGTTTCTAAAGGCTTTAGCAATAGCAAGGGCTTTGCTTGACACAGGATCAAAGCAATCTTACATTTCGAAATCCAGAGCTGCTCGGATGGGACTGAAATCTGAGGGTTCTCAAAGTCTTACGCATGAAGTTTTTGGAGGAACAACCTTCTACAGAGAACATAATTGCTATACTAAATGTCAACATCATGCAAACCGCATTTTCTTGTGAGGTATCTGCATTAGATCAAAAGAACATTTATGGATCGATACCGCATTCAAAATGGTCCATAGATTAATCAACTTAAAGAAAATGGCATCGTAATTTCTGATATTGGTAAAGGAAAACTCTTGATTGAACTATTAATAAAAGCAGACTTTGTTGGTGAAATCTACACAGAAAGAGTTCACCGCTTGGAATCTAATTTGTCAGCTGTTGAAACCCATCTTGGATGGGTATTGATGGAAAAGGATACTAAAGGAAGTAGAGAAGAACACATACTGCTGCTATTACATCGGTTTTAGCACACAGCGACAATTTCGCAGATTCATGGAAATTAGACGCCATTGAAATCATTGATCCTTGTGAACAACAAAATAGGAAGGAAATTGAGAATGTAGTAAAAGAAAACTTTTTAAAAACGTTAAGAATAGGAGATATGAGATAGAACTACCTTGGAAAGAAAATAACTCGCGGGCTGAAAAAGGTTAGACAGACGTAACGAGAAGTTGTTTGCTGAAGATAAATATGAGGATTATAATTTAGTTTTAAAGGCGTGGTTAAAAGAAAATATCACAGAGAAGGTTCCATCTATAAACCTTACAAAAGCGTCTTCTTATTTACCCCAGTGAGGGGTTTGAAAAAACAATTCAAGGCAGTATTCGACGCTTCACGTAAAGAGAAAGGTTGCCTATTACCCAATGACTGTTTAGAAAAGAAATCCAATGCATTACAACTAATTACTGAGATCTTAACGAGATTTAGAAGGAAAAAAGTTGGTGTGATTGTTGATATGTAAAGGGCCTTTCTACAAATCTCCGTTAATAAAAAAGACAGAGATTACCTTAGATTTCTCTGGAGGAAGGATGGAGAAAATCATGAAATGAAAGTTTTCCGGCACGAACGGGTAGTATTTGATGCCCTTTCATCCTTGGAGTGGTTACATATTCAACACCACTTGGAGAGTTCGCCGTCCAGCTCGAAGAACATCGTCGAGAGACTAAAGAATTCGTTTTATGTCGATAATTGCGTAACATCGATAGACTCGATAAACGAATTGAGTGACTTCATAGAAAGGTCCACAAAGATAATGGCTGGAGCGAAAGTAAAACTGAGAGGGTGGGAGTACAATAATATAAAAGAGTCGCTGCAAAGAAAGAAACATTCTTCAGTACTGGGTCTTTTATGGGACATATACGAAGACATGTTGTTTTGCGATGTTAGTGAAATAAAGAAGCCCGAAGGCAATCTAATCAGACGAACTCTTCTATGAATGGCCCAGAAGACTTTTTACCCGATAGGTTTCTCCAATCCAGCCACATTACTAATTAAGTTATTATTATTACAAGAGAGATGGAAAACGAAACTGAACTGGGATGACGAAATGCCAGAGGAAATGGCTAAGAAATTCAAAATTTGGTGTGACGAACTTCCTCTGTTGACACATGCAAAAGTCCCTGGATGTGTACCTAGCAGCAATTGCACATCTATAAGTCTACGTATATTCTGTGACGCATCAAGAACTCCTTAATCAGCAATGGTTTAACTGAGATGTGAATCCGACCTGTAAGTATCTGTGCAGCTGTTACTGGACAAATCGAGGGTAGCTCCACTAAAGAAGATACCAATTCCGAGATTAGAACTTTTGGCATATACTCTAGGCGTATGGTTAATTGTTAACTAACTTTGTAAAAGGTATTTTGGACGCCCAAGACATCATAGAACAATTTTGGACTGATTCTTCCACAGCAGTATAGTGGATTAAACAAGATAAACCTTGAGGAGTATTCGTTGAAAATCGAGTAAAAGAGACAAGAAAACTTTCAGCCATAAAAGATTGGAGGCGCATACAAGGGCGGACAAAGGGGGGGATGTCACAGGGGTCATGACCCCAAAATATATTTTTTCACTGTAAAAAATTCCAACTTTCATGATAAATGAAGGGTGTTATTCCAAGACCATGGCAAATTCTGTCCGTGATTTCACCACCAAAATGAAAGCCTGCGTCTACCATTGGGCGCATACCAGGTTTGTATATCCCGGCCGATTTACCTTCATGAGATGTACGATCAAGAAATTGCTTGATTCCCAATGGTGGGAGGGTCCTTCCTTGCTCAAAAAAGATGAAGAGGACTGGCTAACGTCTAAACTTTTATTTAACGAAGAGAAAATATTTCGAGAAAGAATAGGGACTAATTTAGTTGCTTTAAAATAAAACCGCTGGAACCTCATGGCTGTCATTTTACTTTTCAAAATATGGAAAAATTGTGCGGATGGTAGGATGGATATTGAGATATCTGAACAATTCTGGAGCGCATAAAGAACATTCTTTTTTTAGAATTGACTGCAAGCCGGTCCAGCGTTGGTAGGTTCGGCGCCCCCCTGCAAATTGTAAATTGGCGCCCCCGCCCAATGGCAGTTGTAAAAAAAATTAGAGGCAAAAATGCACGGTATAATAAATATAAGAGTAAGTAAAAAATACATTGTGAAGTAAGGAAATCTTTAGTGCAAATAATAAAATAAAAAAGTTACTTTTTTTGTATTGCTTTCATTTAGCCAAAACAAATAAACAAATGAAATATAAAAAATAAAAATTAATTAAAAATTTAAATAATGCATAAGTGATCACACGAAATTTCTCTTGCGCGCTTTCACATTTGCGAACTTGTTAGTTAGCTCACTGATATTTAATTGGGATCGTACAACATTTTCGATTGTAATTATTGCTAAGTCTATAAGCCCATCTTGCGAATATAATTAATCGTAAATAATCGTTAATTATTTTTAATGTTGAAAAAGATCTTTCTCTACTTGCAATGCTCACTGGAAGGGTCAATAGAATTCTGAATGCAATACTAAGGTTTGGGAATGATAGGTTATTTGTGTGAATGAAGTACAAGGTTTCGTGAGGATTGCGAAATTGACAAAGATCAGATGCAAATAAATCTTTAAAAGCGAAAAGTTCATCGAGCAATTCAATACCACTTACATCTCTTGTCGCCGTCTGACAGGTAGATTTTCAGATTATTACAATTCTTTCGAAGTTCTTCTTTATTTACATCCGTGTCAATTTATCATATCATACAAAAATTCGAACCTGGTAATATATAGTTCCAGTTGCTCAAATAGTTCTCCAAGTGAAGCCATCACAATATCTGGATCTTTGTAGAAAAAATTCACTCTAAATTTATCTTCTGGTGATTGTAGCGGTTCATCATGCTCATATTGGAATTGCATACTCTTCTTTCTTTGACGCAATTGAGCCTTTGTTTTGAAATCAGGTTCTCCTTCCAAATCTTAATAAAAATGTCCAGCACGTTGAAGCAGTAACTCAAAGCTAGAGTTGGTGCGGTATTGCGAAACAAATGATTTCAAGTGTTTGCTGGCTGTTAAAGCCACAGCAATATTCTCACCGGCATTTTGTAAAATCTTACTGAAGGGATTAATATAATACAATAAATCATGTCATTGGTTAAGAGAGTATAGAAATTGAAAATGCGTCAATTTGATACGTAAAATTTGTGCGTCATATTGTGTTTCTTTCTTGTAATTTTCGTCACTATATATTTCGTATGAAGAGCCGTATATTTCCCCAAGTTTGATGCCTAAGCGGTTGCAAAGCATCAATGCGACTTTCCTATCCAGTTTCTGCGACAGGCTTTAATGTTAAAGAAGAAATTTGAAAAAAAAAGTATTATTTCTATAAGCCTTTCAATGACATCTGACCAATGTTTCTTTTCAAGTTCATATAACTTTTGATTATGTGAATCAAGCGTCATCTTATTTCCTAGACTATACTTAAAGTCGTGCCACATCTTCATGCGCTTCATATGGGTAAGACTCATTTCATGCGTATGAAGTCCTTTCGATAAACTCCTCTCGTTTATCGCAGGTTAATACAAAACTGCTAGGCGCATAGGCGCCGACTTATTGGGGTTCCAAAATTTTAAATCGAATAACCGGCACACATTTCAAAGGATTTAAGTGTAATTTAAATTTCATTATCAGATTATCTGGTACAATAAGACACCTGAAATGTTAAAATGAAGCAAATTATAGGTTATTATAGAAAAATATTTTTTCTCTAGATAATTATTTAATGTTCTCCTAAACATATACACCCTTTATAGTTTTACGATTGCTGCCAAAATACTCAGATGTGCCCAGCCCCCCTCTCCGTTTCTCTTTAAAAGAAGTTAATTGAAATAAATGCTAGATTCCAGGGGTGCTTGGGAGGCAAAACAAAATAAAAAGTAAAGAAAATTTGTGGATTCCCCAGTTGTTGAAGGATAGGGTGAGACAACATATTTTCGCCTTTATCACTATGGCCGCTAAAGATTCTCGTCTCTGTGTGTAGAGCTACAGACTAAACTTTTGTATTTTCTATGAACCCAGACAAAATGAAGAATTTTCTTTTATGAAAGGTTCAGGGAACAGGGTATAAATAATGAAAATATTGAAGACTTGATGACGAAAAACTTCGTGCATGTATTTCCGTACGTGTATTTCCCCGCGAACAAAAAACATTAGGGGTTCGTGGAACCTACAACAAAATTATTGAAGGTTCAAAAAGTTTCAGGAAGCCACGAAGTCGGCGCCACTGGCTGAGCGATTCTCTCGGAGCTGTTGCTAAGAACAATTTCCAGCAGAAATAAAACACGCGATCTGTAAGGAGCATCTAGGAGGAGAAAATCTGGGCACTGATTATTCCCACTGCCTTCAGCGTTTGCGGCTTGTTCTCTGTTCACCGTTATCTCGACAATGCCAATTTTGACCGCTAAGCTGGCCAGTTTGGTTAGTAGTATGCACCTACATAATTTTAACCAGTGTTCAATTTATCCCGCATTTATTAATATTTTATTTACGAAAGAAATATGAATCATTTATTTGAGAGGCGTTAAAAATATGTAAAAACACTAAAATGAACAGATTTTGTGTTTCAGAAATTCTGGATTTCAAACTTCTGACCTCCAACCTTTTCGTTTATTAATGCAATTTCTTTCTTCTTTTTTTTCTTTTAATTTTTTCGAAGCTTAATTTTTTTTCCTGGATTTAAAGCACCTCTGGCGCCCCCTTTGGTATGGCGCCCCCTGCTACACTTACCGTGTTACGCCGGCCCTGACTGCAAGAGAGTTGAATGAATCTGAAAGAAAATTAACCAAACTCCTGCAAGAGGAGTTGTTTAAAAGAATTGAAATCTTTAATTTAAAAGAACTGAAATCTCTTTCGATTTTTATAGGCAGTTCAGGTACCTTTCGGGTGAAGTCCAAATTAACTGAACGAGAAGATACGAAAGATTTCAAATACCCGATGTTATTGCCCATTAAGCACAACATGGTAGAACTTCTAATTTTAGAACATCATATATCAATGCTTCACGCTGGTTTACCTCCCTAGTTGATGAGCTTGCATGAAAATTTGTGGAAAATTCAAGGAAGGAAGAGAATACGTGGAGCCATTTCCCGCTGTGTAAGATGCAAACGGCATAATGCGAAATCCCCAGGGACCACTACAGTTTCACCATCAAAAGATCAGGTACGTGATGCAACAGTGTTCGAAGTTTTAGGAGTAAATCTAGCAGATCCACTTCATCTGACCAGTGACTCCAAGAGTTGGATTCTTCTTTACACTTGTGCTGTGTTTCGAGCTGCGATTCTAGAGTTTATCACTTCATTGTCTACTATAGCTTTCACGTTGTGTTTCAGAAGATTCATTGCGAGGACGTCCTGATACCGTTCACATTGACAACGGAACCAATTTCGTCGGAACCAATAACTTATTGAAAAATCTAGACTGGAAAGTCACGCAAACGAAGGCATATATAAAAAGAACTACGTGGGAGTTTATTCCTCTCACAGGGGCATGGTGGGGCAAATTTTGTAAACGACTCATCCAAATGATGAAACGGTTATTGAAACGTGTCCTAGCACATGCATCTCTGAATTACGAAGAGATTATAAGTTTGCTTTGTGACTGTGAGGTAAATCCAAGGCCTCTAATATATCTTTCACAAAATGTGATGATTTGCTACCTCTGACTCCAGCCATGTTTATACAGGGCATACTGGTGGTGGGAATATCAGATATGAATAATTCGGGCAAGGTTGATCTCTAAAAAAATTGCTATACCAACAAAATCTGAAAGAAACTCTAAGGAAACGATTCAGAACGGAATATCTTGGTCAACTAATTTTAAGAAGAGCCAAAGAGAATTGTAACATGTTAAAGATTGGAGACGTAGTCCTAATTGAACAAGAGGAAAAGAAGAGGACATTTTGGCCAATGGGAAGAATAGCTTTCTTGTATCCAGGAAAGGATGGTCAAGTCAGAGTAGCTTGTATCAAGACGTCTTCGATTGAGATAATTAGACTAATTAAACGAATATATCCGTTGAATATAGTGCGCCCAGTAAGTTGTAAAGAAATTGAAGCAAGTATTCGATCAGATGTTCGGACAGAAAAGGATAATTTGCCAATTTCTCTAAGTAAAGAATTGCAAGAGAAGGTGATATCCAGAAGCGAAAGAACCATCAAATGGCCTTCTAGATATCAAAATTCTGATCCGTAATTTATTAGTAACATTGAGATTTAAGTTTAAATAATGTTTTGATTAAATTGGCTTTCACCAGAAGGCGGAAGAACGTCAAATATGTGAAACGTTTAGAACACGGTTTTTGTATTCATTGTAAATATTAAGAAAATTATTTGTAATAGTTGAAATGACAAATGTTTAAGTTTGTGCTTTTACGTGAACGACATTTGACTTTTTTTTATAATTTTATGTTCTGAGTTGTTGAAAGGAATTGTTTACGAAAGCTCTGTGAATTTCTTTGATGGAAATAAAATAAAGTTTATGAAGAGGCAAAAAAAAAGAGTTCCCTTTCTAGTCATATCTAAAAGTTATGAACCCCTATGCTTAGAAGACTAAACCCGGACTCCGATGAATTAAATAAATGGCATGGGTCCTATAGTACCATTGAAATCGAACCCGGGTTAGCCGTACGATAGAAAAACACATTTCTCTTAAGCCACAATAGGACACCAGGACCATGTTCGAATCGCAAATTTCAACGAGTTTGCTCACAAGTTTACTAAATTATAATCTATGCCTTATTTTCTTCCTTCTAACTTCTCCTGACACATAATTTAAAATATTTAAATAACCCTGTGTATTATGCACACCAATGGCGTAGCGATTAAGAAAATATTGGAGCTAAAAGAGTTTTAAAGGAGATCATGTGATGCAACGTCAGAGAAAATAATATATTTTGATATCCAATGGGACGAGCTGGAGCCTCCTCACCTATGCTACTAATGTACACATACAAAGAAGCGAACGAAAGAAGTCATAGGCATTAAAAGCAGAAAAAGAATATCATATTTTGCAACCACGGATTTTATGACGAATTCTTTTATTTTCCATATATTTCGACTTTCATATTTAATCCGATTAATTTTTGGGCCAGATAACCCTTCGTTGAATCTATTTCTTGGATGTGCAATGATGTGAAACGATAATAGCAATGTTTCTGCGTTGAAGAATTCACTTCAACAGCACCATATCATTGTTATAATAATACAGCACTCTGCGTTGTTCATTTTTCTTCTTCGGTCGGGAAAACTCTCTATAAAGAAATAAATGGAAGAGAACATAACGTTTTCAATAATGTATGACCGAAAATATCAAGATATCAATCTGAGTGTTCTTAATTTTCCGTCTTTTAACTTGTGTGACGTGCATGTTGATCGACTAGGTAGTTAGATACGGTGCGATAAGTTGATGCGTAGCTAGAATGCAAATCAGCAGACTTTCTTTTCCACTTCTTGTTGGTCATTCACTATAAGAGGATCCATGTAAAGTACGACCCGAGAGCTGGAGACTCTCTAGTCTTAGGTTGACCATGTAGAACCATGGTATCCTTGACCACTGTGCTCCTTACCAGACCATTTGCTCTCAACCGATGGCTCGCGTATCACTAGTAAGACGTAGAATAGACATAGATGGTTCTGAACTGAACTGCAACTTGTTTATTTTTGGCAAGAAGTCCATACAAAGTGAATATTAACATATATGTTAGAAATAAACCCAAATGTCTTCTTGAATGAAAACAATGCTCTTATTATTATGTCAACGGCACTATTAGTAATGTGGTAAGCCGAGTACATATTCAATTTAAAATTCTCACGTCACTTTTTCTGGCATTTTGCATACGCTGATATTTCTCTCCCTTCCTACGAATTATAACTTCAAGGAAAAAATAATTTTACTGTATAATATGAGCGATTTTGGTTGGTAATCTGTTTTAAAACACGATTAAAAATACGCCTAACACGTTTAAAGGGTACTAAGAAGAACTGGGGAGTATCAAGATGTAGATATTAATTCAGTAATTTGCCGTCAGTATTTATTTTGCATACGTGACATCGTTCTGACATTTAATTTATTCACAACTACTCCGAAAATAATACGCTAATTTCGAAAATAAGAAGTTTAATTTTGAAAATAATATGCTTAACTTTGAAAATAATAACCTCAACCTTTAAAAAAAGAATCTTAACTTTGAAAAAAAATATTGACTTTGAAAATAATATATTACTTTCTAAAAAATCCTTCTATTGTAGAAATCTCTGGTGGTCTTATGAATTTCTTACATGCTTGTCGGGAACTCTAGTTTAAGGACAATTAATTTATAGGTCTAATGTGAATAATTTTTTACTTAATTACTCCCCGTTTCAGGTAAGTTTTTACCTAAATTATATTCGAATAGAATATTCATGCACACATTCGTATTTTACAATAAAAATGTTATAAAAAGCTTATATAAAGAAAGTCAAGAAATATTCTTTTTTATATTTCCTCTTACTTTTTTTTTAATTTCTCCTAGTTTTCTGTGTTTTCTTTTCTCTAATAAACAAATTTTTGTCATAAAGTGAAGCGCTTTTATATATTTTCTGTGCATTATTTACTTTTTACTGTCTTTATGCAAGCATTTTTACTTACAATCGCTTTTCCTGGTCAATTCGCTCTTTCTTATTTCTGTAAATTATTTTACGAATGTTCACTATATCTTCGCTATACTACAAACAGAGAGACTTTACTTAGATATGCACATACATTGCATTTAAAATCAGAAGCTCTTTTAAAATTATATGTTAAAGTAATATCCGAGACTAGAATGCCCTTGACCAGAAACTGACCAGAAATAGCCTGTGACTCATCATTACTTCTATTCGTCTAAAAACTATCACGTGTTTAATATATTTTGTTTTGATTATATTATTGATTTACTACATTTATTCTGGCTGGTCAATTTTGTCCGCATCTGCCTCCAGCTTAAGCCGATCAAGCCAATGTTGTATTCTAAAATAAATAAATAAAATAAATATTTATGGAATGGTATGGAATGGGCTATTTATTTAGTACCACTTATTTTATTTATTTATTTTAAAATATTTGAAAATTTATTTTATTCACGTTCCACTGTAACTAATCTTGGGCTGGAGTTATTACATATATAATGATAAATAATAATGCATTAGTTATAAATTTACTACTGATTAACTCATAATATTGCAATAATTAATAATTGTCATTCTTAATGACCATATCAAATTATATATAAGTGTTAATTATATAATAAAAATATGTGAAACATTCCAATGAAATAAATAAATATAGGAGAAAATAACGTATGTTCTTTCCTCCCTCTGTTATTTTTCATAAATTAATTTGTATATAAAGTATGTGATATAATTGCAATTTAATAATATTCTAAACCTTCAATCGTGATATTGTTTTTCCTTCTAAAATTAGCGATGCCGTATATATATATATATAATATGCTAAACATATTAAATAATACGTAAAGACAACCGTTTCGTAACAGCTGACAATATAAATATTTACACATAATATTTCAGCACAATCTATTTCTGCATGCAATTGGCCTATTTGCTTTGAACTTCAGCTCACTGATAATATTTATACGTTCCCCGAGAGCAATGCCACATATAGCGTAGGCCTATATAAATATAAAAGAAAGTGATATATTCTATAAAAATACATTTCATTTTCTTTCTTTTTTTTTTTGCCAATTTTCACGAGACGATAGCCGCGAAGCAAGAAAGGGAACACGTGTTGCATAATGCAAGGAAGAAAGGATCTACATATTCATTGTTTTTTATTTCCATTCGACCCCCTTTCCGCTGTCCCTCTCAACAAACAACGATTCGATCGGCAAATTCCATAATTCAAAAGCCCCTGGAATATTTGTCACGTAATGCAGAAATTAGAGACAATTGGATAATCACAGATTTTGAGTGAGCATCGACTTAGCTCGTAAAAGCCAAGCGCTCTCGGCGATAGTTAAACGACGGCGGACTTTGTCAATTTTTCAATAATTTTCGTTCCGGAATTCACATTTATGGCCATAGCCCAGTAAAGCACTTTTCCCAACGCCTATCGACCGAAAATTCATTTTCTCTCAACAACTCCATCATTTCAGTAGAAGAAGACAATCATATTGATTGTATTATTGTTCTTTATTGGACAAAGAATGTCACGAAATGAACGCTCATCAGCAGGTATGAAAGCCGGTCTAAACGCACCACAAACTGATGTGTTATTATCATGGAAAGCAAATATCATGAATACCGGTTGTAGGCATGGACAAATATTGGAAAAATATACGTGTGAAATATTATTCGCATTAGTCTTACTTAAGGCCGAAAGTTTAGTTATCGGCAATGTTTAAAAACTGCATTTAAAAATAAAATTGAAAACAAAAATACGTGGTGCTGTACTTTTCATCTTCTTGATAAACAAACTTTCGTAATTTATGGTGCGTTGTATATAATATAATGGATGCGCGGTACAGCAAGCATTGAAAATTTCTGGATTAGATGTTTTAGCGTTGTAATTAAATGCGTTCGCTATATTGACTTACCCTCAGATCTCGAAAACAATGACGAGTAAGAACTACTTCAACGCTCTTGTAAGAGTGGGGGATACCAACAAACACTACAATCTCTTTTACCACTAATTTAATAAAAGATAGTTTTATCTAAAGGCATCCAAATAGTGATCCAAAGGTCACATTAAAGTATCGAGACTTTCATCGAGAGGTTCATCGAGAGGTTCATCGCAAGTTCGAGCGATTTTTATGAATCGAATCCATTTATAAGGAACGTGAAAGAACCGGCACTTTTTCTCGTTAAAACCGGGTTACCATTACAATAAGATAAAAGAAAATTACCAGGCAGAATAATGGAAACAAATGTCATCCTTTACGTATATTATACATCGTATATATATCAGAATTTTTCATATTTTGGCATCATTGCTTGAAGAATGCTCTTGATGTCTCAAACACTCTAAAACGAAATCTTTGTAAAATAGGAGAAAATCTACCTTTGGATTCTATCTACGAACTGTTGCTCTTTATAATAAGGTTTCTCTTACAATAAAAGATTTTCGTCCTGCATATTTTGAATGTACTCGCATATTTTATTTCTTTCGTTATAAGTTCTCATTATAACAGGACAGATTTCGACTGGTGTTTTTGCTTGAACTTCCACAGCCATTTGCTCATTTTAAGTGTGAAAAAACATCGTACAGGTAAATATGATTACCGTAAGATGAAATTACGCAAACCATAATATTTAAGTCGATTTTGGATAATCCGACGACAGATTCTGAAGCAAAGCTGTAAAACAAACTCCAATGCTTGTCCTATTCCGCTTATTAATTGAGACCTTACCAGGGACAGTACGGCAAAGAGGGGCAAATGCCCAGGGGCACAGTATTCTAAGGGTCCGGGGAGAAACTTCAATAATATAAAAAACGTATTTTGTTAATAAAACACAATTATTTGAGGGGTGCTAAACTGGCTGGAGTCCCATAAATCCTCTCCTCGGCCCTGAATTGATATGTATATTACGTTTTCTATTCTAATAAAATACAATATCTAATATTTCAACCAGATGTAATGTATAATATTATATTTGGGTATGATACATATATCAAAATTCGTATGATATTTCATTATCTAATTTGCTATAGTATCTAACTTTCACACACACAAATTAGATATTATCTTCTATTGAAATAAAGTATCTAATCATATAATTAATTATAGTATCTAATCATATAATTAATTATAGTATCTAATCATATAATTAATTATAGTATCTAATCATATAATTAATTATAGTATCTAATCATAATTAATTATAGTATCTAATCATATAATTAATAAATTATTCAATCGTATAATTATAGTATCCAATCATAATTCAATAAATTATCTGAATTCGTATGAATTATGGTATCTAATCACATAATATATATAAATAATTATTATAAACTAATCGAACTGTATTGTTTGTTTGATTTTTATGGCGCAAGGATAGCAAAGGTTATGCTGGACCGAAACCCATAGTTTTTGGGGAATACGAACGTCTTCCCAGGGAACCAAACCCCGGACTACAGTGAGAAATTCGTGGAAGAGCATTTTTTGCTTTGGGAGTCGAACCCGGAATAACCTCATGTTGGGCGAACGTGTTGTCACTGTACTATCACAGGATCCGAACTGTATTACAGTCGGATTTCATTAACACGAACAAGTAGGGACAAAATCTGTTCATGTTAACAGTAATTTGCTTTATCCGAAAAGGATGGGGAGGATTGCATTACTAAGTTATTTATTCCATCTCTGGTTGCCATATACACATTTTGCCATTATAAGCCTACATGTGTTGTTAATTTATTATTGTATTTTATCATTATTATTATTTTATTACGGTTAATAACTTTGACACCCACGTTTAAACTCATACTAGAGCTTTTTTTGGTATAGGGGAAAAAAGATACTGTTGTCTCACTCTTGGCACACCTATCTCTTTTCTTAATGTAACAAAAAAAGCTCTAGTATGAGCTGGAATGTGGATGTCAAATTTATTAACCGTCATAAAAATCCCCCACGAAAAACTAACAAAAAAATCGCCCGGTGGCTTTGTGTGTTGACCATTATTTGGCAATTGTGTTATCCCTGAGAAGGGTAATTTGGCGCCGACAAACTTTCCTCAAAAACAAGTTCTGAAATTGGGTCCCCCTCTACTGTAATCGGCTAGGCCGTTTGTGACGTCACCTACCGTTATTTCTAACTGCTCTATTGAACTACTTTTCGCGAACAGAGAGTATTATAGTAGAATGTATTTTATATATTTTCAGGATCTCAATTAGTAATGATTGGGATACTAAGTCGAAGGCTTTCTTGTCGTCAATGTTAGCAATATTAAGGTTTCGCTTTTGTTTCTTGCATTGTTCTAGGATCATAGAGTCAATTATTAGCTGTTCTCTGCGCCCTAGTATGTTTCTATAGTGTCCCTTCTTTTCCTCAGCCAGTTTATTGTTGATGTGGCAGTGCTGTCCTATTTTCTCAGATATGCATCCAGTTAGGATTTTGCACAGGGTGTTGAAGCATGCTATTGGCATGTATTTTTCTGCCTTCTTCATTCATTATTATTATTAGTAGTAGTATATTATACCACACACAAATTTGGTAAAAAAATAAAAGTAATATACACCTTTGAAGTCCATATTTTGTATAGTAAATGATTTAAAAAATCCTTGTTTATTATCTGTGCATATTATTATTATTAGTAGTAGTAGTAGTATTATGTACTCAAATTGATTAAGTACACGAGTAGATTCATTTCAAAATCATCGATAAAAGTAATAATAATTTTACTTATTATCCACATAAACAGCATGAAGCTGTTTATATATTGTAGTCGGTCCCTAGAACATATGGCAGTATAACAATGGCAGTATAATATGGCAATATAACAAAACCTGACAATGGAACGTTTAGTTTCAATCACTCATTACACTGCCCATATTGTTATCGGCAATTACTATTAAAACTGAAACAATAAAACCATATTAACTAGAATAATGACAGTGTTATAAACATATTTCTGTAAGCCTCTTTCATCTGTATTTAACATACATTAAATATTAATAAAACAAAATTTTATTTAATATTATGTCACGTTATTTTTAATTCACTTTTTTCATTTATTTTTGAATAATACAGGGTTTGTCCCAAAAGTTCCGGGAATGATTTTTTTTTAAATCATTTATTCAATATCAGTTTACAATCTTTTCAGAACTTTTCAAAGTATTTTCCACCTGCTTCGATGCACCGTTGCCAACGCTTCACCCAATCATTGAAGGCGCCCTGGAATTCGTCAATTGGAATCTCCTTCAGTGAGGTTGTCGCGGCTGCATTTAGCGCCTCCAGCGTCCCATGCCGAGTTCCTTTCAGGGTTCTTTTGATCCTTAGGAACAAAAAGAAATCCGCTGGTGCCAAATCGGGGCTGTAAGGCGGCTGGGGCAGCGTTGATACACCCATTTTAGCCAGCAACTCGGAGACAATGAGCGCGGTGTGGGTTGACGCGTTGTCATGGTGCAAGATCCAATTGTCGCGAATTTCGTTTCGGACGCGTCGAACCCTGTTGCGCAAGCGTTTGAGCACTTCACAGTAAAACTCCTTGTTGACTGTTTGTCCTTGTGGCACGAATTCACTGTGAACTACACCTTTTCTGTAAAAAAACACAACGAGCATTGCCTTGATTCGCGATTTGCTCATCCTTGCTTTTTTTGGACGAGGAGACTCCTTGATGTGCCACTCGCTGCTCTGGTGCTTTGATTCGGGATCGTACTGAAAAATCCACGTCTCGTCGCCTGTGATCACTCTGTCCAAAAATTCTGGGTCTGTTTCGTAGCGTTCATGCAATTCCTGGCACTTCAACAAACGTTGCTCCTTCATCTCACTCGTCAGGACTTTTGGCACCATTTTCGCGCAGACTTTCCTCATTTGAAGATCCTCCGTTAAAATGCGATGAACGATTGTTTTGGGTATTCCACACTCCTCTGCAATCACCCGAACACTTAATCGTCGGTCATTGTCCAAAACTTGACGCACTTTTTGCACCGAGTCGTCCGTTTGTGATGTCGACGGGCGTCCAGAGCGGTCGTCGTCGTTGACGGACTCCCGACCTTCCCGGAACCGCTTGTGCCACATGAAAGTTTGGCTTTTTTTCATTGCCCTGTCACCGTAGGCTTTCCGAAGCATTTTGAGCGTCTCCGCCCCGTTTTTACCCAGTTTCACACAAAATTTGATTGCATAACGCTGCTCCAAAAACTGGTCCATTTTTTGATCGACGAGGGTGCAGTAGATACCTCTGCGCGGAGCGTGACCCTGCCTCAACAACTGCCCGCAGGCGACTGATACCGGTCTCGTTTCCAAGCTCAGATCCCCCACCAACTTCTCCGCCCCGTCAGCCAGCGTTGCCAACTACAAAAAATCATTCCGGGAACTTCTGGGACAAACCCTGTATATATATATACTAGATGTAAGGTCCTTTTTCACCCAAATTGCTTTTGAATGAAGACTTGTAGAGCTATAAAAGATATTGTACAGTGGCCATTCCTGGT
>QLNU02015360.1:11508647-11523491 GCA_006491805.2 Dysdera silvatica
AGGTTGAATAGAATTAAGGTAAGAGAAAAGATTAATAGAAAATACAATATTCAAACATATACATACACACACACACATATAAATACGACGTAATATAAGCATGCAGCCCCAGAACCGTCGTCAGGGGCCTTTTCCAGAACTACATGCTTGGCGCCTTTTCTGAAGGTATGTCGCAAAATACAAGTAAATCAGATAAGACAGGTGTATTTAGCGAGATACCCAAGGCCTAAAGGCGCCAAGAAGCAGAATGTACAAATCCAAATAATATTACAGTATAAACACTAATATGTACAATATAGGGACATTAAATGTAAAATCAATAAAATAGAAAATCATACGTAGATACATTTGATACATGCAAAATAGAAATATGTAGAGGTGTAAAAAAGAATATAAATATACAAACGCTTTTCGAAAATGGTTTATGCTCAAATAGTGGAAACAAAGCCGAATATTTTCAAAAAAAAATAAAAAATGAAGAAAGAAATCTTTCCGAAAAGCTAAGTCCGTATCCTATTGCCCGTACATAAGTAATTTTTAGTGTTAAATTCAGTAATGTTATGTATACTGAATGGTACTTACGTAATAAGGAAAATTTTCTCTAGACTCTTCTTGATTACACATTATAACATTAAAGGATATAAGCAATCCAGGCTAAGATGGCGACTTGTTTAGTTTCGTATTAACCCTTCCAGTTAAAGCGTCTCTGTACAGGTTTACAGATTATCAGCCATTTGGCGCAGTTAATTGTACGATGGTGGCGTAAAGAACAAACATTTAAAGATGCAAATCCTCGATGCATATGCTAAACATTTTTTGTTTAGCAATATAGATGAGAATTTTCTGAATTTATCTATTGTAGAACGATTTTGGAAATCCGTTATTAATTAAGAGAATAGTGAATTGTTGAAGACTATTCCTTGTGTCATTTCTAGTATCACAGATTCTTGATATTCTAGTTCCCATGGTGATAATGATGTTTCTGAAGAGGACGTTAGAAATATTGCTGAATTTAGAGAGGTAGTTAGTTAGCTTTGAATTTGAAGTCCATTCTTTTGTCGTAAATGCTTTTTTTTTCAAAAAACATGCATGAGAGAGAGAATACGAGTATATTTTCTCTATAAAATTACTGGGAAAGCTTGGGATTGCCTCCTGAAATACACCATATTAAAAGAGCTTCCCTTGAAGGTCGGGGTAACTTGCTTCATACTTCCGACTGGATATGACTATCTACAACAATATCTCCATCGAAGTAATCCGACTAATTCATCTACATGCCCCTTGCGTGAACTCGATCTAATGACAGGGAACCACCTTCTTCGTGCCCAAGTCAACAAGATGTCATGGGCGATAATTCTGTGGAAAATCATTATTGTGCTTTTTAACCTGCCGATCCGATATTGGGAAAAAAAAACATAAACGTCCACCTCCACATTTCGCGATTTTCCATTTGAAGGGGCTGATTGAAAGAATTCGGATGGGGGGACAAAACTCGCTATGCCCAGAGCGCTTCTCACCATAAATCCCGGCTGATAGTTAGCGTTAAAGTTGACTGAATTTTATATGCAAAAATTCCATTACTTTATTTTTCTAGGGGAAAACCTGGACCTCCATGCCGACCAAACGGCAAGACATGCATGCGATTCTGACTGGTCAAGCCAATAACCAATCTCAAGTCGAAAACGCAATCTCAGAACTTCGAAAGATGTCAAAGTTTGATCAGTTTTGAGTAAACAGTTTAACGAGATGAATTGCGAATATTAAGTCTTAAGCGAGAGACGATGGGAACTACTCTTCACGATGGTTGCCTAAGAGCAACCGCTAAGAAAGATGCAAAGTTTGAACCCGAATCAATAAGTTAGTGAGATATGACCCATAGGCAGTGTTATGCGAGATGATTGTAAACATGTGGATAGCCAGAGCCAAATCCCGTGATGTCAAAGGTATCTACAAGCGGTTGCTTGGTAAGAAATACAATATTCTTTTTATTCAGGCCCTTTCTAAAGTCACATTCCCTAAAAGCGATTAAAATATAGAAAATATCTTATAACCATTCTAAGTATTGAATTTGCATGCCAGTATTTCATTTGAATATTGTATTTATTTAATATTGTGTTCCGCTATGTGTTGAAACTGAGTATAATATATGTGTTGAAAAGATAGTCTGAGCCGCATATTTACAGTTAAAAATGATCATGTTTGTAGAAATATTTAAAGGCTATGAAGCTCCTTTTCACGACGAAGGCTCAATTATGTGCAAGCTCGATATTACTGGTAAGTTTCACTATAGGCGAGCTCATATTATACGTGAATGCACTTATAGGCAATTCATTGAAATGTTAATCAAAACTTCACTTACTTAATTTGTAGAGTATCTTGTTAAGTTTATCTCAGTAATAAATATTTGTAGTTATTAATTAACTAACTTGCACTTATTTTTCAACTTGTGTTTACTCTTAATTAATTATGTCAGAAATTAAGATAGTTAAAACTTCGCATTCTTCGTTAGCCATTAGTGATTACCTGGCACTCCCCTTGGCCAGAGATAGCAAAGGGGAACATAGAGGTCATTTAGCAGACCCTAAGCTTACAGGATGGCTATTTTCTCCCATAAAATTCAAAATATACAGCTTTTAGGCTCCGTTTGAAATTCTTAAGCAGAAAGTATTTGGGCTGCGTTAATTATTCCTTGCTCGAATTTAAAACTTGGAGCATCCTTACATATGAGTGCCTTTCAAATTGTTGCATTCATTAAAATATATTTCCGTGTATGTCACTAAAAATTTCTATAATGTAAATGAATGACAGGTAAATTTTATGAGGAACCAAATTGTATTTTTCAAACAACATATAATAAAAATATTCATGCAAGATCTGTGAACACATCAATGGCTATTTAATTTCCTTTTAAATGTCATGACCTATATACATTGCTTAAGAACCATGGAAATGTTTGTGTAAGTACAGCCAGTCCCCACTTTAAACGAATATTGTCTGTTTCAGAAAGTATTATTCATTTAAGCGTGGTACTTTTCGTTTATCCTGGGACACAAATACACGGCTGCATATGTACTTAAATATCGTAATACACTAGCACACATATCATAAACATAAAATAGCATTGAAAATAATAATATCATGTGGAAAAAAAAACAGAAATGTTATGCGTATCTATTTTTTTTTAATGAAAGGAAAGTCGTGTACTGGAATACGCTTACGGAGGACTTGTGCCGCAATTCTAAACTCTTTTGCAATTTTTATTTACAATCATTTTTTATTGCCTCAAAAATTTTAGCTTGGCACATGAACTCAGATCGTTGCGTTTTGCGTTCACTGTTCTGCGTACTTCACGTTCATCTGAGAAGAAAGCCCTCTTCACAAGGTGACTATACGATGATTGGCGACGAATCACTGTGTTCAGACTAATTGGTTAGAAGTGAAATGCCCCCTACACCTCCATCCCAGTTCTAAAGAAAAAATAGGGACTGTGAACGTAATATAAAAGGAGGGGGGGGGGAGAGAACCTTTGCAAAGTGACAAATCCCCCCCCCGCACACTTTTTCTTTTAGTTTGAGCATTGGATTTTATGCTAAGACTGTCTTTATTCGTTTATCAGAGTGAGGTCCGAAAAGATTATTCGTTAAAGTGAGGAAATTTTATATTGATTTTATGGGAATAATTTCGCTCCAATAGAATTTATTCTTATTTGCGAGATTATCGGTGACCCGATTAAATGTAGCCAACTATATTATATTGAATAAATGTACAACATTGATTTATTTCGTTACGTATTGTAGAAACCTTTCTGATCAATTTTACAACCTTTAATAAGGTTCCTGATTATGGCGTTAAAAGCTTCGAGTATTTTAATATTCGCTGATGATTATTTCATTGATGTTCTTCGACATGTCCACCATACAAATTGAAACCGTTACCGTCTGTCGATAAATGGTGTTTTAAAATTTTTGTCATGTTTATAAGAAATATGGTCAGAAATATATAATATTCATAATACCGGATTAAAGATCTTAATCGAATGACGTCACTGGAGCAGTGAGCAATGTTTTGAGACAACAAGCGAAAGGGCACTAGTTTGAGTCCCATTTAAGGCATGGCTTTTTCCCTATCCCTATTGATTAAACAGTAAAAGCTCTCGTTTAATAAATAGCTCGTTTCATAAATAGCTCCTTTAATAAATAGCTCCATTAGTAAATGAATAGCTAAATACATCGTGAGGGTGTTAAAAATAAATTACTTCATATCTATACAGATGTTCTAATTTACAAAGTATGTTTATTGTACATTTATATATTATAAAAATGCCTTTGTATATTACCCGTGGAAATCAATTAAAACTAAGTGTATATAACAATATCGTACTGTCGTACTACATTTTATACAACACTGCATTTAAAATTAGCTGAAAAATAAAAATAAGCTTGAAATGTATGCTGTTACTATTTGTTGAATAACAATTGTATGTATCTGTTGTTGATTATTAATATTGTATATAATGTATTAATTGGCTGATGTTGTTGTTTGTGTGTATTGAGTACATTTGCTATTTGTGCATATTTTGACATTTATGTAGGCTATAATGAGTTAAAAAATAGCAAAAACATAATGAATGAATAATCCTTGTAACCTGAAAATAAATATATGTACAATATGTAAATATACAGTATATATGGAAATTATCACATATATTGTTTGCAGTAGATAAAAGTGAAATACGTATTATTATTATTATTATTATTATTATTACAAAATTCTGAATTTGGAAACACACTGTAAATGATTTTGGCGTCCTATACATCGCAAAGGAGATTTCTTGAAAAGCAGTCCACATGGTCATTAAATAGATAATTAAAATCAAGTTGTCACAAATTCCATTTAAATAATTAAAACCCACCGTAAAATACGTTTCGGTTGTGAAATTACATGCAAATAAAGCCCTTGGTTATGACGCAGCGGTAAAAAAGAGTTCGTAATAAAAGCTAATCAGGGCAGTAACTAATTTATTTGATGTCCCACTACAGTACTGTATTTGATGTATGATTATATTACAGTATTGTATTTGATGTATGATTACATTGCAGTACCGTATGTGATGTAAGATTACACTACAGTACTGTATTTGATGTATGATTATATTACAGTATTGTATTTGATGTATGATTACATTGCAGTACCGTATGTGATGTAAGATTACACTACAGTACTGTATTTGATGTATGATTATATTACAGTATTGTATTTGATGTATGATTACATTGCAGTACCGTATGTGATGTAAGATTACACTACAGTACTGTATTTGATGTATGATTACATTACAGTACCGTATGTTATGTGTGATTACATTGCAGTACCATATGTGATGTAAGATTACATTGCAGTACTGTATTTGATGTAAGATTACATTACAGTACTGTATTTGATGTATGATTACATTGCAGTACTGTATTTGATGTCCCATTACATAATGTATTTGATGCCCCATTATATAATGCATTTGATGACCCATTACATAATGTATTTGATGTCCCATTACATAATGTATTTGATGTCCCATTATATAATGTATTTATGTCCCATTGCCCTGGTAAACATTCCGTCAATTTCCCTTGTTTATAAGCTTGCCCGAAATAAACCAGGGAAAAAGAAACCATTATTTATGGAGCACAAGATCTCCGTTTTTCTTCCAAATGAATCACAGTTTCTTAATTTGTCCTCATCCTATAAATCTTGAGGCGCTTTTTTTGCCCAAATAATGATCAAAATCACGAAATGTATTATCATCCAGCAAGTGAGAAATGGGCTCGTTCTTTTTCCTTCTTGGTCACCGAAAATAAATTTAACTTTTATAGGATTTGTATCACTTACGGTGAAATAAATTAGGAAACCGACGGTGATATGCCAAAACTGGCTAGAAAACGACATTCGTCATTTTGAGTTCTTTGCACAGATCGTCGAAAAATAAATGGGGGGATTTTGTCCAAACACATCGGGGTGGGGTGGCAGGGATTACTGGGGCTTAAAGAGGCGCCACTCGATCAGAGCCCGATAGGTGCTATTGATCACGAGGGGGGAAAAAGCGAAACACAATATCCAGTATTCTCTAGAGATTGATTCTGGAGGAATGGATCAAGGGGTGAAATCCAAAACTGATGAACGACAATCATTTGTCATTTTCAGGAAATTTCCGACATCCTTCTACTTTTGTTTTGTTACGTTCTTAAGCTCCCACTCTACCCTTTCTCTCAACGAATTTTTTAAGAAATTAACGCTTTTATTTCACAAACTGAAAAGCTTGAAATATTCTTTTCTTTCCCCCCCAACCTCGCTTATTTGAAATTAACAATACTACACTTTTAACGACAATTTCATTTTATTGCTTACTATTCATTCATTCATTCACATTCTCACAACTGACTGCAAATGAAATGCTGACATATTATAAATTGACATAGGAGCAGAGTAATATGGGTCCGTGGGGCCCGAGCCCCAAATGATTTTGAATAAGTTGCAATTTTACATATAATGTATTGATATACGTAATATGGGTATAGGCCCCCCAATAGTCTCAAAAACTCTATGTTGATGGTGTAAGGAACAGGTAAGAAATTTTATTTTGCAGCTAATTATGTTGTTCAAACCCCTAAAATTCACTCCTTTATGCACGACCTCTATTAGCTATATTTACTACGCATTTTTTTTTATTAGTAAAATCTCTCTGAGAAAACAATCATCAAATAAATCAAAATCATCTCTGAGTTGTATATTTAAGAATTTTGAAACCACATTTTTTTCTTATATTATATAAAAATATAAATATATAAGATAGAAAAACGGTTACAAAAAATTATTGGAAATCGATATCCGATATTCCATATTAAAATAGCTTCAGACAAGAGTCTCTCATTTGATCTATCAGCTGAAAGAAAATAGAGGATCTCGTCGTTTTCAGTGTCAGTTCCGAATTTGCGACATCGTTGAAATAAAGAAGGCCAGGAAGTTTGAAACAAGAGTAATAAATATTGAAAGGAACACCTCGAGAAATTTAAAGGAACCTCATAAAAGTTTGAAATTCACGGTGGTTGGGATCTCTGTCAAATTACTTTTGATTATACGGTTTCGTAACGAGAATTCATCACGGGGCACTGGTGTCGAGCGAGATAATGAGCAGTTGCTAGCCTTAAGTCGATTCTTTTCAGCACATCTCCAACTCTTAATGTAGGCGATTTGGAAGAATTTGATTGAACACGGTGGAAATCCTCGAAGATCAACTTAACACCTTTCTCTGTTACTCGCGGCATTTCTTTTCTATTTTTCCCATTGGTCCGAAGAGAGCCATCGGGAATGGGGACCCTACACAAACTACTGCTATTTCGTCATTCCATTTATTGTGGAGAGGCCCCTGAAATTGAAAGCTAGGATGAAATATAAACGTGATTTTTTTTTTAAATATATATTTTGTGCTTATGGTGAAAATTTTTAAAAGCAGTTCGTGTCCTCATCAATTTCGTTGAATTCGATGTCATTACAAGTCAGTTTTCAAACTTGGTGTATCAATACATCACTACCATGAATAACGAGACTTCAAGTTCATGTAAAAACACTGAAAGCGCATTTTACTCCGAATGTTAAATGTTCAACTCACCGCTTTTATTATTTTTTTTTTATGAATCCAAACTCTCCTCCTTTTTAACGATATGCCATTGACAATATTCAGATAATTAACAACTTCATTTAATGTTGATTAGCAAGTGATTGAGAAGTTTGTCTACCTCCACATTTCTCAAAATGAAGTTTTATGGAAAAACATCACAAATCATAAACAGATGGACTTCGTTCAACATTTAAGCCAGCCAAATTGTCTCTCACATACTTATCCTTTTTCACTTTCCTATGTCCATTCATTCATCCATCTACGAATCTCTTGAGCATATTCCCCAAGGTTCAGATAAAAGTCCCGTTTACATGGCACCCCTATTAGTGCCAAAGTAGCCTATATGCTAATAGGATAAAAAAAAAAAGGCGAAAAATAACCACATATATTGACTATTTTAATTAGCAAGAATGAGGTGCCATACTAAGCACACGCCGTTAGCGGGGGACAGGGGATACGTCCCCAATGTTTTTATTAGGGTTTCATATCCCACAAAATGCCTTCCACTGGTATATTCTCCCCCAACCCAACAATATTTTTTATGCCGTCGGCGCCCATGATATTAAGTAATACAAATAAATTGGGAGAAAGTTTATTTAAAATTTTTGACAAAACTCTGTATTGTCTAAATACAGACTAATTGAAATTTAATTTTAATAGCGCCCCAGTGGTCGAGTGATTATATCCGCAGCCTTCGCATCCGTTGAGTTTAGGGCTGTATTTCCCAATAGGCTATACTAGGCTATAGACTAGGGCGGCAAAATTTGAGAGGCGGTATCAAATAATAAAACTTTGTTTTGCCAGTATACCTTCTAAAATGAAAGTGAACATTAATTTAGTAGGGGCGGCATTTTATTGTTCTACCTAGGGCGGCAAAATCTACGGACTAGCCCTGGTCGTAGTGATAGTCCCAGCCATCCGAAAACCCTCTCCATACAAAAGCTTTTGGCGTATATTAAATGCAACAATTTTTTGGTCCTACCATTGAGTTGGGTGAGGGGTAAACGGGTAGGAAGAGGCGACAAAAAAAGTAGCCTAGGGGTGGCAAAATGGTAAATACGCCTATGGGTGAGTTAGATTTAACTACCCTTAGACTGAAAAAGGTTGAAGACCCCTGGCCTAACGTGATGCCCCTATATCAAAACGATTAAACAATCAGCTACCTTTCTCTGGCAGTTTTAAAACTGCCAGATACCAAAATGGTAATAAAAACCCAAAATGTTGCGCACCTGTAAAAAAAATTAATAGTGCTTATAACTACAGAGTAGAAGTTCCTTTTATACTATTTGTGAAGTACGTTTCACCTTGCATAGATATAATTGAAAGTGCTCTCTCTCTCTCCCTCTTTTTATGTTATTTCAGGTAAAATATAAGCATGTCGCTGTCGAGCTAATCTAAAGTTAAATGAAGTAACGATAGCATCTCTCTTGCATTGGAACAATCTTAAGACACGTTTAGGATTTTGAAACTGATTTGTAAACTCGATTTCACACGAGTGCTGCGATTTCAACCCACCTCTCTTTCCATTCCTACATATAAAGACCATACTCAACTTTCGTAGTCTCCACACTATTTAAATTTTGAATGAAGTATAATGTGCTAAATACTTTATCTCTAATTCCAGCATCTGATGCCAGGTGGCGCCAAAATTTGGGTCAAGAAAAACTTATATCTGCAAAGAACTTGTCGCCAAACATAGAATAGAATTTCGAAAACATCGAATAAATTTTAAATTGTGTGCTTTAATATTTGTCTTAAGTAACGCTTAATCGATATTCCTTCAAGAAGAATCTATTTATGGAACCGATTATCGAATTACGATTTCTCTAAAAAAAATATGGGATGCACGAATTCCTTTCCCAAAATATAGACAAAAAAATCATTTGCAATATAAAACAAATCCATATAATTCTGTTGTTGACTTCTGAAAATTCAAATAAAATCATCGATTTTAAAACTAATTTTTCATCGATTAAAACAAATAAGAAATTTTAAACAGATTCTTAAAATGCACTAAACTTGTTATTAGATAGTCAGGAGGTAATAAAATCTTTTCAAAATATTCGAGTGGAAGTAAACTACGAACTTAAGCTGAAAGCTTCCTTTTAACCATCTCATGCATGAATTATTTTGCGATTGTAAAAAAAAAAAAATTTTTTTTTTGCTTGCAATTTATCTTTAAATATATGAGAATAATGATGAATAACTTGATTTTTAAATTTTTTTTAATTTTTTAAGAAATTAGAGCAGCAGCTCCATATGAGGCTTGTATGCAATAATGGTTACATTTACTAATATTATCACAACAGTAATATTACTGAAAATTTTTATGAGAGATTGTCTTTTTTTTTTACTGTAAAAACATTTTTTCAATATTTAGTGAAAAAAAAAATGTTTTCATGAAAGTGTTCAAAACATTTTAGACATAAATTTTTCCTGACAGCGGCCACAAATATGTCGCGTTTTACTCTTACAGTTTACATTCTCGCACTATCGAACAAATTTACTATCATACTTTTTGGATGATGTTTGCCATCGTAGTTTTTTTGCGACTAGAGACATTTTTCTTTTCTTAACTTGACATTCGGGAGCAGAAGAAAGAACCGCTTGCCGATGGTCAACCCCTTTTCTTTGTTACCAATGATGAGGTTCCTCATTGAATGATTTTTTCAGCTATATCATGGCACAAGCGTAACACTACATCACCAGCTGCGCCATATTTTTTTGGCGGTGGCATTCTCCCACCATTTGCTCCCTTTAATATTTTGAAGCAATAAACATGGTCAGAAACTCCATTATGAACCCATGTTTTGAAGCTTCATGGCTTAGGTTTTGATTTTATATATTGCTTAAGGGAAGACCTACCCTTGAAAGGCACCATCATCTCGTCAATCCATTGTGAGTCTTCTGGCTTTTTAGCTTCGTGAAATGTCCTATGAAGGAGATCTAAAAACGATCTTAATCTTATCAAACGATCTGTATTATCTGCAGGAATGTTTTGTTAATTCGAACCTATTTATAGACGTAGAATCAGCTATGATGTGAACCATCACGACTAATATTGATATAGACTAATATTGAAACCATAAACTAATATTGAAACCATAGACTAATATTGACGAATTCTGGAAAAACGTATTTAGGTCATTACAAAATTCGTTCGTATAAAATTTTTCAGTTTTGGAACAGAAATGTTTAAATTTTCCTTACCCTGTTGCAGAGCATAGAGGTTGCTTTGAAAACCTATGTTTTCTAAGCAATATCTTGGAATAAGCATATAAAAATAATCTAAGGAAGTTTTGTCAAAAAATTCTGATTCCTTTCCAGATTGAAAACTTGGGGGTTCTTTAGAAAAATCGTTATTTTTATTAGCGGGCCAACGTCTTCCTCTGATCACACTGGTTTCTGTAACCGATGTCTTAGAGGTAAAATGACTGTTGTTTTCTATATCAATTTTTGCTAATGACTTCCCTGTTATGTGAATGTGTTATGCCTGTTGACGTATAAGCTCCAATATTTATTTCCTCTTCATCACTCTTTATCATCCTTCATCAATTCCAACTATAAAAATCACTTGCATACTTCTTTTATAGTTTTATACTTTTTGAAAGCATCAATATTGTTTGCATCATATCACTAACAGCCTCAAATGAGGTTTGCATGCAGAGAGAGAGAGAGAGAGCTGTAAGAGCTATAATTACATGGAAACCACATTTGAGGTTCCAAACCAAAACAGCCTTCCTTCAGCTGATAAAATATTTAAACCCCACTTTTTTTTCATTTTGTAATCAAAATGATGTAAGAAACAAGGAATATTTTTACTTACTTGATATGCTCATCTGGATGGCGGGAAACACTTTAAAAAATTCGTTATTTTAACACATCTGACGGTTGAGCACAATGAAAGTTGTAACCCATACAAACAAAATGAAAGACTAGTGCTCTCATACCTTGATGCTTTTTAGAAGCTTTTCTTGACCTTATATCAAGCTACTATGCAATTGAATGTCCAAATGACTAGAAATAACATTTATTTCTATGCCTTTTCTCCGACAATCTCATATGAAGTTTTAATGCATGAGAGAGTTAATTGGGAAAAAACCTCAAATTTTGCAATTCGTATGACATCTTTGTTCTTTTTATTGGCTTCGATTATGGTAAAATATATTATATATTTTATTTAGTTCTTCTTCTTATTATTATTACATGAAAAAATGTACCATTTTCTTCGTTTAGTCCACTGTCAGAAATATACCTTAAATCAAAATCCGACTTCCAAGGAAGTCTTCAGAAATTGACATAAAAAGAAAGTGAATTTACTCTTTTTTCCTTTAGATATTTATGCATCCCCACGAACACTAGTTGATGTCATCGGTTTGAAGATTCGAGAAAAATAAGCGAATTGATATATATTACATATAATAAATTCAGTATATTCTAATCAGTAGATAAGGTTATAGGTAATAAACGAAATTCATATATCAAATTCTAATTCCCCTTAACACAAGGTGTGGAACTTTTTTTTTCCCTTTATTTTTGCTTATACAGGTTCGAATTTAGAAAATTATCACCCCTCGCCTTAGGTTGTATGTAGCCTGTCTCTTCATTCCTTACGAAGAAAGATATATTTAAAAATATATAATAATGCGCATTTAGGCAACCTTACCTTGGTTAATCCAAGGGATTCCTTTTGATCCCTAGAAAGTGACAGCTTGATGCCAATTTACGGTCGCATTCGTCAATCGCCGAACTGAAAGTTTTCTTGTTTTGTTTTATAAGAATTATTAGTGAAAAGATTTCTTAAGTGAGCTAGCTTCCTTCCCCCACCCACTCACGAGCAGTTATTTTACTCCACAATAGTTTAAATTATTTATCTCAATTTTTAACTCTTCCTACACAAGCAACTTTTCAAAATGGGAATTAATTCATAGGAAGAAATCTTTCGCTTTCAAAATCACACGGATGAAATTTAATTTGTGTACACCCTTCTCGCATCTGTAACACGGACATGCACTTTTATGAAAAAGCAGCTCCAGTGATAATACTTTCTGACCAATGGATAATAATACCGATAATGAAAGCCATGATTGTTGAATGGTTGATATAAGACGTTTCTCCACATGAAATGGAAAAGCCATATATAATGGAAAGAATGAATAAATGGAGATGATGATAATAATAAAAAAAACATACAATTGGTGCAAAGTTTCCTTTTACTAACTTTGGGACCAGAGGTGTGCTCAGGTTTTTCATAGGGGAAGGGATTGCTCCCCATAAATACGTTGTTATTTTGGATAACCTGTCGTGATCAAAAACCCTTTGGCGTCATTTACTCAAGTACTTCGGATATTAATGTCTAAAAGTCTGGAATATGAAACAAAATAGAATTGAAAATTGAAAAACAAGAAAATTTTAAATTAGAAACAAAATAAAATTGAAATTGGAAACGTAAATTTAGGATGGCGAATTAGGAAGTCTGCAAGATTATTAAAACAATTAAAATCAACAATTAAGAAAATTTAACATTAAAGGTAGACAGCTAACCTATTGATCACTGACTAAGGGTAATTCCCGCGCTACTTCCATATAATTTTACATTATAACTGCATGTTTGAAAAACAGTATAATTCCTCCAAGTAAAGGTCTCGATAGGAAATATTCTTAAGTTTTTACAACTTTTTTTAATTCAGAAAACGGGGACAGTCAGTGTAGCTTTAAACGTTTAATAATGAACGTGAATAAACTGGATTTGAAATTATGTGATTTAGGACACATAAGGGCAATTGAGAACTATTTTTATGATGACTGTGATTCGAATATAGAATATGGCGTTCTTGGAATCAAAGTACCATGTGAAAATCAACTCTATAATAGGGCAAGAGCGTGCGGTGATATTTTTAAAGTAGTTCCATTATAGCACTGTTTACATGCGATTTCGCATTCTGCAAGTCGTGCGGATTCACGACTCTTCTGACGTGACCACTGCGGAGCTCCAACGTCGAATCTGGTTCGTAGATTCTCCTAAACCTTTCATCACCGTCGTAGGTAAGCATTTATCAACCAGAAAGAAAGAAAATACAATCGGAATTCAAGGTCTGGAGAAGTCCCGTGCACAGCTCCGTTTCGCGCCTAAATTAATTCCTTCGTTTCGCCGAAGAAACGGGGAAAAAATGCCTTTTGGAATGCAAGCCGTTCCGAATTTCGTAATGACAGGGACTATTTATTCTTCGAACCTTTCCGCGAGTCTAATGGGATATTCGCGTGCCACGGTGCCTCCACGCCATACTATCCTAATGCCTTTCTTCGCAATTTCACATCACCCTTTTCTGATATGGTGTGCCTCTTCTATCGTTGGCCAACGCTGGGAAGGCATATCCAGGCGCCTTTCGGTTGCAAAGCATTTGTTAGCATTCGTTGTATAATTTACTCTCAATGTTTTATTTCCTATTATTTAATGAGTTCTGTTATTTACAACGCTGAACCTCTGGTCTAAGGCCTGCGGTGTGACGACCTCGGGGCCACTCTAAGGAGCTATTTATTTCCAAATCGAAAGTCTCTTATCCAGTTAGTCGTGTTACTGATGAAACTCAACGAGTTTTAATTTCAAATCCCCTCTATTTCGTTTTCCGCCATTTCTTATTTCTTTGTTAGCACTCAAAAATAAGAAACCCATGTTTGATTCCCGGAGGAAAATATTAAATATTTTTGGGTGTTTCATAGATATTCAATCGCATTCCACGTGGCATAGGTTCGAATCCTGAATAAGGCATATAAATTTACTCCATTATTGTTTAGAGGTCGCTTCAAACCATCGATCCCATCTCAGTTTACCTACTGATCGCTCTTGGTCTATTAAAATATAAAAGCACAACCACTCCCCCCCCCAACTTACTATTTAGATGACGTGAGTAATCAAATCCTTTATTCAAAGAAAGATTGTGGAAAGGTTAAATCAAATGTATGTCCCTATTTTTGGTCCAAAATAATTTTTTCTCAACTTTTATGGGTTGAGAAAAATGATCTATGATGCTGCAGAGATTGGCCCAAGACCATCGTTGAATAAGAAGGTTCTATTTTGAACTAAAATTGCATATGCACTACATAGACCATTCTGCTTATATTACCTGTTATATGATTTATGTTCTGGTATTGACTCCATGGTTTGCAGCTCG
>QLNU02015360.1:11523591-11562295 GCA_006491805.2 Dysdera silvatica
CCGAATTTCGTAATGACAGGGACTATTTATTCTTCGAACCTTTCCGCGAGTCTAATGGGATATTCGCGTGCCACGGTGCCTCCACGCCATACTATCCTAATGCCTTTCTTCGCAATTTCACATCACCCTTTTCTGATATGGTGTGCCTCTTCTATCGTTGGCCAACGCTGGGAAGGCATATCCAGGCGCCTTTCGGTTGCAAAGCATTTGTTAGCATTCGTTGTATAATTTACTCTCAATGTTTTATTTCCTATTATTTAATGAGTTCTGTTATTTACAACGCTGAACCTCTGGTCTAAGGCCTGCGGTGTGACGACCTCGGGGCCACTCTAAGGAGCTATTTATTTCCAAATCGAAAGTCTCTTATCCAGTTAGTCGTGTTACTGATGAAACTCAACGAGTTTTAATTTCAAATCCCCTCTATTTCGTTTTCCGCCATTTCTTATTTCTTTGTTAGCACTCAAAAATAAGAAACCCATGTTTGATTCCCGGAGGAAAATATTAAATATTTTTGGGTGTTTCATAGATATTCAATCGCATTCCACGTGGCATAGGTTCGAATCCTGAATAAGGCATATAAATTTACTCCATTATTGTTTAGAGGTCGCTTCAAACCATCGATCCCATCTCGGACACTATTTTGAACTAAAATTGCATATGCCACTACATAGACCATTCTGCTTATATGAATGATCTATTTGTACCATTATATAGATTTATGTTCTGGTATTGACTTCATGGTTTGGCTCGGATGAGGCGGATACAAGGTCTATTACAGGGGTCGGTTGGAGGCCCTCACCGGGGTACGGATTTTGGACTGTTGGGTAAATGTTGTTATATTACCTGGCGCTTATTCAACATACATACTGAAATATTTAGTTACGTGACGAATTAAATTTGGCTTTTCTTCAAGGTAAACTATATGGCTTAGGGTAGATTATAGTTGAGTATGACAGAAGGATAAGCTAGTAAAGGAGACATATACAATAACCAAAAACGATAATTTACAATGTAATTAATAGAACAAGTTTAAATTTAAACTACAAAAACATCGTAATTATTTTACTTTTTTTATAACAAGCAACTTTTTAAAAAATTTGAAGTTTATAGTGCAAAGTCAAGCCATCTTGGTTTCTTTGAAAATTTGTCAATCACTTTATTTACATCAATATGAATGTCTCTGTGGGTGTGTATTAAAAGTCTCTTCTGTCATCCGCGTTCGAAGCCAAGTTTGACGGCGCTTCAACGATAAAAAACTACGTTATGCTGAAGTAACCCTTACTGAAAACGTAGTTTGAAGGCCGGAAAGCTTGCAAATTCGTGGGAAAACTTCTAAATTGCATTTATCCAAGACTTGGACATTTTTAACGCCAGTGTAAAACGTTTTTGTTTATTACAGTCATAACAAACAACACATAAAATATTCTTCATCGTCTTTATTTTTTTCCTATTTAACCCTAGGGGGGGGCAATCGCCCCCTCCACCCCTCGCTGGATCCTCCCTTTCTTTAATATATTAGTTCAAGCAGGTTCGACTTCGGCCATGTTAATTTTTTGTACTGATCTGTTGTTGAAATCTATTAACAAATTGCGCTTCGATATTTGAAACTTTTGCCCAATGCGAGAAGACTAGAAAACGCGTTGCCCATCAAAAAATGTGTTTATTTCATCAGGATTGCGGACCTCAACGTAGGGGTTTCAAAATTATTGGAAGGAGGGGTGGAGCGGCTCGTCTTCAACAGATCCATATAACTTTACGCCTATAATTAGAATATAGGTAGAATATTTTATTGAAAGCTTTCGTAAAATTTCAGTGTATTTTATTATTTTCTCCACAATTATTATTTTTTTTTTGTACTTTGTTCAGTATTATTTATTAATTCTGGATTATGGTTGCATTGACATAATGATGAACTTTATTTTTTTTTTCTTCTTGGTTTTAGCGGCGCGGGAAGTTTAGAGTTTTTAAGAAGACATCGTCGGTGGTACCATTCGCCTCTCTACGTATTAAACAGTTTATGAAAACAGTAGGGAAAAATATGTAAGGAAAATCTGCTTCCGAATATTTAAGGGCTAAGGGGAGGAGACGCCGTAATAGAGGTAAAGGTCTTGAGTGGAAGGGGTGAAAAAAAATAGCCACTCAGCATGCCGTTTTCTCCGGACGGGTGGAACGGAACTTTTAAACTGACCAGTCAAACAAGGTTCTTTGGGCGGATCTACCAGACGCCACTTCTCGATTCGGTACAGTTAATGTTAAGAAAGAGAAGTAATAATAATAATAACGAGTCTTGTATCATATCATTTCAATTTGATTAATCAACTGAGAACACGATCTTCTTGCTTCCGAATTTGAGAATAAATAACAGGATTTCAGAGAACAATCAGCAAGGAAAGAACGTCTAGCAGTTCCGTGTAATTTACAATTTACTGTTATACATAAGTACTGTATTTTGGGAAAATTTTCCTCATGCAAAACGTTGCTTTCATTACTACATACATCTATCTTTAATACGTATAATTTGTGAAATTGTTTTACATATAACATAGAATTGAAACAAACAGGAGAAGAGACGCTCTTACAAAGAAGGGTAAAATCGACGTAAATACAATATTAAATCAAGGGCGTGTCCAGAAAATATTTTCTGGGGGTGCAAAGCTAGAAAACCAATATAGATACCTATAATAAGTATAGATTTTTTTTTTATTCACGGAGAGGGCCAGTGTCCCCTGGATCCGCTTTTACGTTAACTCATTGCATATTAGTAACGACGTTGTAGAGTGTAGATTTTGATGTTGTGTAGAGCGACCCGTCTCTACAACGTTGTTACTAATATTTTATGCACTTAAAGACCCCCCCAAGGTCAAGCTCTTATCCATTTAGATGTTGTTAAATATCATTGTCAATTTCAAGTCAGTAGAATAAATAAATTCTCCTTGATGATTTATCTTAATTTGAATAACTTGTCAGTTCTAAATCTCGCATGGTCAATTACAATGTAAAATCTTTAACAGTTCGCTGTGTTTGGTCGTGAAATTACAAAAGTAAGTTTTTTGTTTCATTTTTTTACATCATACTAAGAGATCTTTTTCTTTCAGATAAGCTTAATTGCCTTTCTTACTATTAACTATAAATATACTATTATATATATATATATAGATACTATATAGACACTATTAGATAAATAAGTTCATGTTAAGGCCATAAACTAATGATTAAAATCCGTATTAACTATTATATATACATTGAAATATCGGTGTCGTTGGTCATTATTTCTGGTATTTGGCAATCTCGATAAATTAAATATAGTAAAACCTCGAGTTTACGTTGTAGGTGGTTCTACAACTATTAACGTACGTTGAATAAGCGATTTGCCTACAAATCTGCTATATTAAAGCGGTACGGTTGGTCCCATGCACAATAAATTCATTCAATTAAACAAAGCCCAGTTTTGATGCATTTCATTCATATTTATAACAAAGTATGAGACATACAAAACTAAATCAAATTTTAAAGAGAAATTCAACTTAATTTTGGGCATCACAAAAAGACTGCTTTTTATTTCTTCACTCTCCTAAAGTTTTGAGTTCAGCCTTGTTGCACGTGAGTTTTCATCATTCGAGAACCTTTACCCTCATCTTTGTGTATCACATCAAATTTTAAATAGACTGTTCGTCTAAACAAAAAATAAGTACATATGACGCTTCTAATTACACTTGAATTCAGCGGTAAAACATTTTCACCTCTGCGCTCCTTATCTGACACTGTCCAAAAAGTGGAATTTCAGGACACCACAAGATTCAATAGCATCCCACTCATAAGAACCATTTAATCGTTTTTCCAATAAAATTTGATTGCTTTCAAGATAAATGTGTTGTAAACAGCTCAACGCAAGCTTATCAATAAAAAACACAGCAATTATGTGTTAATTCAATCAAAATCTCTCTGTTTTTCTTCGCCAGATACAAAACTACACACGAGCTCAGACATGGGGCAAAATTGCTCTCATGAATAGAGTGTTAATAATGGTTTTCACAGTTTTCTTTCTAATCACGGTCTACCTCCACATTTATTTTTTCAGTCTTTTATTCTTCCTTCAAAAATTTTACGTCTGTCGAATTTATTCTCAAAGAGCAGCGTTTTTTTTTCCTTTTAATAAAAGTTTTTGGCTATGGCTTTTATATTTTGTGAAGCACGTAAATAGCTTTGAAAATCTTAGCCTTCTTTGCAACATGTTCAATACCCAAATTTATAAATATTCTTTTTTATTTATTGTAAATATTTGTACATTTTTATGACTTACCCTAATTTTACTTTTATTTAAAACCATACGTATAACACACACCTTGTTTGGAGCAGAATAACCCTTTCTCTCCTTGAGCTACGAAAATTTCAAAAAACAAACAAACAATCTTATAGCTTAAATTCTAATGTATTGAATATTTCTTTTTCACTTTATGTAAGCCAATATTCAGTTTTTTCAACTAAAATAATTTCAGCAGCCATTTAAGAGAAGGGGTTATTTTTATTCTGTGACTAAAGTCCTCGAAGAACCTGGGGCCCCCCTAAACGGTTCTCACTCACTTTTTTTCTGTCTAAACTTTCCTTTTCTTTTCCACTTCCTTGCTCTCACTTCTGAAGTCTTCTTCAATTTTACCTAACCATCATTTTCTGTGGCGTCCCACACTTTCTCCCTCTTGGATTGTTTCACATAAACTTCTAGTCTTCATAACTATTCCATTTTTTCCAGAGCCATCTAAATCTTTTCTTTCTGTCACAAGTTCTGACGCACCATGCAGGTGGCATATATTATCGTTTCTATGATTCTTTTCTCTCCTTGTTCATTAATTTCTTACTATATTGTTTCAAAGGACTCAAGAATAGAAAGATTTCTGTATGTGCAACTATTCAACTAAATTTTGTTAAGGTGCCTCTTGAACATAGGTATATAGCTCTATAGAAAACGAGAGAAATGTTCACGAAAAGAGAAAATCGCGTAAGAAAAAAATTATGGGAAAGAACAAGAACAAAAATAAAATTTCAAACTTTCGAATTCATGCATTAGCTAAAATTTGCATTAGATCAAGTGTCAGTAACATATTGACAATGTCGAAATAACACGAGTTTCTAGATTTCCTTGAAAATATGCAAAGACTCTTTTTGTTTTATTTTAACCTTTGAATTTTAAATTGAAGATACTGAAGGATATAAAACAATTATCACAACTATAAATTAATTCCTGTACCTCCTTTCATAAACACGTATTCGTACAGGAGAAGATGGCATTGTGAGCCCCCACTTTGTTTCTAATTTTTTAAAAATTGGTTTAAAATTTTGGGCAAATTTTTAATATAAATTTAACCACCACTATTCATGAAACTGCTGTTAAAATATAAAACATTTTGAATAAATTCAAGGATATGAAAAAAAAAATTAAAATCAAATCAAGTCGTTTCGTTGGAAAAAAAAGTTTCGTGCTAGTAATATGAGCCCCTAGAAAAAATAAATAAAATAATTGGGTTAGAAAACTGTATGACAAATTGATTTGAACAAACAACGTTTTACTCACCTAGCACTTTTAGTGGCAACTGAAACAAAAAGTTGAAACCACTCCTGTAGTGTATATAATATGAGCCCTTTAAACTTTTTTGGGGGCTCATTTTACAACCATATTGTAATTTTAGCTCGCATAATTGACTCGCCATATTGTAATTTTAGCAAGCATAACTAATCTTTGTTACTTAGAAGATTACATAGTATCTATATAAAAACATTCTTTTAAGTATGCTTTATCCGATACAATAATGCACTAGGATGAATTGAAATGAAAAAATACTATAATTAAAAGCAAAACACTTACCTTTCAAAGTTTTTCAAAACGAGAAAACAAAAACGATAGGTTCACTCCCAACTATCAGCTACAACTGAACACAAATATTCTGGCGGCAATAGATATTACTAAATTAGTAATTTAAGTCGTTACCACCAAGTTCAGCGCGCTGTATTAAAAGATATTGAGGGGCTCATAATATATGCATGGTCCATAATACCACTTTCTCCTCTATTAATTACTGTTACGTTTCGATTATATAGGCTATCGTTCTAAAATTACGTTTATTACAGAAATTATCAAAAAAATCCACAACAATTAAATTTTTATTTTGTGCTAAGAGAAATTTCATGTTTCTCTAACGAATTTACATCAAAATAATAAGAGTTGTGCTTAATTTTAAAACTTACGAATTATAAAATTTCTCTATTCCGCACGAATTTGTGAATAATTTTGCCAATATTAATTAAATAATCTTTTCATACTTATATAAAAATTTTATAACTATTACTTTATTAATTATTTCTTAATTAATTAATTTTTAATTTGATAGTATTGCTATTATTATATTATAAGAGGTATTATTACAATATCAACTAAATCGGCAAAGGCAGCAGTTTAAACAACGTCTATTATGTATTTAGTGAGCTTATTTTTTAATTATGTTAATTGTTTAACCACTGTAATTTACATAAATATCCCTCCAAATGAAGAATGCACTAAAAGTAACCTTAATAATAAAATAATCTTCCTATTCGAAATGGATGTATATTGTGTTACTGCCTATCCCTGGGGAATTATAGGCGTGTTTTTGCCGTCTATTTTTCAATTTTTTACCAGCTAAGAATCGTGAGAAATCACTGATAAATGTTTCATGCACACGTCTACATTTTTTAGGGGGGTTAGCGGTCGCTGGTTGAGGGCGGGGCAAACTGCAGGCCAACCCCTAAATTCTCTCCTCTTTGTTATTTATTATTATCTTTCTTTTTTTTGTGTGAATCCCCTTCTGCCTACACCTTATCCTCAGTCACGCGTCCTACCTCCTAACAGGATTCACCTCACTGCACCTATAAGCCGATTCGTTAAAAAAAATCCTATCTGCACGGCCCGCAATTTTTGGAGAGGCGGAGTGCAGATGGGTGTTTTCACAATTACTGAAACAGGCGAGAAAATCCGGTGGTTTGTGTCGACGAATGCAGTGCCCCCTCTCCTCTTACAGTCCTTTGTCACTTACCGGATTTATTTCCAAAAGCTAATGTCTAATACCAAAACGCACCCAATGTATGTTTTAGACCCCGGGTTATCTCAATTGTGGTCATGGTAGTTTATGTATGACTTTGAGGCCATGACATATTTGCTAAAATCTCGTCAATTTCACATATTGATTACGTTATATAGATTAATGTAATAGAGTTGGGTATTTTTTCGTCTCTTGATTGAGCTGAAGCTAGGGAAAATGCATTTGGAGGCTTTACACATACACACACACGCACATATATTTTTCTTAAAGACAGTGTACAAGGAGGGGTTTCGGAGATCAACATCCCCTCCTCCCAATTTGAACATTGTTATTAGCTGTAAAATAAAATTCCTTACAAGAGAAAATCGTTCCATTGTACAACTTTAACAATTAGGTAAATTCTTTTAGATCTGTATGTAAATTCTATGGCTTCTTTTGCTCTGGACAAAAGGGCTACGTGACCCTTCATGCGGCCTCCCCAACAAAACGTCTTTGACATAACTGTTCTGTTGAATAATGATTGAAAGTAATATTGTGAGTTCTTTTTTTAAAAACGTAAAACATTCTCCTTTTGGAAAAGTATTTTAAAATTTAACCTACGAATTGTAAGGTGCAGCGTTAAAATGTACTATAAGGGTCTTTTTGTTTAAAAATTTCCTTTGTAAAGTTCAAACAAGCTGATATAAAATAAAATTAAAAAAAAGGAAGAAAGGAAAAGAGTTACTTGCTAGAAAAATAATTCACATTTTGGGGATAGCAATATATCAACAGAACTATTAAGTTAGCACTTTCTAAAAGTTTTCTCACTTCATTGGCTATCATAAAAAGCATTACTTGGTGAAATTAATAGCCTAAAAAAAAATTAAAAAACCCCATATCATAAACAGAGAACCCTCGGACTCTTTTACACAAAACAGTAAATTTAAGAACCACACCACTGGTGTGATATAGTCGTATAACTAGCTAACATAAAATTTTCAATTTGGATTATTGTTAGTGTAACGATCATGCCAACATCGAATAAAGGTAGATTGTTTGGGAATTATACGAAAGTAAATAAAAAAATAATGTCCGAACTAGCAATCACGAAATTCTCTAAGAACCTACCCAACATCATATAAATAACTATTGGAAATACACTTTCAACCATTAACATTAGATCCTTTATTGAGTTGAATACGGTTTATTAAACACTTATAATGTTTTAAACACTAGTTAATTCAATAACTCAACAATAGTAGTAATTGTAATAACTCAAATAACAATAGTAGTAATTGTAAAATAAGTATAGCAGATGTAATGGCACTGATAAATAAATAACAATAAATAGTTATAAATAAATAATAATAAAAATTAAAATTAAATAACAATAATAAATAAATAAATAAAAATATAATAATAAAAAATTATAAATAATTAATAATAAAAATAAATAAGGTAAATAATAAAACAATATTTATTTATTTATTTATTTATTTTATTTTATTTCAAGACCGCACATAAGGAACGGTTTTTGTTCGGGGTTTATAAAATTTCCTATCGAAGATATTGAACAAAAATGAATATATGTAGAACGCGTAATAGCGATTTCGGCTGTCAATAGCTCCAGTTATCTTATCAAGCTTATCAAGCAGTCAAGTCACTTTTGTTTATTAGCCATTTGGATTTTAAATATCGCTAAATTAATAATTTATTTCATTCCTGATATCTCGGAAATGACTTAATTTTTGGTGTTAAATATCGTTTGATCAGATTTCGTATTATTGTTGTTTTGAATCGCAGGAATCGGTGTAGGAGATATACAAGTTATACGCTATTTTAATCTGGTCAGCTAAACTATTTTCAAGATTCAGGAAAATGACCATGAAATGACATGCTGACAGTATCGTATTATGATGTGGTCTTTTCACGAAGGATGAGATCTCCTACGAAAAGCTAGCGATAGCCTAAACAGTAGTCATGCTGAATCGATCCCTGTAATTTTCAGCTCACATCTTCGAGCCGAAACGTCTTTTGTCAAGAGAACGACGTGTGCTAGGAATTAACCGCTACAAAAAATGAAACACAATAGAATACGGAAAGTAACCGGATTATGGGGAAATCGACATGGGGTTGGGGTGAGGGAGGCGCTGGTGTCACTTGCCATGTCACTAATTTCCGGTTCCCAGACGAAGGGCACTGTTATTGATGACTATCGAGAGGGCCTTCTAATTCAGAACACTGTCAGTAATATTCGAAACTGTATTCTTTGCACAACGCGCGATAATTACTAGAAATTAATAGTATACTTTGGGCAAACTTTCATTGTTTATATACGTGGTTGTAAATAATAAGTTTCGGTAGTTTCAATGAATATTCATTGATCGTTTCACCAGCACCCATTTCGAGGGCCATCAAAATTCCGATCACAAATGCAGATCGTACCGGAATAGTAAACAGATTTCAGACGACGGGGTGCCATTTCGCCGCTAAATATTTATGTTAAACTCAAAAGTGAGAGGTGCAGACCTGGCCCTTCGTCCGGCAATTCGTCTTCGAGATGGGCTTGCATGACATCATAATCAATTTCAGCACCGCACCCGAAATGAAACCTGGAGACATCTATTTTCGCGCAATGATGTACCGTCGATTGAAAATTACAACCAACTTCATAAATCGACATGATGGAACCTATGACGTTGCACCTACATTCAAACAACACGATCCCCACCGGTTTTCTCGGCTTCAATTACTGATAGAAATAATCTAGGAGATGATTGTTTTGACGGTTCCTTCAGCAGCTGTCGGGGGCCAACGAGTGGCCTCGGGCATGGGGGCCCCGACACTACAAATTGCCGGTATACCGGCCGGACGAGGCAAAATACGGGTTACACTTTCCAGAGCCTATCATTTCAGTGGCAGGATTCCCCCCATATTTCCCCCCCCCCGACCCCCAGCTTCCCTTGCTTCTTATTCCGACAGGGATGTTTTTCACGTTGCTTGGACCGACGTTAATCTGGACGATTACCTTGTCGAAAAATAACTGCTAGAGTAAACAGAAAAGCCCTAATCAATTTAATCCGCTACTTATCTGAATAATCAATTATTTAGGATGTTGCTGAATTAGTGTTATTATTTTTGTTCTGAAACGCTTAACCCAAAAGGTTGGGCTTTTATTTTCTCTTACGTTGCCGAACCCATACAAAACACCCATATCAAATGACAAGTGCAAGTCAACATCATATGCATTCGAAACTTCTACATGTATTATTCATTGATCTCGAAATAGACCTGAATTATTTGAAAAGATTCCATTTAAGAAATGGGCGGCAATAACGATAGATTAGCACGCGTCGCTTTCTATCAATGAAAAAGACGTTGATCAATCGTTATTTATTAAGTAAGGTCGTCGTATTTGATCAAAGAAAGATACGGGTCGTCCTTTGCGATGCGAATCCAAAGAAAAAATATATTTGTTACACATTTAAACAAATTTATTTGTAATAATATGAAATATTATTGACGAAAATTTCACATGACGTAAGAAAAATTACTCTTTACGTATAATGCTAAGCGAATGTAATTTTGTTAAAATAAATTTCCTTCAAAATGGAAATCCTTCCTGCTTGTTTGTTTGTTTGTTTGGCTTTTTTATGGCGCAAGAGCATCTGGGCTATACTGCGCCAACAAATCCTTCCTGCATTGAAGCTTTTAAAAGCGTACCCAAAGTATTTAGAGAGGAAAAACAAATTGATCAAGTGAAACTGATATTTCAATTTTAACTGGTTCGTTCCCAAAATATAGTGCTTTTAAAAAAATCCAATCACAATAAAAGGAAAGTACAAAATTTCTCTTATTGTAACTTTCACATAAAATTTACATATATACATCCGTAATTTTATTTTCAACCATTTTTCCCCCCTTTTATAACGAGACTAGAGCATTGGTGAAAATAATAATAGTGCGGAAAATAGTGTAGTCATGGTTGTTGTCTAAATGCTAAGTAAGAAATGGGAGGGCAAAAGAAACTGAGAAAGGGCAGATGGGCATGAGATAGGCAGTGGCATTGAGAACCAACGCCGGTCTCCCATGATCCTCCCTTCTCTGGACAGTGGCGTAGATAGATTTGCTTTTTAGGGGAGGGGTTGAACCCCGGAATGAACAAAAAGTATGAAATAAGAACGCATTTTTTTGTACTTACTTATTACTTAATTATTTTACAAGATCACTGCATATATGTACCGGCAAGTAAGACCGTAGCCGGGAAAATTCTCGGGGGCACATTATTATTTTTTCATTTTTAAATAAGAAAGCAAGGATATTGTGTCAAAAATATTTTGGGGGCAGGGCTGAGTCCCCAAAACATAATACTTTGCCAGCGCGGGCACCTAGACTTCACCCGTGCCCTGGGCTGTAGCCCCTGCTGCCCCCCACTCTCGTCGGCCCTAGGCATAGGTTAATTTTATTAAGCGTAAAAATTGTTTTATATGACCAGAAATTACATCTGGAAGTTAACCACATAATTGAACTCCCTATGGATGTTGGTCGATTCACGATAACCCTGTAACTTGCAAACCCGAGTGATTTGTCAGCAATTTATAATTAATCATATTTATGGACACTCAAATGTTCCTTTCCTTTCATTAATCGTCTAACATTAAGTTATGTTACATTAGGTTACACCCGAAATCATTGTTTTAGAATTTTAAGCAGAGGGAATAGGCAATGGGTCTAGAAATTAAAGGAACGATGTACTCACACACATTTTATTTTACTATAGTAAACATATTATTAAAATAGGTTTTTAAACATAATACGGTCATTAAAAATTAATAGTAAAAATATTTGAAATATTCACGTACAAATATTTAAATCAGAAATTCCCGAAATGAAGGTGCTTTATTCGGAAATCGTAATTTTTCTTAATACTTGAAAACATTTAAGCTTGTTATTATTATTTTATATATATATATACATTATAAATATTTAATAATAATATTTGATATATATATACCACCATATATTGTTATATATATCATCATCATCATATTCAACCATTATCTATCCACTGCTGGATGAAGGTCTCTCCAAATGCTTTCCACACAAGTCTATCCTGGGCCATTCGTTTCTTAAAGTCACTTAAAAGTGGACATTTGTTTTATTATAGAGGAACGGAAACTGGAAGAACAAGTGGTGTTGGCTTCTTAATCAACAAAAGAATTAAAGACTACCTTCTTGAAGTCGAAAGCACGTCAGATCGAGCAGCGAGGCTTGTTGTTCAACTAACCCAGCGATACCAACTTCAAATAGTACAGGTATATGCACCAACATCAAGCCATACCGACGAAGAGGTTGAAGAATTTTATGAAGAAATCAAAGAGTTACACACCAAAGGGAAACAACATATCAAGCTCATCATGGGGGATTTCAATGCAAGAATTGGACAACAGGAACAAGGAGAGACATCGGTTGGTAAATACGGATATGGGGAAAGGAATGAACGTGGCGATCAACTCATCGAATTTGCAGAAGCTGAAAATCTTAGCATCATGAATTCATTTTTTAAGAAGAAACCGCAAAGAAAATGGACATGGAAACACCCAAATGGGGGAACTAGTGAAATTGACTATATCCTGGCAAACAAGAAATCAATTATTGAAGATTGCAGTGTACTGAACAGATTTAATACTGGAAGTGATCATCGAATGGTGAGATGTAAAGTGCACTTAAATACTAAATTAGAACGACAGAAGCTCATTAGGAAACAAGTAAGTAAGAGGGTGGATTTAAAGAAATTAAAAGAAAATACCGAGGCATTCAAGTTGGAATTAAAAAATCGCTTTTCTGCACTGGAAGGACTTATTGATGAAAGTGATATCTCAGAAGCAAATGAAAACATTGTTAAGACAATAGTTGAAACTGCTGGGGAAATTGGTGGTGTAACCTGTAAAAAGCACAATAGCAAATTATCTGAGAAGACGAAACAGCTCATGAAAAGGCGAAGAGATATGAAGGTGGACAATCAAAATACCAGTTCCAGGATTGAGTACATAGAACTTTGTAAAACTCTGCGCAAAAGCATGAAAGAAGACATAAGAAAATTCAACTGTGAGCTAGTAAGGAAAGCCATTGAAAATAACAAGAGCCTTAGGGTTGTTAAAGGAAGTTTATCTGTTGGGAAGAAACACATCATTGCATTAAAAGGAGAGGATGGCACCGTAACAAGAAATAGGGAAGAAATACTTAGAAGAGTTGAAGAATTCTACAAAAATCTATACGAAAGTAACAGTGGATTAAACGAAGACATTGAAATAGTCGAAGGAACAGCTCCTAAAATCTTAAAAGAAGAAGTTTCATTTGCAATAAAAAGTATGAAGAAAGGAAGAGCCCCTGGTGATGATGGTATTACATTAGATATCCTAAAAGAAGCTGGAGAATATGTAGAAGACATACTTGCAAAATTCTTTACCAAATGTCTTAACAGCGGTAACATACCAAACCAATGGGATTCTGCAACAGTAATTCTTTTGCATAAAAAAGGTGATAAAGAGGATTTGAAAAATTACCGACCAATTAGCTTGTTACCTGCTATTTATAAAATCTTCACAAAAGTGCTAACACATCGCCTGCAGAAAAAATTAGATGCAGCTCAACCAAGAGAACAAGCTGGATTTCGAAGTGGATTCAGTACAGTGGACCATATTCAAGTATTAAGAGAATTAATTGAAAGAACACATGAATATGAACTTCCATTGTGTGTGGCATTTATTGACTATGAGAAGGCCTTTGACTCTATTAAAACATCAGCAGTCATCAACTCTTTAAGATCAACAGACATTGAGGATGTGTACATTGACATGGTGAAACGTGTGTATAAAAATGCAAGTGCAAAATTTCGGTTACATAAAGATACCAAAACTATCAAAATTGGTAAAGGTGTGAGGCAGGGAGATACCATTTCTCCAAAACTTTTTACTTCAGCTTTACAGATGATTTTTCAGCAGATAAATTGGAATAACAAGGGAATAAAAATAAATGGTGAATATTTAAATCATTTGCGGTTTGCTGATGACATTGTTATTTTTTCAACGAACCCATTAGAACTCCAAGACATGGTACAGGAGCTCTCAACTAGAAGTAAAGAAGTTGGACTCAAGATGAACCTACAAAAAACTAAGATCATGTTCAATAATTTCGTAGAGGAAACAAAAATACAAGTTGACAACATTGAGCTAGAAATTGCTGATTCATATATTTACCTTGGCCAGCTGATTTCAATGGATGGCAACATTATGAAAGAACTCAACAGACGTATTAAACTTGGCTGGAGTGCATTTGGAAGAAACAGTTTTATCCTGAAGGGGAAATTGCCTTTGTGTCTAAAAAGAAAGGTCTTCAACCAGTGTGTATTGCCAGTCCTCTCTTATGGATCAGAGACATGGAGTCTAACAGTTGGAGCAATACGAAAGTTACAGACAACGCAAAGGAGCATGGAGAGGTGCATGCTTGGAATAACTAGGAGAGATCGAAAAAGAAACACTTGGGTGAGAGAGCAAACTAGAGTAGAGGACATCATTGTTAAAGTAAAAGGGCTGAAATGGCGATGGGCTGGGCATATTGCAAGAAGAACTGATCAACGATGGACAACAGAAATTCTGAACTGGATTCCAAGAGACCACCGAAGACCTAGAAAACGTCCTCAAACTAGATGGGTGGATGAAATAAGAAAACAGGTTGGGGTGACGTGGAAGCGAATTGCTCAGGATAGACTTGTGTGGAAAGCATTTGGAGAGACCTTCATCCAGCAGTGGATAGATAATGGTTGAATATGATGATGATGATATATATATATATATATACCACCATATATTGTTATATATATAAAGTAATCAATATTATAAACCAATATGCCACGCATTTTTGGTGGCGAATAAATTGTGTATTATAGAACGGAGGCGGCGTCACAGCGAATGTGTTATGTGTTATATGACATAAGAATTACATATGATGATACTTATCTGATTACATTTGTAATCTTCTGTAGCCAACGATCAATAAATTAGGGCAAACTTCGTCAAAGCAGTAACGTTATCCTCCTGTGAGTAGTCTACAATTTGATTTCCAAAGTCTAATGGGCGATCATGTTTCAGAGATGACTCTAAATACTTAATTCCATCTGAGTTTATCTAAATAATATTGCTTCTTATTTATTTTTATTTTTTAATTTGCATTTTCTTCCAAATGTTAATCAAATTATGTGGAAATATGATATTTTAACATTCTTTTTCACCTTTCTTGGGCTATTTATTTTGATTTGAAAAACACAAAACTTGACACAACATAATATCCGTTTTCTTTTACATTGCTGTAACTATTATTCTGATCACTTTATGTATCATAAAATATGTATATCAGGTCAAATAAAGTTTTTGTTATTATTTGTTCAATGATTTTCTTTGATTTTCCAATTTTCTTCTGAAATCGAAATAGTTAACAGATTTTAAATTTAAATGTAGTTTCCTTAATATATATATATATATACTCAAAACCCAAATGCATTAAAGATATCCAGACTGAAAAGAAATTTGCATATATTATACTCTGATTTTGTGTTTATTAAATTTTTAAATTACAGTCACCGCGTAAAAACACAACTGAATTGTTTGATCCAAAATTTACATAGCACAAGCGTAAACTGAACTATAAATAAGGATCTATGGAATTTCGCAAGTAGGGTGCACTTTACGCCGCCCGTTAGGAGCGAATCAGGCTAAAATTTTTGACACATATTTCACATATACATCCTTGTTTAAAAAAAGTATTGTGACCGCCAAATGTTATACAGGGTGTCCAAAAAGAAACTAATCAAACGAAACATGTAGAAACTATGTCTCATTTTATCGAAGAAAAGCTCCAATAGTCATGATCAAAACAATACTTAATTTTCAAATATTTTTCTTTTTATGGTGGTGGGGAGATGTCAGTTTCAATTTCTTTAAATTCATCCTTTGACCATTATTTGCATGCATTTTTAAAACTATTACAAGTATTACTGTAATTTTTTCCATAAACTCTTGATAAGAACTCCTGTGTTTTTCAGAAAAAAAGGGGGGGGGGCAATTTAAGAGTGTAAGTGTAATAAGAAAATTCAAGCTTTTAAAAAAAAGTAAACAAATAGCTGCAATTTTCATTTTTCAGTCCTAGCTCAGGAAGTCAGGATCTACTTAGGATCTTTTTTTTTATATTCAAAAATTGCTTAAAACGTTTTACGGCTGGTAAAATTTTTATACTTTACTACCTCTTTGACTTTTGACGTTATTAACATATATAAATAATACATTTGCAGGACTTTGCGCAATCTAAATAAAAATTATTGTTTTATCTGTATTTTATTTAAATTTTTTATTACGAAATATATGCGGGGAGCCGGTAAAACAGAATGCAACATTAAAAGCATTTTACTACTAAATATAAACCAAAAATTATTTCAGTTAATTAACAAATGCTCTATTTTTGAACGCAAATCGTACGAATAGTGAATTAAAATCAGTGTGAATAGTGAATTAAACTCAGTGTGAATAGTGAATTAAACTCAGTGTAACTAGCGAATTACAATCTGTGTGAATAGCGAATTTTAATCAGTGTGAATAGCGAATTAAGATCAGTGTGAATAGTGGATTGAAATTAATATAAAGAAAATTTAATTAAGAGCAGTTCTATAGAATGATTATAATTAATGGCAGAACATGAAAAACTTTATATTTAATTTAATTTTGGCAAAAAGTCATCTCGAGATATTATTACACGTTATTGCACATAACAAAACACGCACTACATATTTAAAATTGTATTTTTCTTAGCATGTCCAATTTTTAAAATACATTTTTCATGAAAAACCTTTATATTATAAGTACCGTAATTTGCATGTATCCAAATACGTAGACGGGCGGACGCTACTAACATACCAATGCAGCTAGCACTAACGATATTCCCTATTTCAAGTAAAAACACAGTATTCTGTAAAAGATTATTACACCATAATTGGTTTATTATTAATTCATTAATATCGACACATGATAATTTGAATTAATTAACAAGAGCATTTAATAATTTAAACTAATTAATAACATCATTTGATAATTAAATCTAAATGCGCGCATTTGATAATTAACACATTAATATCAGGATTTTATAATTAATACTAATTAATAACAATATTTCATAATTCACATTCTTTAAGGGTTTTGATAAACAATGGCCTAGATATAGAAAAATAAGACTATGTGTCCCATAGCTCTTCTCTCAATTTCAATAGCCCTGGAAAATGTAAGTTACTGTTATTGTCTTCTTTTAATTCTAGACTGATGTTCAAATTCTTATCACGCTACGGTTAATGATGCGTAAATTTAAATCATACAGTAAAAAAAGTGTAGCATATGGAAAACCCCAAATAAAATGTCTAACATTATCTCTAATTTTAGCCGCGTTTTGAAGAGTGCTTATTCAAATCAATAATTATTCCCTTTTGCAATTTTTTAATGAATTTCTAATTTTTCGATTCATCAGTTTCCTTTAAAACCAATCTGGTTTCACGATCAAAAGAAGTGGGGGGGGGGGGGCGCTAAAACCTGACGCTTGAAGCATGAAATGGATCTTCCTTTTGGCTCTTTGATAGCGGAATTCTTGTCATTTCTTTATAAAGGTTGTCTCTATGACAAATCAAAAATCCCTCAACTTGAAAAGGCTTCATTCAAAGGACTCCTCAAGCGGACGGTCATCGAATGGATGGCGATATCGAGATCAAGCCGAAAAGCATGTGACGGATGGGGGAGGAGAAGGTAGAAGAGGAGGAAAAAGAAAAAACAGTTTGCGGCGAAAAAACTCCCGAGAAATCTTGAAAATCAAAAAAGAAGAAAGTTTGGTGTCTGATGGAGAGAGAGGGAAGGGGAGAGAGAGAGAGGAGAGAAGATACTATTGCGAGGACCGATGAAGGAGAAAAGAGGAGCGGGGACATTGAGGAATAAGGTCAGCTATGTGTGTAGTTGAGAAAGAAGAGAGTGGAACGGGCAGAGAAAGAGTCACGATTTCTTTCTCTGCCAGAGTCCAAATCACAGTCATTAAAGCTGGCGCAAACCCATGATTAGGAACAAGGCAGCTCCCCCTAGCGACGCTGATCTCTCTCCGTGTGGGAAGCAACGTGCACTAGTAAAGCCAGACCATAGTCCCCCCCCGTTTCCCTCTCCTCGCTCCAACTAGGGGTCCGTTGTGCCTATGTGCATGAGGGGAAGGGGGAGGAAGACCGAAAAAATTACGTTGAAAAAGTCCTATCGCGTCGCCGCTCTTTCTGGAGCCGAATTGGATCTTAGAAATACTCTTAAAAAATGATAAATGAAAAAAATAAAAATAGAGGAGGAGAGAAAGATGGGAAGAAAAAAGCAGAAAGAATAAAATGAGGAACGAAGGGGAATGAATGGGGAAAACACTCGAAAGAGAGAGGAGGAGGTTGGGGACCTTTTTGGCAAAGATTTACTTTATTTTTACAAATAGTAAACGACCAGGGGTTAATCGGTCGACCATGGTATAGAGAACGTTTGGAGTACCTAGTTTAGATCTAGCCCATCTCGTAATATTATTTGACCCGTTTGCACGAAAACGTTGAATTCTCATTCCCAAACGCGCAGTGAATTTTAAGCGAATGGTCTGAATTCACATATAACATGGGCGAAAATACCCATGGAGCGCAGACACTCGTATGAGTCAGAGTAAAACTGAATATCTCTAAACGAATATTAGCCCTGAAAAATTAATCTTATGTTTAAGTGAATTTTTAAAAATTTTAAATGTTTGTTGTATTTTGACCTGCGTATAATAAGGTGACAATTATATTACTCTGGTAGCATTTTGTTCGTTAAATGCCATTATTAAGTATGTGATAATTGCTGTTTTTCATTAAACGTACTAGTAGGTCTGCCGAGATGTTGAAATCCCTGAAATAAATAAAAGTTTAACCAAATCACAGCATTAACTGCCTTTTTGTTTTCGGCAGTAAATAACCCAAACGAAATGAGACATATAATTACAAATAAATCATCTTCGTCATCTTGCAAATATATTACCATAACTTCTGATGAAGGACTGCTGCTGATGCGTCCGAAAGCTTCGTCGATTTATTTAATTTTCTGTTTTACCAGTATTTAATCTTCTTGTATAAACTGCATATTTTTATGAATAAATAATTGAACAAAAGCAAATAAATCATGCTTCTTAATCTGACAATATTCCGTTGCTGGGAACGATTATAGTGTTTCAAAACTGTACGATTTTTATGCATAATTCTGATCGATAACTCATGTAATTGGTCTGCAAATGCTCAACAATTTTGCAAATCATCATGCAACTGCTCAGCGTCTTTTAAGCTCTCCGTTCCAAACACAATAAATAAGTTTTCCCATGTTTTCTAATAATATTAAACTCAAATCTGACAAAATACAGTGCAGAAGATCAATTTAAATTTTTACTATTTGCGTACGAATGCCGTAAGTTTTTATAAAATTGAAAAGTGTAATTTATGCAAATGACAAGTATACGTTATAAAATTACAAAATGAAGTCTATGAATTTGATGAGTATGTTTCACAAAATAAGCTATCTAAGACTAGAACAATAATTTCACAAAATGTTTGATGCAGTTATAATGAAAAAAAAATAGTTGTTTACAGCTGTTTTGATAGCTCTATGCTATCGATACCAGAACATGGTGACTTCTGTTTTTACCAGTAATATTGTTTTTCGAATTTTAAATATGTCGTCCTCAATTCCGACAGCTGGGACATTTACTCTAACCCACGTCAATGCGACTAAATATGTAGTGACCAAACACAAAGAGCATTGTCTCGGATTGAAGAAGCATAACGCTCGTGTCAGAAAACAAGAACTTCACCACGAATCTGCTTTAGTCAAACACTCTTGGGGATTCGGACGCAAGTATTTATTCTCCAATGCAAAAAATCATCAAAAGGTCAACTCAACGCTTGACCTTAACTTATTCAAAGCATTTGATATTCTCTCTAATAGTAACTTTGCGATTAATTATAACGTCGCCAGAATAATTCAATCTCGCCTACTTGCAAAAACTTCTTATGTCTCACGGCAAGGAAAAAATCCACCAACACAGAGAATCCTTCGTCACCTCAAACGAGTTTCTAAATAGCGCAATGGCAACCCCGATCAATGTTACTAACAAAAACAGAAGTCGTCATACCCTGATGAAGATAGCGCATGGCTATCGAAACATCTGTAAAAAACGTCTTTCCTCAATATAACTGCACCAAACATTTTCTGTAATTACTGTTTTATTAGATCAGTGCAGTGTGTCGCCAGTGAATCGAATACCTAAAAACGTCATGGAAAACGCTAATTTTTAATAAGTCAATTTCTCGCATTTATCTTATTTGGAAATGGATTGATAGCTGCCTAAATCAAGGGTATCAATGCCTGAAACTGACTGGATAACCAGTAGAATAAAACAAAAAGTGATTAGTATTATGAATAGAAATAAGTTGCGCTTTAAATTAAGGCCTTGCTAATCAAAAGCGATGATTTACTGGTTTATTCTGTAGGTTTTCTAAGAAAGAACGTTAAAACAGTATTAGCTTATCCAGCAATCAATTGCAAATTCTTGAAATAAACTTCCTTCCGAGAAACATGTCATTTACGCAAAAAAAAAGTCAAGACTGCGACAACTGTCTACAAATCAAAATGTAATATTTTCTCGTTTCCACTGCCTTTTTTTTTAAATTAAGTATGAATTTGAAAATTGTAAAATAAATATCGTTCCATTATTTTTAAATTTCACACGTTGGAAGAATTTGAACACACAGTAATTTATCAGAAATATTCTTAACGGTTACAAATCTGGTGAAAATGGTCAAGAATTTACTACATTTTCGGCATTCGCAAATAATTATGATCAGACGCTTGATCAGTTTCAGGCTATGGAAAATTTTGTGAATTTGAAAAAAATACCATTTAGCCTAAAACTAAGGTAGTTCCAAATATAAGAACTTCTGCCATAACTTTTGTCCGGAATTCTGCATTATTTAAATGAATTTTATTATTAAGTTTAATTTGTTTTCTATAAATACATTTGTGGGCTTCACAATGAAAATACTACTTGTCTGTTTTACTGGCTTTATTGGTTGTTGCCACTTAAAATGCCAACAAACGCAACCTGAATAACAACAGTTTCTAAAATTGTGCAGTGATGCTTGAGTTATTTTGTGAGCTTATTTCGATAAAACGTGCTTAAATAGAAGCTGCCCTATTCAAGTTGCTGTACTATTACAATAAGCCAAGCCATAATAATTTCTATGGCTGTCAATTAAAATAGGGAAGGTTCATTATGGATAAAATTATAAGACCATATGTTTATTAATTATAAATCATATATGCCTTATAAATTAGTTTACATATTCCTTATAAATTAATATGCCTTATAAATTATAAGGCACGTGTTTCTCTTTTTTTTTTTAATTACTTTAGGTTTTGAACGCATGTTCATTTCCGTCAATTCACAAAATACACTTGGACCTAGTAAAAGGTCATATCGGGCTAATATGAGAACATTGCTAAAGGTGATGTGTAAACCAGGTAATTTTTCTTAGTTATAATCATTAAAAGGGTCCCTGAGAACCTTTCAAAATAGTTAACATTCTTAACAAGTGCCTAAAGTTTCTTCCGCTCCGCAAGCTGTTGTGAATATTTGATTTTTGCCTTTAATGAGATAGTTTATTCGCATTAGTTTTTCATAAGGAACTTCTTGAATCATCAACATTCCTGTCAAAAATGCGCAGACGTTTTCCTTGCAAATATAATTCCTACCATCAAAGATATTTAAACCTTTCGATCTATTTTTTTGTTTAAGAAAAATTAATAAACTCGGGGTACGTGGACTCGAATTTCGGGAGTAAATTGCATTCGTTGGATTCAAATTGCTGTTGACGTCTTGCAGACCTAAACATCATTGCTGCGGTAGCCAAAACACCACTATTTGAGGATTCATCGAAGCATAACAACCCTGCGGCATTTAGTTTGAGAGCATTCTAGATCCTATGGAACAAAGAATAAAATTCCACTTGAACGAAACAGAAAAATATTCTCAAAAGTACTCAATTTTTGAACAGACTGATGATAGATACGGTGAGGGGAAAAAAGGAGAAAACTCAATTTCCTTAGTGCAAATATATATATATATATATATCTTTCATTTTTTTTATTTATTTATCTTATGAAGACAATAATTGTTATAGCTGCATCGGCTTTAAAGCTTATTTTCCAACAAAATATTAAATGCCACAAAACAATTAAAGGGAAAACAATTCTAACTTTCACATTCAAATAACAACCACGTTTTCCTTAAAGTTTGTTACTTATATATAAAAATTTAAACCTCAATATTTTTATCTTCTAATTTACTAGGTCACTGGCTTCTTAAAAAATAGCTTAATGTATATTTCAAATTACGCTAAAAACATTTAGAAATATTTTCACATTGCTCGATACATTACGATCGACATATGTATGATACATTATAAAAGATACAATTACAGTACATTATAAAAGATACAATTACAGTACATTATAAAAGATACAATTACAGTACATTATAAAAGATACAATTACAGCACATTATAAAAGATACAATTGCGAAACATCACAAAAGGTATATTTACGATGCATTTGTCTAATTTTCTATCGATTATATTCAACTCCGAATTCGCATTACTCCATAGTACATGTGTGGTATTTTAATGACTAGATATGTGACATATATTTATGCTTATAATTGACATGTTATAAAGAGAAATGACAACTTCCAAAACCATATCACTTACCCAAATTATGAAGGCGTCCAGTAAACTCAAAAAATTAAACTTAAGGAAATTAATAATGTTTAGGACAAAGACAGTGCCTTATGCAAAAAATAGCTCTAATTTCGCAGAGACAGGTGTAATATTATCTGCTGAAACAAAATAATATTATTATTTAATTTTAATTTATTTTATATCAAATTTGGATTGCAAACTCTTGCCCCCCTACCATTTATCATACGCACGGGAGGTAAACAATGCCATGTTGTTCTTTTGTTTCTTTTCGTTAAGCTGAAATTAAAACTTTTACAATTTTATTGCAAAGAATATGTTACACAGCCATATTTGAAAATAACAAAATATACCCTAAAACAAATAAATTTAAGCATCAACACCGAGCATTGTAAACGGAAATAGAAACGAATATATAAGATATAAAATCTGCCATAGCTTCGGCATTATACTTCTTCATGGAGAGAGGAAAAATTTTACTTACTATTCTCCAACAAGGTGGGAGGGGTGGGTGGGGGGGTAGGACGTTTGTAATGAGAAATTTTTATCTGCACATTTTTTCCCTTGTTTGAATGGTGATTTTCATGCAAAAATTGTCCAGAATTTTTCGATCATCTGGAGGCGGTCCGTAAAGATGATTCGCTAAAGCGGGAAAACTTAATATTAATCCTACGAAAATAATTTTGGGGAGTTCTGACAAGTTTCATTTTTATACGTAAGGTACTTAATTATCCGTGACCTGATCATGTGAATCTGACTATATTTTACATTAATAAAATTTTAAGGGTTTCTTTTAAATAAAAAAATTAACGGTATAAAGTTGAATAAAAGCATAATAATGACTGAAATACTTCAATACTCCCATAAGTATAATAGTAGAAAAATTCTCGTAAAGCTTTCCGTAAACAAGCCTTAGTACTGAAAAATACACTTGTATAATCATCTTTAAGTGAACTGCTTATTTTTTAAACAAGAGAACTGCTAATGCGATAGCTTTATGGAAAAATATTCTTACATTCATAATTTTCTTATGAACGAATAAAGGCTGATTAATTGATAAGTGATATTCGCGCAGAAGATCATAATATAATAATAATAATAATAAAGCTGGACTCCGCTGCCATAAGCAAATTTCGATTACTTTGTTTAACGTGGAACTTGAGAAGAAAATTCCGTTTTTTTAATAACACAGCAAGCAAGTCATAAAATGGAGAACTATAGTATCGTCTTTGCTCCTAGGAATATAAGGAATTAAAAATATAGAGAAGTAAAAATCCATTATTAAAACTAATTATAATTCCAAGAATCAAATTGTTCAGTCTTGCTTCATATGTGTTTCAGTCCTTATATTCACTATATGTGTGTGTTTGAACCTTCCACAGAACATACTGCATGTAACCGTTCTCAGATTTCCATTAAACTTGAATGGGTCCTTTTATTCGTAGAGCCCCATCGAGGCGTTTGCTAGTACACCCTAATCAGTACGCGATATACAAATAGATTAAAAATAACGTTATCATTAGTACATGACGCAATTATGGCACTGTAGTTGGTGTAATCAATAAACCTTTATAATTTTAATAAAATTATTTGGCAACCGTATTAAAATGAATTACTGATCTTACAAGATGGCTACTTCAATATGTAGCAGAAAGTAGATGAAATCTCGCGTCAGTACATCTGGAGATGTCATCAAACAATTTCCAACCCGATCTACCTAGATGGGAAGCACAGGGAAATCGAGGTACAGAATCCAGAAAATGTGAAGGAGGAGTGAAGAATTTTCTACGAAACATTAGGGAGGTAAAGACCATAAATTAGTGTAGCTTCTGAACGATTACGAGAAAAGTTTGGGTTTAAGCTTGTATAAAATCCCTGATCTTTCTGTCTATTCAGTCATGCAGAATAGCCGACAGAGAAGACGTTGCATTTAGAGGGCGACAGTGGGTGCACAGTGCCAATTGCGCTAAAGTGCAGAGCAAAGGAAAGTGGTTATTTCCGGGGTCCGGGTTTGTGTGACAATATACTAAGCCTAAAAAAGAAAGCAGGTTTAGAAAACCATGGTTTTGTGGCTTGGAAGAATGTCCGGGCACAATGGGCGTTGCCTTCTGAAGATACGCTTGAAAAGAGGGAAGAAGAGGTGGTGATGTGTTACTGTCTTTAAATTACCTGCAAACGTAGAGATTTTTAGCAGTGAAGAACAAAAATCTAAATCGTAGTGTGCCTCGTAAATTTATCCATATATACTGCCGTCTCACAAGGTTTTAACAGGTTACGTCCAATTCAAATGCAATATTTATTTTTGATTACCGAAGCGAATTTCGATCACCAGGGTACTTCTGACAAAGTTCTGACAAATTTTGTCAGAAGCGTGGGCAATATGCTTATAAAAGTAACTAAATACGAGTGAATGATAATGTGCGTTGAACCACGCTTGACAAATTTGAAAAAATCGTAAAAGAGCGCCAAAAGTTGACATGCGTTACTCAGAATGCATGAAGAGGTTTGCGGTATTTGCGACATTAATAAGCGTATGTCAGAGAATAACACGATTCAGTATGAACATTAATTTTATCCTCCTTAACTATAATTCGATGAACTATAATTTTAATAATTTAATTAGCGACATTTTTTCGATAATTTGATTAACCATAATTTTAATAGTTTCATTAACTATGATTTTAATAGTTTCATTAACTATAATTTTAATAATTTCATTAACTATAATTTTAATAGTTTCATTAATATAATTTTAATAGTTCCATAAATTATAATTTTAATAGTTCCATGAAGTATAATTTTAATAATTTCATGAAATATAATTTTAATAATTTCATTAACTATAATTTTAATAATTTCATTAACACTAAAATTTAGTACCTTAATTTTAATAGTCATTAATAGACTATTATTAAATACAGTCGAACCCCGATTATCCAAATAAAGAGGGGAACCCGATTTCGGATAAGCGAAATTTTGGATAAATAAGTTTTAAAATCGTAAGGAAAATCCAAGGTTCACATACTTTTCACAGACGAGACCGCATACTTAACGTGAACTGTTTCTTGATGCATTTCCTTCCTATGTGAAGTCTTCCTTAATGAATATTGAAGGTAATTCGCGTCAAATGCTGACGTACCAGATATTAGATTCAATGTTTTGTGTTTAAATGCTTATATTTCTAGTGTCCTGACTCAGTATATGTGTGTATTTACAAGCAGATCACGAACGAAAACACAAAGCTCTGATGAGTGCCATAGAACACGACTGCTTAAAACTGCAATCTTAATAATTTCTTCGCTAATCGCCACCGTCAGACAGCGACGTCAATGTGCATTATGGAAGAATGTCAAAAATTTTATCATTTACAACTCCCACTAATGTTAAAAAATATTTCAATAAAATTGGTTTTATTGCAATTTTATTTATAATTAGAAATTAAACAAATTGTAAGTAATTAAGCTAATTTATTTATAATTTATTAAATAATTTAGCAATAATAACAAGTTTTAATTGGTCGTAACCATTGACTCCTTATACATATTACAAAGCATCTTTTTTCTATAGTTAAGGGTTAACTAAAAAACTATTTTTCCTTACTCGTAAAACTAAAACCTCGTTCATTTTAAATATCTAATTTGAGGATTTTTAATTTTAACGTGTTTTTCAAATGCAATTAAGTTTTTAACATTCCACTATCATGTGATAGGGCTGGGACCTGTGTTTTAGGTAGAGAGAAACAAAAAAAAAATGTTACATATTCAGTCTGGATTTGAACCGGCGACCCTTTGATTTGGTTACAGCAAAAATAACTTCACCGATGGACCACTGGCCCAACAGTTAAGGGATTCCCCCTTTAATTGAAATATTTTTTAGTGTAATTTTGAATTTTCACTGAAAATTGCCATTTATGCGAAACATTTTAAAGATTTCTGTCTAATAATATACAACTTGGTCTTCATATTTTGATGAAATGTCTTATTAAAGAAATATTGGAGAAAAATACAACGGAATTTAGAATTTTCAGATTATATATCAAGAGGAAATGTTTTTCTCTTAATTATGAATTTATTACGAAGTCAAAATTCACAGAGATGTGTGGGGAATGATAAAGTTCAGTACTATTATATGTATTGAGGAATCTCACTGAGTTACTAAGTTACTCCAAAGAGTTAACTCCCAAAAAATAAGTCAGATTTACTGAATCAACTCCCAAAACAAAAGGAGTTTTTCTAACTCCATGAACATCGTATATATTTAAAACTCACAACCATGCGCGCGAGAGTTTTAAATATGTGCGGATGATAGCTGTACCTGAAAACAATAGAAGTCGTTATTTCCTTTTAATTTGTTAGTTTTTATTAATGTTTGAATTTTTGCTAATTTTTGAATTTATGTTACTTTTTAAATTTCTGTTAATTTTCGAATCTGTTGCCTTTCATGTCTATTATTGAATTTGTTACTTTTTAATACATTAATTTTTATAAATTTGTTAACTTTTACTAATATTTTACTTATGACTATTAACGTTTGCTACTTTTTTAATATTTACCAATTTATTAACATTTACTACTCTTTAACATTTACATTAGTATTTCATTAACCTTTTTGCTAATTTTTTCAATAAAATGAAAATTATACTACTCAAATGGCAATGGTTTTGCTCCAGAGGCTTATACTACCATATGCGATTAATCTGTATTGTATAAATAATGTATAATCCTGGTTATATGATTTCTCTCTGGAAGGACTTTCATTCATTCATTCATTTATTCATTTATTCATTCATTTATAAAAAAAATGAATAAAAAAAGTTGAAAGCATGGTTTATTTCTGGACTGACCTAGTTCTTCACATAACTGATATATATTTTGAAGCACAGTTTACTTTCTAACTATGCCCATGATATCAGCACGCAAGTCACTATTAAGTAAACGCTGATTATATTCTGCGTCATTCTCTACGTGAAAGTAATCATAATTTGATTATGTTAGTTTCTTTTAACGGACGTAAGAGTTTTTAAAAATTGTTCCTTTAATAAAGGCCTAGAAATAAACAAAAAAGGCTAGTTCAGCTTCCTACGAGTAGTCGAACGATGAATTGGATTTTATATCGCGCGGATTAAACCTCATAGTAACAGCACGTACTTAATTACGTCGTTGCTTTGTTTTTCGAAGCGGCTGTTTTGGCCTTTATAGAAAAAAATAAAAATAATAAAGGATCACGTTCCTGGGGGGACTGGGTCAGGAACGACGATACGGGGGGGGGCGTACTTTTTACGCTAAATGAAAACTTCACGAAGACGAACTTGAGAATCTATGATTACAACGGCCCTTGGCATTCAAGGCCAGACCGGCTTTCGTGCAATCGTCCAATAGCCCTAAGGTTAAACCATACTCGCTCACGGTCACTATCGTATTCTCCAGGGCCGGATTTAGGGTACGAGGTGCTCTGGACACAACGATTTTCGGCGCACTCCCCTCCATTGTCGTAATTAGGGGGCTAACTCCCTTAAAAAGTCTTTCTGAGCATTGAGGTACGGTTTAGCCCCACATCCCCCCCCGCTCCAATGTGGACACGAAATGTTCAATATTTGAGTGTATGAAGCAGCGGAATCAAAATTTTCACTTGTATAGCCTTAAACTATCTCTTTATAATCAACAGTTCATTTCAAGTAATAGAAAGGAACTCATAAATTATTAAGCCTTCATTTCATAAATCTAACTTTGATCAATATATTCCTTTTATAGAGAATTCAAAAGATTGTTATATAAGCTCCTATATAAAATAATATATCTTCTATTAAAACAACATTAAGTAACAACCTTTATTAAAATAATATTTTTGATCAAAGTTAAAGTTGAAATATGATAACGTAAAAAATAAATTATAAAATTTCTCACAAATAAAATATTATAAATCCAAATTTCCATCATAAAATTATAATTTGAAAAATAAGTAATTCCCGTAAATGATGATTTAAATAAATGTATATATATACATTTATTTAAAATATTAAAAGTAATACAGGAAAACTAGAAAAGAATATAAAAATTAATAAACATCAGTGCAAAAACTACATAAAATGAACATTAAATCAACGCAAGAACAAAACAACAAAATATTGAAGTAATAATACCAAATATTCGAAAATTACCTAATATAGGTACTGGTTTAGTCGTATATGTATGCATATTTAATTAAGCAACGTTAAATATTATAAATGTGTTCGCATTATTCTTATCAGGACACTCTTAAAAAGGTTTACCAAAATCAACGTAAAATCCATCAAATTAGAGAAAAGTTAAGTATTAAGGTAAAAGTTGACTTTCTCCCACGGCATATATTAAAAACTTATAGTTAAGAATTTAAGTATGAAAGTGTATATTTTTTATCTTTGTTAGAACGTATGGAACCCAAAAATTTGACTTAACCGTCAAAGTAACTTAATTAAGCTCCTGTTCAGCCCACAAGATTGATCATTTCCAAACAATAGTATATAATAAGCAATCAATCTGTTATAACCTTTTTTTTTTCATAGATTTTTATTACAGATATTACTTTAAAGTTATTCAAAATAATTCTCCTTTTCAAAAAAATTAAGCAATAAAACCTGTAATAAATTACAATTGATTATCAATCATGATTAAATTAATTAAGTCTAGATGTAGTTAATAATTCGTTTATTAACTTTTTCCTTAGAGCTAATTATAATGAAAATCGAAGTAGTATACAACTAAAAATAACACATTTACAAAATACATTAGAAATTGGGCAAGCACATGATTAGTTGTTCGTGAAAAGAGCTAGTTAATAAAGTGCCAAACGTAAGCTATTCATTTATTGGAGCAAGCAATCTACTGTATAGCGAGTATAATCGCACAAGTTAAAGTTAATTATTAATCACTGGTCAAATTAATTAACTGCTATTACGCTAGTTTAAAGAGTTAAAATTAAACATCGGAGATGGAAATAACGCGGCTTTTTATTTTACATGTAAAACATTGTTTTCAATTCCATGTTAAAATAACGATAGAAAATCGCATATCTAAATGTTCCTTTAAATATTTTGTTCGTTATCACAAATCCACCACATCCCGCTAATTTCAGATTTCTTAAGAACTACAATGCATGCGTTCATTTATTTATATCTCAAGAAATGCACATATATATATACAGCAGCACCCTGAATAAACGAAGTTCGCTTAATCGAAATGGGGCCTGCTGCTGCACTTTTTTTTTTTTAGTTGAAACTAAATGTTTTCAGTAAAAAGTTTGATATTTGTGGTTTAGCGTACTCTGGTTTTAAGAGAGGGATCAATGAAGATTGTGTATAATTGTGTCTCTCTCTTGGGTGACCAAAATAATCCCTCTTCCTCTCCCTGGAAGCTTCAAAGAAGCTTGCGTATGGTGTGTGTACGTGCGTGTGTATGCGAGAGAGATATGATATGCAACTGTGAATTCTAGGTTTTACTTCAAACTGTAACATATTATCCCCCCCGCTTTTCACTACTTAGCCAAATACTAGTCCGTAAAATTTAAGCAAAGACGGGCTGGTAAATCCTCTCAACTTCGAACTTTTAGAAATTCATAAAATTTAGCGTCACCTGTGATACCCAAGTTACCAGAACTGGTCATGTGAAAGACTCTTCTCTCTCTTATTATTATTGTTATGAAAATAATAATGTAGTAACATATAATTAAGTGCATTTTTAAGTAAATATGATTTTTTCCACTTTTATACTGAAAATTGAAGTTCCGGATCATCTTAAATTTTGCTTATTCGAAATGGATCCACTCCCTTTATTTGAGTTAATTGGGGGTTCTACTGTACACATATATGTGAAAATTTCAGTTTTTAAAATTAATTTTTCATTGTCAAGAATAAAGGCACGTATTGATTATTGTCAAAATATATTGTAATCAAAATAGCCCTACTTGGCGTGCTTTGAGGTGAATGTTAAGGAATATATTCAATTAAAATTTGGTAATTATGCTAATTAGTACGAACAAAAGATCTATGACAAAAAATATGGTTCACATGTATATTTCACCACTGGGGGGAAATTAAGGCGCTTTGTGGAACAGTGACTGTTACAGCGCTTGTTTAATATGTTAACCGTCTAAGTCAATTATGTGCTGGATACATAACACAGCATGCTCACAGCGATTGCACGTAGCATTTGACAGAGAATCGTATCAGTATATCTCGATATGCTTGCCTAACTGTTCTGGATTCATGGGCCGTAATTCTGCTCTCGTGTATCCAAGACCACGTGGAATATATGTCTGGAAGTGTTGTTGCTGTTCGGAGATCAACAAACGGACCCATCCGTTGTACCAACTGAGTACACATAACAATTCGTTCTTTCAGTGTATATGCTGGTACTAAAATTGTCCAGTATAATTTAACTCTATTTTTAATTATTCACCATTCTCCAAACCTGCATTATCCTTTGTTTTTCTGAACGTTGTTGATAATGGTATATTTATCTTACATCTATTTTTTAGCTTTGGCATTATTGTGTAACAGCTCTTAACAATGAAGTTATTCTTTAACTTATCTTCTGTTAAACATCTTCGCAATGTCGGTTCCCATCTTTATGTTCTTTAGTCATCTCTTCTCCGTTCCTAAGACGAATATTAGCAATCTGCATCTCCATTTCTGAAATTCAGATTGACAATATTACAAGCCTTGTTCCAAATTGAATACAAACAAAAAGTTTTGCAAGAACGTTCGCTGATTTAGTTCACTGTATAATATTTCAAATTGTAGTCGTTTTGGCTCTTCCATTAGATGGGCGGACTAACGGACAGATGGATTATTCCAGACAGACCACAGCAACAAGAAATTTGGACAGAAAAAGAAATGAAATCTGGTAAACACAAGACAAAACAAGAACATTTTTCTGTGTGTGTGTGTGTACGTTAAACTATAACTTTACAAAATGAACGTAATATTTATCCAAAGACCGGTATATATTGTTTCCTACATAAAAAACAAAGAAGGAATTAAATATTAAAATTAACAAAAATATATTTATAATCCTTTTTTCATCTAAATATTTGAACGTGCTATGACAAGGACGAATTTTCATTCCAGAAAACGTTTAACGTATATTTCATAATAATGTTTGAAATTTCTAAGGTATTATTACTCTTTTCAGGGCTAACATAATTGCCAAATTCTCAACATATGAAGTCATCGGGGCTGGGTTTTTGTAGTTTTCAAAAGTAGTATCCAATGTTTGAAATTTCCGCATATTTTTAAAGAAAGCGATAGAAGAATATTGAAAATTAATTTGCAATACACGGATATTTTAAGTACCATTAAAGGAGCATAATGATTTTTAAAATGCCCTATTTTGATGGTGAAAATATCCTTGCATTGAAATCTTCCTCGAACTAAATTTTAACTGTGAACTTTAAAATATAACGAAATTGAAATTTGTTGAAATTACGTACTTACCTCTATTAAAACCACACAATATAACATTTCCTCATCTTAACATTGTCAACATTACCAAATTATGAATGAATGTGATATAAAAAATATTCACTAATGATGGACCCGAAGGTTGATTAAAAAATCTAAACTAATTTTTTAATTAAAGACCCCCCCCGTCTTCTTGTTTTCTCCCTGATTATATTCCTAACATGCTGGTCAATACTGTACATCTAAAGAACATTACTTTTGCATCAAATTAATTTTATAAATGTTTAAATATCCCATATTTGTTGCTATTTGTAATACAGCTCCCGCCATTTTTATGAATCAGTGATTATAAGAATCAAAACTACCGAAACAAACACAAACTCGGATTTAAAATGCTGAAATCATCATTTAGAAGAATCATTATTTCTTTCGCTTTTAAGAATCAATTTTTCAACATGAAAGTTGTTGATTTTTTAATGATTCGATAGAAGTCAATAAAAAATTAGCCTTCTTTAAAGTTATTTGAAAAATTTGTTTAGTCATTAGTCACTTCTCTTCGAATATAAGACCGGAATGGTTACTATAAGACAAAAAGGGCTTTCATGAATAACAGAGGATTTCTTGAAAAAAGTTGGGGGATTTGAAATCAATTCAAAACAAGTTTTAGTCTTTTGTTAATAAAATGACTCATAAGTAAAGATGTCTTTGTCTATGTGCTCGGATTAGGATCTTTAGCTTCAGTTCGTCGTTTAATGTTTAGTTAATGCCGTATTCTCTTTATGGTGAAAAAGAGATAAATCCTTAGTTTGCTTGAAAAGCAAAATTTGTTTAAAAAATTTAATTCTCTTCCCTCATGTAGCTAACGAGAAGCTACATCCGAATTAAAAATTACGCAATCAACATAGTGCGGGATAAAGAAGAGGAATTGCATGCGCCTTTCGAAGAATGGATTCGCATTGAAGAGAATTTACAAAGAGTTTTTTTTGTACGAGAGTTGTAATTTACGAGAGTTTACAATCGTTCTTTTCTATTTGTGAGTCCTTTATAATTTACGATCTTGTCAAATTCTCTAACGTCTTCGAGTACTGTCATATCTACAATTCACATATGCTCCTTTTTAAGCATTATCAAATAATGTGTATCATGAACTTGGATTTTAAAATCCCATGGTATTTTAACTTAATCGTTTTCAATGATTTTTTCGACATTAGTTCCCGCTGATATTTGTTAAGAAGTATTTCATATTGCTTGCACAAATTCCAGTGTATCATTGTTGCAACTTCATTATAACATCATGAGTAATGTATGTGATTTATTTTCACAGCCACAGATTAAAAAAGCAATCTTTTCGTCTGCCTATTTACCTGATCGGCATTTGCTGCCATTATGCGATTTCTCAATATTGGTTTTAATCCCATTGCTCTCAGTACTCCTCTTGCGCATCTATGATCACACCTTATTTTTCATTTATTCATTGTGTCCTCTTTTACTATTACCACATATTTCCATCATTGATTTTTTCTTTGATCTTCCTAAAGTGTTGACCATAAAGGGCTATACTTTACCATTGCTCTCTTCGTCATATCACTACGTCTTTCTTTAATGTTTTCTTCGTTTCCTTGAAATTCGGAATTTTTGCCTCGTTCTCTTCCAATGTTCTTTCTGAAGTTTTACCTGTGTGTTCTTCAAAGCCTCTTTCTTCCTCATTGAAACTGTTTTTTGTTGGTTTTTTTTCACGCCCGGTTTCGCTGCGTTGTTCGTCTTAATTGATAAACGTGGCTTCATGTAAGCAATGCGCATCCAAATTCAGATTAGTTTTAGTAGAAAATAACAATAAGTATACGAAAGTTTTATTTATAAACTGCTAGATCCACCAATGCAAATAATAACCACATCGATGAAATTGCTAGTTCCAGTTTCGAAAATCCTATTCTATCATGGCAATATAGTAAAGAGAGTGTTAAAATCAGTATGCCTGAAGTTAAAATTTAGCTGCAGAATTCTCATTACGAAAAGGCAGCTTTATAAAACATCTATAAATACCATTGTAGGTTTAAAACCCCTCGTTAGCGGATACTTACCAAACTGAAAAAATTGTCCGTAAAATGAATGAATTTGTTGATTTTTCTAAAGCGATTATAAGGCATAACAGTTGGAACATCGAGAACGGGCAAATCTTCTACCATATTCCAGTAAGTATCTTCAGTAGAAACGGTAAGGTGTTCATTTAGAAGAAGTAACCAAAAAACTTCAAAATATCTTTTCTTATATCATCAATGGTTTCTTCTTCTTCTTGCACGGGTTGTCTAGCCGACGATAAAGACGGTTTGAATTGTTACAATCATAAGACATTTGACGAGAAAAAAGTTTTCCTTGACTTTGATATCCTTTAGCCACTTCTTTTGGGTGTGTTTTCCGCTATTTCCTCGTCTAAAATCAAAATAAACGAATTCCTTTTAGATGACGTTATTGATATAGTAACGCCACTATAGACCAAAGGGTAAGGCATAAATGGAAAGAGAATTTACACATGTCCGCATAATATAGATTCATTTCGCCAAAATTCAGCTTGTTTGAAAGGCCAGTGTTTTAAAATCAGAACATTTGGTTTAGAATCTGTATATCATTTTTATACTTAACTGTAAGAAATTTTTGATAGCGCAGTATTACATTTCATAGACTTTTTATATGTATAAGAAATTTGTTATAATCTTCTATAAAATTAGATTTGGGGCCAATTAAATTCGAAACAACAACGAAAAGTAAAAAAAAAAGTTCGAAATATTATAAAGATAAATCTAATAAATTTGGATAATAAAGTTTAATTTCAAAAAATACTCCCAGAAGTTGTTAAAACACATAGAAAAAACATAGCGTTTGGAATATTATTTATCTGTACAATACTTCCTCAAAACTAGTAATCTAATTTTGGAACATAGGCAAGTAAACGGAAGTTTCAACGTTTGATACCAAACGTACGGAATTAGGACCATTCTGTGCCTCCGCAGCTCGATAGGCAAAACACCAGAAGGGAAATTCCTGACTAAGAGATTGAGCAATCCTGGACCATAATTATTTTCTTCTTTTCAACTCTTGTGAGTCGTATTGGGCTCAACTGCAAAATAAAATTTGAATCTTAGAAATCAATTCTTATGATTTGATTCCCTTTAAGCCCCTCACATAGAAAAATTAAAAAGTTTTCCAATTCAAATGCTAATAACATTCAATTATTTTTTTGAAATATATTTTCGTTTATAAACCATAAAAAAATTGTAATATGAAGTTTGGTTGAAAACAAACTTTAATAGCAGAGCTTGTAGTTTTACTAAATTTTTTCTTTTGTCTAAATAAATATGTTGCCTACGATTAGTTTTACGTGAATTTCTATTTTTTTTTTAAGAATTTGGACATAATCGGTCTCTTATTATTTTGATAGAAATAAAAAAAAATGTTGTACATATGTTGCAATAAATAAGTGTAATTTTCTAAACGTTTTAAAATATATGTTGGTTATAAAGCTTTTAAGGTAAAAATTAACTTCAAAAAAGAAAAATTAAAACTTCAAATTGAATTGCAAAAAGTGTTTGAATGAATAGAATTATAAAAAGAAATCTTTATAATACGTTATCTTACAGGGTAAACATGGTGTAAAAGAATCACTTAACAATTACATCTGGTATTCAGGAATTTAAGACTAGCCCGAAGGAACTCGTGTCTTTCACATCCCTGTTTTTTACATATATTTTTAGGTAACAGTGAGCAGGCAAATGCCTAGAGGGCACACTTAAATTATAGTCCAGAGTTGTGCTTTAAGAGAAAAACATCTTTAAGGATATGAGGGAGTGGTAATAACCACAGGATGAGAGAGGTGCACCCTCTATTTTTGTAAGAATGCAATACATTCCTAAGATATTAAGCTTCCCTGAACAATTTTCTTTTGAAGTTTTTCTGTTCATTATAGATATTTAAGATTATTCTTTAACAATTTACAGAGAATTGTGTTGTTTACAAATGAAGAAACTTCCTAGAAATTAAATCTTCCTGTATTGTACATATTGTTGTACATGTATTCATTTGTCTCTTTTAAAATGTATATGGTGTTAAACTGTATATATTGATGGGGTATGAGACTTTTGTAGATAATCTGTGACAAATAAATAAAATATATATTATTATAAAAAAAAAATACTCGTAAATGGAGGCACATTCGTTTTGTTTAAAACAGTGAAATATAAACACACTCTGTTGGGTCGTATCTTTTGCAAATATAAACATATAATGGAAGCAAACTTATTTAAACATTAATATACTGAATATATGCATTTGAATTGCAGAATTCTTTGTACTTATATAAAAAATGTTTTGAATACTTTAATTTTATAAAAGGTATCTTCGTTAAACTATTTTGAAATAAACAAAAAAAGTTGAATTATGTCCTTATATTTAAATAGTTTGTTTTTCTAAGAACATTCGCTTCCATTCGTTATTATTATTATTTGGTATGTGTTCTTGCTCTTGGCGGTACAGACTTGAAACGGGCAGTGCCAAGTATTTAAGACTTCCCTTTATTTCTAGGGTCTCCAAGCTTCTGTGCAATGCGATTGGTATTAGACTTGTGACTGACAAAATGACAGGTACATTGTCAACTCACTCCATAAGCCACATGTCTTTAATTATTATTATTATTATTATTATCTGTTTTACATGCAAAAGGTTAATAACCTGTCATTGGCGTGCGCAGAAAGTTCATAAGGGGGAGTTACAGGTTTATTGGGAGTTACAGAGCTACAACTCCATATATTCATATGTATACATGAAAACTTGCTTCGCAATGGAAGGGGGGGGGGGTTATGGCTTCCATCAACCCATTCATACGCTAGTGTGTTTATCTTGCACTCTGGACTTTTACAAAAGGTTCACTTTTTATTCCCTTATCCTATTCGTTTTCTTCTCACCTTCGCTTGATAGAATGCTCAACTCCAGCTAAAGTCTTCAAGAAAGAGAAAGTATAATTAAAATTATTATAGTTATTATAATTGGAGTATAAGTACAAATTACCAGCCAAAAATTACATACCTACCAAATATTAAACACTGGTAAAATGGCAAATTATTCAAGCTTTTGGACGCGTCAGTACGCTGTTAAAAATGGGTTCTCAAAAATGAGTAGAAAGTACTCAATTTTGAGTACATTCCAGGTTCATAATAGCTCCGAGTAGAAGTGTCTCAATTTTGAAAACTGCAGTACTCATTTCTGAGTAACAACAGGGGATCAATTTTGAGTACGTTTAGTTTCAAATTTGAGACTATTTTAAACCCACACGTACTCATTGTTGACTATATGGATTCAATTTTGAGTATGGTTAGTTTCAAATTTGAGACTATTTTAAACCCACACGTACTCGTTTTTGAGTACATGAGGGATTCAATTTTAAGTACGTTTAGTTTCAAATTTGAGACTATTTTAAATCTACACGTACTCGTTTTTAAGTAAGTGCGATTACTTGTATTTAAGAATACACTGATTCGTTTATGATACGATTATACTAAAAAAAACGAGTAGGCGCAAGTTTTCATTTTTGAGTAGATTTATTTTTACAGTGTGGCTGTCATCAAGAGTTAATTCATTAGAACCCGTTTTTAGGAATTTGGAGGTTAAATATTTTTTAAACTCTGGGGTGGGGGAGGAAACAAAAATCCCAAAATTGAATGGGAAAAAGCACGATTTTGCCTGTTTTCTAAAAAGACTGGGGGCAAATGCCCCTTTGCCCCTGTCAGATTACGCCTATGATTAAGACCATTTACTCTTGATGAAGGACAGCTGCCAATGCTTCCGAAAGGGCGGGTGGTCTAATTGTTGTTTCACCGGATTTTAACCTTTTGTATGCAAACCTCTTTTCTGGTACTTGGCATTTTTATTCCAATTATTACCTAATACCCTTAAGGGTATTAAAAAAAAACAGACTAGGTCAAAGTTCAGAGTGTAAAATAAGCAAGCTATCCCCTTTGTCCCTCGTGTAAACTGTTCGGAAAGCTAATTTGATTTACGGCCCCTGCGGTGGCGCAGTGTGGTAACGCGTTCTCCTATTGCGCGGCTAATCCGGGTTCGACTCCCAGCAGTGCAAAAAGAACGCTTACTCAGAGATCTCATAAAGATCGCACTGCTCACTGTAGTCCGGGGTTTGGTTCCCTAGGCCTTAAGAGGTTCGGATTCCTCGGAAAACAGTAGGTCCCGGCGCAGCATGACCACTGTAGTCTTTGAGCCGTAAAACCAAAAAACAAACAAACAAACAAAGCATAATTCGGCAAATATAAATGTGACTGTAAAACATGGTGGGGGCAG